>CM059439.1:300333-678784 GCA_030390025.1 Squalus acanthias | reverse complement strand
AAATCGGGGATGCGCAAGAGGCCAGAATTGAAAAAGAAGGTATTGCTTGTCCATGGGCTTTCTCTACTATGACGGTCTTCGGTATTGTCAAGTTGACAAGGATCAGTTGGAAAGGAGACATTTATTCTTACTCCTTAATCGAGCGTTTCGTTTTATTCCGCAGAGTGGCCGTGTTGGATAAAGTGACAGATTTCCTGCTGTTTCTGGGCAAGCTGCTGATAGTTGGAGGTGTCGGTGAGTAGTTGCACAATAACTCAGTCTGATCTGCGGTTAATCTTCTTCCATCAGCGTAACGTCGAAATAATTCCACCAGTTCGCAAAGAAATGGAGGTTAAAGTGTTGCTTTGCTTAGAATCACGGAATCTTAAAGCACAGCAAGAGGCCATTCGGCCCATCGTGCCTGTGCCGACTCTTTGAAAGAGCTCTCCAATTAGTCCCACTCCCCCGCTCTTTCCCCAGAGCCCTATAAATATGTTCCCTTCAAGTATTGATCCAATTCTCTTTTGAAAGTTACTATTGAATCTGCTTCCACCGCCCTTTCAGGCAGCGCATTCCAGATCACAACAACTCACTGCGTAAAAAAAATTCTCCTCATCTCCCCTCTGGTTCGATGGAATCTGGAACTGTACCCATGGATTGGAGGGGAGCTAATGTTACCCCACTATTCAAAAAGGGTGGTAGAGAGAAAGCGGGGAATTACAGACCGGTAAGCCTGACATCGGTAGTGGGGAAAATGCTAGAGTCCATTATAAAGGATGTAATAGCAGAGCACTTGAAAAACAGTGACAGGATCGGACAAAGTCAACATGGATTTACAAAAGGTAAATCGTGCTTGACTAATCTACTGGAATTTTTTGAGGATGTAACTGGGAAAATAGATAAGGGAGAACCAGTAGATGTGGTGTATTTGGACTTTCAAAAGGCTTTCGATAAGGTCCCGCATAAGAGATTAGCGTGTAAAGTTAAGGCACATGGGATTGGGGGCAAGGTATTGACTTGGATAGAGAACTGGTTGGCGGACAGAAAGCAGAGAGTAGGAATTAATGGGTCTGTTTCCGAGTGGCAAGCAGTGACTAGTGGGGTACCGCAGGGATCGGTCCTTGGACCTCAGGTATTCACAATATACATTAATGATCTAGATAAGGGAACTAAATGTAATATCTCCAAGTTTGCAGATGACACAAAGCTGGGTGGGAGTGTGTGCTGCGAGGACGATACCGAGAAACTCCAGGATGATTTGGACAGGTTGGGTGAGTGGGCAGAAGCGTGGCAGATGCAATATAACGTGGATAAATGCGAGGTTATCCACTTTGGTGTCAAAAACAGAAAGGCAGACTATTATCTGAATGGCAATAGATTGGGAGAAGGGGAAGTGCAACGAGACCTAGGTGTCCTTGTGCACCAGTCGCTGAAGGTAAGCATGCAGGTGCAGCAGGCGGTGAAGAAGGCAAATGGTATGTTGGCCTTCATAGCGAAAGGGTTTGAGTATAGGAACAAGGATGTCCTGCTGCAGTTGTACAGGGCCTTGGTGAGACCACACCTTGAGTACTGTGTGCAGTTTTGGTCGCCTTATCTGAGGAAGGATGTTCTTGCCATGGAAGGAGTTCAGCGAAGATTCACAAGGCTGATACCTGGGATGGCAGGAATGACATATGAGGAGAGATTGGGTCGATTGGGCTTATACTCGCTGGAGTTTAGAAGAATGAGAGGGGATCGCATCGAAACATATAAAATTCTGACAGGTCTGGACAAACTAGATGCAGGAAGAATGTTCCCGATGGTCAGGAGAGTCCAGAACCAGGGGTCATAATCTAAGGATAAGGGGTAAGCCATTTAGGACAGAAATGAGGAAGAATTTCTTCACCCAGAGAGTGGTGAACCTGTGGAATTCTCTACCACAGAAGGTAGTTGAGGCCAAGTCATTAAATATATTCAAGAATGAGTTAGATATATTTCTTAAAGCTAAAGGTATCAAGGGATATGGGGAGAAGGCAGGTACAGGGTACTGAGTTTGGATGATCAGCCATGATCTCATCGAATGGCGGAGCAGGCTCGAGGGGCCGAGTGGCCTACTCCTGCTCCTATCTTCTATGTTTCTATGGTTCTTTTGCCAATTACTTTCAATCTGTGTCCTCTGGTTACCGACCCTCCTGCCAGTGGAAACAGTTTCTCCTTATTTACTCTAGCAAAACCCTTCATAATTAATCAACTGATTAATCAACGTAACTTCCTCCAGTCCCTACAATCCTCCGTGATCTCTGCGCTCCTCCAATTCTGCCCTCTTGCGCATCCCCGATTTTAATCACTCCACCATTGGTGGCTGTGTCTTCAGCTGCCTGGGCCCTAAGCTCTGGAATTCCCTCCGTAAACCACTCTGCCTCTCCCTCCTTTTTTAATGTCGCTCCTTAAAACCTACCTCTTTGACCAAGCTTTTGGTCACCTGCCCTAATGGCCCGAAAATTAGACCTAATACGCGAGAGTACGCACTGTGTACTCTCGCGTTTTAGGTCTCCAATTGCCGGTTTCCTGCATGCACTGCGCATGCGCGGGAAACCGGCACTTCGTGAATTCAAAAGGGGGCAGTTCCTAAGTGAACCGCGTGTGCGCTACAGGCTGCGCGCACGCAGTGCACTTAGTTATTTTTGCAGCTTTGAACGCGCAGGTAAGCATGGAAGATTTTACACATGAAGAAAGGAGGCGTAAGACCCTCTTTTAACAAGGTAAGTAGTTAATTAAGTATTATTTTAAAAATTTTTCAACAGGTTTATCTTTTTTAGAGACTTTAAAGAAAGGTAAGTTTATTTTTATAACTTTTAAAAAGATTTTAAATTTTTTCAAAAATTAAATTTTTTGTTTAAAGTGGTTAATTTATTTAACTATACTTATTTTATTAATGTGATGGCTTTTTTTTAAATTTAATTGAGGTTTAGCTGTTCTTTTGGGGGTGTGTAGGATTCATAGCTTTGACAGCTCTTCCTGTCAAAACTATGAATGAAAGATGGTGTGCTGCCATTGGCTCTAACTGAATCACGTGATCCCAGAGCTCGCACGAACTAATTGCGTCTGTGGGTCACGCAAGCACTGCACAGCTGCATGTGGGACTGGCCTTGAAACTAAAGTTCGTGTGGGCCCGGAGGAAAAAGGTAGGCGCGGAGTGAGATATCGCGGGGAAGCCTTACCCCCGCGCGAACACTCACTGTTTAATTTCTGGGCCAATATCTCTATGTGTCAAATTTTGTCTGATTACGCTCCTGTGAAGCGCTTTTACTATGTTAAAGGCGCTATACAAATGCAGGTTGTTGTTGTAAGGTTGTGTCAGGTATTTCCCTGTCTTTGAAACCCATTTAATTATTGGGATCTTTTTTTGTCTTTAGGAGTTCTGGCCTTCTTCTTCTTCACGCGCAGAATAACAATCGTCGCAGACGAAGCTCCGTCGTTAAACTATTACTGGGTCCCCCTCGCGGTAAGAAATACCTCGCTTCATTCTTTCTTGTCTGGAAAGAAGCTGCAAACCCGGAATTATAACAGAAAACGCTGGGATCGCACGACATCTCAAGAAAGAATTGCATTTATATAGCGATCTCAGGACGTCCCAAAGCGCTTTACAGCCAATGAAGTCCTTTCTTGAAGTTTAGTCGCTGTTGTAATGTGGGAAACGCGGCAGCCAATTTGCGCACAGCAAGCTCCCACAAACAGCAATGTGATAATGACCAGATCATCTGTTTTAGTGATGTTGGTTGAGGGATAAATATTGGCCCTGGACACTGGGGAGAACTCCCCCCTGCTCTTCGAAATAGTGCCATGGGATCTTTTACGTCCACCTGAGAGGGTAGATGGGGCCAATATTTATCCCTCAACCAACATCACTAAGGAAAACAGATTGTCTGGTCATTATCACATTGCTGTTTGTGGGAGCTTGCTGTGTGTAAATTGGCTGCTGCATTTCCTACATTACAACAGTGACTACACTTCAAAAAGTACTTCATTGGCTGTAAAGCGCTTTGGGACGTCCTGAGGTTGTGAAAGGCGCTGGAGAAAATGCAAGTTCTTTCTCTCTGTCACTGATTAATGCATTCAACCACTAGACCAGTGTTGTCCAATAGAAATTGCTGACTAGCCACAGCGAGACTGTTATAACCACACGCACTAACTTTAGTAGCAAACCCCCGACACACACAATAGGTAAAGGTACTTCACATGTGTATATTTATTTAACAAAGATCTACCGCACACACCACAATCAAAAAAACACTCACCCACTCCGCTTGTGGTCTCGGCATTTTACCAACAAACGCTCCAAAAGGTTAAAGTTCACACGCGCACGCCGAGCAAAAATGAGTATTGAGATCACGTGACCAACTCCGCTGCCTATTACTCATTTCTTTATTTACTTATTAAAAATGCAATCGGCCACATCTGGATTGCCCAATTAGCCACATGTGGCTGGCTGGTGGCTGACACAGTGGACAACACGGCACTCGGCCATCAGGAGCAATCCCTTTCAATTCATGCTGAAGTTATTCAGGAACAGTGAATGAAGGCTAAATTCAGACACGGAGAACGGAGTGTGGGAACAGCTGCAGGAGGTTAGGTAGGAAGGGAAGGAGCAAATCACGGCTGGATGGAGCAGGCTCAAGTGGCCTAAGAGTCTGGTTGCAGACCACGCCAAAAATATTTCACAAATGTTACATCGAGTCTACAGCACAGAAATCGACCATTCAGCCCAACTGGTCCGTGCCGGTGTTTATGCTCCACACCAGCCTCCTCCCACCCCTCTTCATCTCACCACATCACCATATCCTTCTATTCCTTTCTCCCTCATGTGTTTATCCAGCTTCCCCTTCAATGCATCTATACTATTCACCTCAACCACTCCCTGTGGCAGCGAGTTCCACATTCTCACCATTCTCTGGGTCAAGAGGTTTCTCCTGAATTCACGATTTGATTTATTAGTGACTGTCTGATATTTATGGCCCCCTAGTTTTGGTCTCTACAAGAAGGGAAAACAACTTCTCTACCTATCAAACCCTATCCAATTCTTTCATTATTTTAAAGACCTCTATCAGGTCACCCCTCAGTCTTCGCTTTTCAAGACAGAAGAGTCCCAGCCAGTTCAATCTTTCCTGATAGTTATAATCCATCAGTTCTGGTATCGTCCTTGTAAATCTGTTTTGCACCTTCACCTCTATATACTTTTTATAATATGGAGACCAGAACTGTGCGCAGTACTCCAAGTGTGATATGGAGACCAGAACTGTGCACAGTACTCCAAGTGTGATATGGAGACCAGAACTGTGCGCAGTACTCCAAGTGTGATATGGAGACCAGAACTGTGCACAGTGCTCCAAGTGTGATATGGAGACCAGAACTGTGCACAGTGTTCCAGTGTGATATGGAGACCAGAACTGCGCACAGTACTCCAATTGTGATATGGAGACCAGAACTGTACACAGTGCTCCAAGTGTGATATGGAGACCAGAACTGTACACAGTGCTCCAATTGTGATATGGAGACCAGAACTGTGCACAGTACTCCAAGTGTGATATGGAGACCAGAACTGCGCACAGTGCTCCAAGTGTGATATGGAGACCAGAACTGCGCACAGTGCTCCAAGTGTGATATGGAGACCAGAACTGCGCACAGTACTGCAAGTGTGATATGGAGACCAGAAGTATGCACAGTACTCAACGCTCAGTTAATGAAATGCTCTTTAACTTCAATCTGTTCGGTAGCTTGAACAAGCTGCTCTGTAGGACACTGCCCTCTGCTGGCTGAGAATAAAATGATTAGAGTCGTATGTTCTTCAGAATCTTGAGTGTCAGTGTAAAGTGTGTGCAGGGCTAACATTGTATCTCACTGAATGACCTCAGTAAGATGCTTGGCTGTGCGTTATGGAGTTCTAAGTGTTTTCTAATTTTACTTTATGTAATGTTCAATATATACAGAAATTCATTCTTGTAGGTGACAAACATCCCTCAGTGGGCAGCACTCTCAGGAGAGACAGTACTGAGGGAGTGCTGCACTGTCGGAGGGGGCAGTACTGAGGGAGCGCTGCACTGTCGGAGGGGGCAGTACTGATGGAGCGCTGCACTGTCGGAGGGCCAGTACTGAGGGAGCGCCGCACTGTCGGAGGGCCAGTACTGAGGGAGCGCTGCACTGTCGGAGGGGTAGTAGAGGGAGCGCTGCACTGCCGGAGGGGCGGTACTGAGGGAGCGCTGCACTGTCGGAGGGGCAGTACTGAGGGAGCGCTGCACTGTCGGAGGGGTAGTAGAGGGAGCGCTGCACTGCCGGAGGGGCGGGTACTGAGGGAGCGCTGCACTGTCGGAGGGGGCAGTACTGATGGAGCGCTGCACTGTCGGAGGGGCAGTACTGAGGGAGCGCTGCACTGTCGGAGGGGTAGTAGAGGGAGCGCTGCACTGCCGGAGGGGCGGTACTGAGGGAGCGCTGCACTGTCGGAGGGGCAGTACTGAGGGAGCGCTGCACTGTCGGAGGGGCAGTACTGAGGGAGCGCCGCACTGTCGAAGGGGCAGTACTGAGGGAGCGCTGCACTGTCAGGGGGCAGTACTGAGGAAGCGCTGCACCGTCGGAGGGGCAGTACTTTGGGCGTGCTGCACTGTCGGAGGGGCAGTACTGAGGGAGTGCTGCACTGTCGGAGGGGCAGTACTGAGGGAGCGCCGCACTGTCGGAGGGGCAGTACTCAGGGAGCGCTGCACTGTCGGAGGGACAGTACTGAGGGAGAGCTGCACTGTCGGAGGGACAGTACTGAGGGAGACAGTACTCAGGGAGCGCTGCACTGTCGGAGGGACAGTACTGAGGGAGAGCTGCACTGTCGGAGGGACAGTACTGAGGGAGCGCTGCACTGTCGGAGGTGCAGTACTGAGGGAGTGCTGCACTGTCGGAGGGGCAGTACTGAGGGAGCGCTGCACTGTCGGAGGGGCAGTACTGAGGGAGCGCTGCACTGTCGGAGGGGCAGTACTGAGGGAGCGCTGCACTGTGGGAGGGGCAGTACTGAGGGAGCGCTGCACTGTCGGAGGGGCAGTACTGAGGGAGAGCTGCACTGTCGGAGGGGCAGTACTGAGGGAGCGCCGCACTGTCGGAGATAACGACTTTCGGATGAGACTTTAAACCGAGGCCCCGTCTGCCCTCTCTGGTGCAATTAAAAGATTCCACGGCACTATTTTGAAGAAGAGCAGGGGAGTTCTCCCCAGTGTCCTGTGGCCAATATTTATCCCTCAACCAACATCACTAAAAACAGATTATCTGGTCATTATCACATTGCTGTTTGTGGGAGCTTGCTGTGCGCAGATTGGCTGCCGCGTTTCCTACATTACAACAGTGACTAAACTTCAAACAAATACTTCATTGTCTGTGAAGCGCTTTGGGACGTCCTGAGGTGGTGAACGGCGCTGTAGAAAGGCAAGTTCTTCCTTTGCTGGCAGACAGAATGAGCGGGAGGTCATTTTTAACTTGATGCCTGGGAGTTAAACTGGACTCAACTTGAATGGAGATGGAAATAGAGCAGTTTCTATAACAGGCGACTGATCCACTGCACTCGGTTTACATAACAAGGTTGAAAATTAGCCCCTGCCCCCCTCCCGCAAATTTAATTCCCTCTCGCCGCTATTTCTAGCACACTGGCTAGCACATTTCACTCAACTTCCTTTTTCTTGTATTTCAACATGGGTTTAAAACAAACAGATAAAAATAGCTCATGGTGGAGAATAAACTAGCAGCGGATTTTCAACCTTCCTCAGTACAAGACAAAAGGAGCTTTTTGTCAATAGTTTCTTACAATGCAAAAAATTGATGATTCCCAGAGTCATCTGGTTCTGGGTGTTGTCTATGTGTCTCAAATAGGAATGGAAAATTGTTCAAAACTACAACATAGAATCTTACAGCACAGGAGGGGGCCATTCAGCCCATCGTGCCTGTGCCGGCTCTTTGAAAGAGCTCTCCAATTAGTCCCACTCCCTGCTCTTTCCCCACAGCCCCTGCTAATTTCCCCTTCAAGTATTTATCCAATTCCCTTTTGAAAGTTATTATTCAATCTGCTTCCACCGCCCTTTCAGGCAGCGCGATTCCAGATCACAACAACTCGCTGTAAAAACATTCTCCTCATCTCCCTCTGGTTCTTTTGCCAATTCCCTTCAATCTGTGTCCTCTGGTTACCGACCCTCCTGCCACTGGAAACAGTTTCTCCTTATTTACTCCATCAAAACCCCTCATGATTTTGAACACCTCCATTAAATCTCACTTTAACCTTCTCTGCTCAAAGGAGAACAATCCCAGCTTCTCCAGTCTCTCCACATCACTGAAGTCCATCATCGCTGGTGCCATTCGAATATATCTGCTCTGCACCCTCTCCAAGGCATGTTTCCCAAAGTGTGGTGGCCAGAATTGGTTACAATACTTCAGCTACTCTCTAAAAAGTTCTGCAATAAAAAAGAAAAAGAAAAGAAAGGCTTGTATTTCTAGAGTGTTTTTCACCACCGGACGTCCCAAAGAGCTTTACAGCCAATGAAGTACTTTTTGAAGTGTAGTCAATGTTGTAATGTAAGAATAGCAGCAGCCAATTTACGCACAGCAAGCTCCCACAAACAGCAATGTGATAATGACTAGATAATTCTGACAGTGCGGCGCTCCCTCAGTACTGCCCCTCCGACAGTACAGCGCTCCCTCAGTACTGCCCCTCCCACAGTGCGGCCCTCCCTCTGTACTGCCCCTCTGACAGTGCAGCACTCCCTCAGTACTGCCCCTCTGACAGTGCAGCACTCCCTCAGTACTGCCCCTCTGACAGTGCAGCACTCCCTCAGTACTGCCCCTCCGACAGTGCAGTGCTCTCTCAGTACTGCTCCTCCGACAGTGCAGCACTCTCTCAGTACTGCCCCTCCCACAGTGCGGCCCTCCCTCAGTACTGCCCCTCTGACAGTGCAGCACTCCCTCAGTACTGTCCCTCCGACAGTGCAGCGCTCTCTCAGTACTGTCCCTCCGACAGTGCAGCGCTCTCTCAGTACTGCCCCTCCGACAGTGCAGCACTCTCTCAGTACTGCCCCTCCGACAGTGCAGCACTCTCTCAGTACTGCTCCTCCGACAGTGCAGCACTCCCTCAGTACTGCCCCTCTGACAGTGCAGCACTCCCTCAGTACTGCCCCTCCGACAGTGCCGCACTCTCTCAGTACTGCCCCTCCGACAGTGCAGCACTCTCTCAGTACTGCTCCTCTGATAGTGCAGCGCTCCCTCAGTACTGCCCCTCCGACAGTGCAGCACTCCCTCAGTACTGCCCCTCCGATAGTGCAGCGCTCCCTCAGTACTGCCCCTCCCACAGTGCGGCCCTCCCTCAGTACTGCCCCTCCCACAGTGCGGCCCTCCCTCAGTACTGCCCCTCCAACAGTGCAGTGCTCCCTCAGTACTGCCCCTCCGACAGTGTAACGCTCCTTCAGTACTGCCCCTCCGACAGTGCAACGCTCCCTCAGTGTTTATCTTGCTTCCCCTTAAATGCATCTGTACTATTCACCTCAACCACTCCCTGTGGGAGCGAGTTCCACATTCTCACCACTCTCTGGGTAAAGAAGTTTCTCCTGAATTCCCTAGTGGATTTATTAGTGACTATCTTATATTAATTCCCCTAGTTTTGGTCTCCCCCACAAGTGGAAACATCTTCTCTGCGTCTAACCTATCAAACTCCTTTATAATCTTAAAGACCTCTATCAGGTCACCCCTCAGTCTTCTCTTTTCTAGGGAAAAGAGCCCCAGCCTGTTCAGTCTTTCCTGATAGTTATAACCTCTTGGTTCTGGTATAATCCATGTGAATCTTATTTAGCACCTTCTCCAGTGCCTCTATATCCTTTTTATAATCCGGGGACCAGAACTGTGCACAGTGCTCCAAGTGTGGACTCGCCAAGGTTCGATACAAGTTTAACATAACATCCCTGCTTTTCAACTCTGTATCTCTAGAAATGAACCCAGTGCTTGGTTTGCTTTTCTCTGTGGCCCTATTAACCGGCATCTCTCATTTTCGTACAAAAGCAAAATACTGCGGATGCTGGAAATCTGAAATAAAAACAGAGAATGCTGGAAATACCCAGCAGGTCAGGCAGCATCTGTGGAGAGAGAAACAGAGTTAACGTTTCAGGTCGATGACCTTGCCTCAGAACTGACGAAGGGTCATCGACCTGAAACGTTAACTCTGTTTCTCTCTCCACAGATGCTGCCTGACCTGCTGGGTATTTCCAGCATTCTCTGTTTTTATCGCTACTTTTGGTGATTGGTGTATCTGTGAAAGTGTAACTGTGCATCCTTGTTTTTGCAGACTGTGATATTTGGATCCTATCTAATCGCGCACGGATTCTTCAGCGTCTATGCGATGTGTGTGGATACGCTCTTCCTCTGCTTCTGTGAGTAGGCACCACTAACCCTGAAATCTTTCTTTTAAAATGTCAAAATATTCAGCCTGTCAAGACTGGAGTGTCTAAAGGAGCGTTCACAGTTGGCTGAGTGAGGCCCTGAGCCCCACAGATCAAGGTCAACGACCCCAGCCTCTGTGCTCCGTCACCTGAGCTCTGCTGGGCAACGTTCGGGGTCCAACAGTGAGCCTCAGTGCCATTGATAAGGCGGGGTGGGGGGGCGAGTGCCAATTGTCCAGCTTCTCACTCCTGATTGCTCTCCAGAGATGGTCTGCAGAGTAACCATGAGACAGACGTAGGGGAGAGGACAGCACCGGACTCAGCTGTGATGTCCCATTGGTTGAATAGGCCACCCACATTCACTATCTGGGTTTAGATGCTGATAATGGTCACTCGAATGTACATGGAACTGTACCCCAGGGACAAGGTACTGGAGGGACTAACCCCATGGAACTGTACCCCAGGGACAGGGTACTGGGGGGACTAACCCCATGGAACTGTACCCCAGGGACAAGGTACTGGAGGGACTAACCCCATGGAACTGTACCCGAGGGACAGGGTACTAGAGGGACTAACCCCATGGAACTGTACCCCAGGGACAAGGTACTGGGGGGACTAACCCCATGGAACTGTACCCCAGGGACAGGGTACTGGAGGGGACTAACCCCATGGAACTGTACCCCAGGGACAAGGTACTGGTGGGACTAACCCCATGGAACTGTACCCGAGGGACAGGGTACTAGAGGGACTAACCCCATGGAACTGTACCCCAGGGACAAGGTACTGGAGGGACTAACCCCATGGAACTGTACCCCAGGGACAGGGTATTGGAGGGAACTAACCCCATGGAACTTTACCCCAGGGACAAGGTACTGGGGGGACTAACCCCATGGAACTGTACCCCAGGGACAGGGTACTGGAGGGAACTAACCCCATGGAACTGTACCCCAGGGAAAGGGTACTGGAGGGACTAACCCCATGGAACTGTACCCCAGAGACAAGGTACTGGAGGGACTAACCCCATGGAACTGTACCCCAGGGACAGGGTACTGGATGGACTAACCCCATGGAACTGTACCCCAGGGACAGGGTACTGGAGGGACTAACCCCATGGAACTGTACCCCAGAGACAAGGTACTGGAGGGACTAACCCCATGGAACTGTACCCCAGGGACAGGGTACTGGAGGGACTAACCCCATGGAACTGTACCCCAGGGACAGGGTACTGGATGGACTAACCCCATGGAACTGTACCCCAGAGACAAGGTACTGGAGGGACTAACCCCATGGAACTGTACCCCAGGGACAGGGTATTGGAGGGACTAACCCCATTGAACTGTACCCCAGGGACAGGGTACCAGAGGGGATTGACCCCATGGAACTGTACCCCAGGGACAAGGTACTGAAGGGACTAACCCCATTGAACTGTACCCCAGGGACAGGGTACCAGAGGGGATTGACCCCATGGAACTGTACCCCAGGGACAAGGTACTGAAGGGACTAACCCCATTGAACTGTACCCCAGGGACAAGGTACCAGAGGGGATTGACCCCATTGAACTGTACCCCAGGGACAAGGTACTGGGGGAACTAACCCCATGGAACTGTACCCCAGGGACAAGGTACTGGAGGGACTAACCCCATGGAACTGTACCCCAGGGACAGGGTACTGGAGGGGACTAACCCCATGGAACTGTACCCCAGGGACAGGGTACCAGAGGGGATTGACCCCATGGAACTGTACCCCAGGGACAAGGTACTGGAGGGAACTAACCCCATGGAACTGTACCCCAGGGACAGGGTACCAGAGGGGATTGACCCCATGGAACTGTACCCCAGGGACAAGGTACTGGGGGAACTAACCCCATGGAACTGTACCCCAGGGACAGGGTACTGGAGGGAACTAACCCCATGGAACTGTACCCCAGGGACAAGGTACTGGAGGGACTAACCCCATGGAACTGTACCCCAGGGACAAGGTACCAGAGGGACTAACCCCATGGAACTGTACCCCAGGGACAAGGTACTGGAGGGACTAACCCCATGGAACTGTACCCCAGGGACAAGGTACCAGAGGGACTAACCCCATTGAACTGTACCCCAGGGACAGGGTACTAGAGGGACTAACCCCATGGAACTGTACCCCAGGGACAGGGTACCAGAGGGGATTGACCCCATGGAACTGTACCCCAGGGACAAGGTACTGAAGGGACTAACCCCATTGAACTGTACCCCAGGGACAAGGTACCAGAGGGACTAACCCCATGGAACTGTACCCCAGGGACAAGGTACTGGGGGGACTAACCCCATGGAACTGTACCCCAGGGACAGGGTACCAGAGGGGATTGACCCCATGGAACTGTACCCCAGGGACAAGGTACTGGAGGGACTTACCCCATGGAACTGTACCCCAGGGACAGGGTACCAGAGGGACTAACCCCATGGAACTGTACCCCAGGGACAAGGTACTGGGGGGACTAACCCCATGGAACTGTACCCCAGGGACAAGGTACTGGGGGGACTAACCCCATGGAACTGTACCCCAGGGACAAGGTACTGGGGGGACTAACCCCATGGAACTGTACCCCAGGGACAAGGTACTGGAGGGAACTAACCCCATGGAACTGTACCCCAGGGACAAGGTACTGTGGGGACTAACCCCATGGAACTGTACCCCAGGGACAAGGTACTGGGGGGACTAACCCCATGGAACTGTACCCCAGGGACAAGGTACTGGAGGGAACTAACCCCATGGAACTGTACCCCAGGGACAAGGTACCAGAGGGACTAACCCCATGGAACTGTACCCCAGGGACGGGGTACTGGAGGGAACTAACCTCATGGAACTGTACCCCAGGGACAAGGTACTGGAGGGACTAACCCCATGGAACTGTACCCCAGGGACAAGGTACCAGAGGGACTAACCCTATGGAACTGTACCCCAGGGACAGGGTACTGGAGGGACTAACCCCATGGAACTGTACCCCAGGGACAAGGTACTGGAGGGACTAACCCCATGGAACTGTACCCCAGGGACAAGGTACCAGAGGGACTAACCCTATGGAACTGTACCCCAGGGACAGGGTACTGGAGGGACTAACCCCATGGAACTGCACCCCAGGGACAAGGTACTGTGGGGACTAACCCCATGGAACTGTACCCCAGGGACAAGGTACCAGAGGGACTAACCCTATGGAACTGTACCCCAGGGACAAGGTACTGGGGGGACTAACCCCATGGAACTGTACCCCAGGGACAAGGTACCAGAGGGACTAACCCTATGGAACTGTACCCCAGGGACAAGGTACTGGAGGGACTAACCCCATGGAACTGTACCCCAGGGACAAGGTACTGGGGGGACTAACCCCATGGAACTGTACCCCAGGGACAGGGTACTGGAGGGACTAACCCCATGGAACTGTACCCCAAGGACAAGGTACTGGGGGGACTAACCCCATGGAACTGTACCCCAGGGACAAGGTACTGGGGGGACTAACCCCATGGAACTGTACCCCAGGGACAGGGTACCAGAGGGACTAACCCTATGGAACTGTACCCCAGGGACAAGGTACTGGGGGGACTAACCCCATGGAACTGTACCCCAGGGACAAGGTACCAGAGGGACTAACCCTATGGAACTGTACCCCAGGGACAAGGTACTGGAGGGACTAACCCCATGGAACTGTACCCCAGGGACAAGGTACTGGGGGGACTAACCCCATGGAACTGTACCCCAGGGACAGGGTACTGGAGGGACTAACCCCATGGAACTGTACCCCAAGGACAAGGTACTGGGGGGACTAACCCCATGGAACTGTACCCCAGGGACAAGGTACTGGAGGGACTAACCCCATGGAACTGTACCCCAGGGACAAGGTACTGGAGGGACTAACCCCATGGAACTGTACCCCAGGGACAGGGTACCAGAGGGAACTGACCCCATGGAACTGTACCCCAGGGACAGGGTACCAGAGGGGATTGACCCCATGGAACTGTACCCCAGGGACAAGGTACTGGAGGGACTTACCCCATGGAACTGTACCCCAGGGACAGGTACTGGAGGGAACTAACCCCATGGAACTGTACCCCAGGGACAGGGTACTGGAGGGACTAACATGGCGGAATTTATGATTCCCGTTTTCTGGATTACTGGTCCACTAACATAACTGCTACACACGGTACCCATGCTGATGATAGCAGAAGCTAGGCGGGAGGGTATGGGGACTTTCACAGTGTGAGACAGCGAGGGGCTGCGGTGGGCTGAGGGGTGTGTGCCCCTGAGTCTGGTGGAGTAGTTGCAGAGGTAGGGCCAAGTCAGGCCACAAAGGGGTTAATGAGCAGAGGGTTTGATTCCCAGTCCGCACTAAGCTCTCTGATCTCAACCAGAGTCGGAGGGCAGTAGGAGTGGGGCGGGGGGGCGGGAGGGGCTTCAATTTGCCTCAGCACTCAGGCTGGGCGGGGGGGGGGGGTGGGGGGAATGAGCTTGGGTTATCGCGGTGATGCTTCATGATTATGGAGGTTTTCAGAGCGGCTCTAAAGCTAAAAGGCAAAGAGGCCCCAATACTCGACCTGGGGAATGGCCCTAAAGGGTTCGTGAAAATTGGAGAGAAAGTGTGCCCACTCTTTGACGTTCAATGTCATTGCCAACCATGGCAGGTGGACTATTGTCTCCCGGGTTACAGAATGACCAGGAGCTGCATTGTTGGGGCATTGTCCTTGGCCTTTGGTTGAAAGCAATGACATCACCGCTCTTGGCCACTTCTATCGCCTTTTGGGTCAATCGTTTGCTCTGATAGCCATTCAGTGCAGTCCGAACGTGAAGCCAAAACACCAGGTCGGAACCCCAAAGGCTGTAAGAGCTCCATCTAGTGGCAATGACCTGCAGCTACTGGCGTGACGGTGGGGCCCGTGACGCTCAATCCCATCGCAGTGCCATTTTGAGAGGCGTGACAGGTCAGGAATGGTCACACCCAGATAAAGGAGCGCGTGACTGAAGTTAATGTGCCCACGATTCTGAATCCGAAGGCTTTGATGCTTTGCCGGTGTTATTCCGCACATTTTAACTCTTTTGATTTGCCGTTGAGACCAGCGGAGGCTGTGGTAGATTTCCTCGAGTTTCCCTGGCCTTAATTTCAACTGTTGATGCGTTGGGTGTGGCTGCTGTGCGGTGCGTTCATAACCTGCAGCTTTTAAAACATTAATGACTGAGCTTCACAAATTGCTTGCTTTGCGTTTAATTGTCATTTTATTTAAGGCTTTAATTTTTTTTAAACAAAAGAGCTTACAAAGCCTTCTAACTTATTACCTTGTGGTTGCCTGCTCGTTCCTCTTTCCCCTCCCCTTTCCATTATCATTATTTTTTTCTTTTTCTCTCTCTCCGTTCGAATTTTTTTTTGGTTTCGACGCTCTCTCCGCCTCCCCTCCCCTCCCCTCCCTCCTCCTCGCTTTGGCTTATCGCTAACTCCCGCAGGCGAAGATCTGGAGCGAAACGACGGATCAGCCGAGAAGCCGTACTTCATGTCGCCCGAGCTGCACAGGATCCTAGGACGTCAGGAGTGGAGCCCACGGAAGGCCAACGGATAGCTTGCTTGCGCTGGGCTCGTGCTGCACTGAACTCCTCACCTCGCTATCTTTTTATTAATATACACACACACTTACACACACACACACACACACAGAGACAGTCACGCAAACGCGCGGTAATAACCTGTCTTGACAGTCAGCATTCGAACGACCGCCGGGAACTCGCAAAGTCTTAACTCTGAGCGAAAGCGAGTAGAGTTCTAGTTTTGAAAAAAAAAACAAGAGAGAGAGGAAAACAAAAACCCTTTACGCCAAGTGGCTGCACAGAGGTACATAAAGGTGTCACGGGTTTCTGTAACTGGAGAGGCAGACAGAGACGTAAACTTTCCAACCACTAGCTTTCTTAAAAACTATCGGACCCAGCTCCAGTTAAAAAATGCCCATTAGTTACGACCTAAGAGGCTTGTAACTTTTAGGTAGAAACTATATGAAGCCTTACAAAGGAACAAGTCTGTGACCCTGGGCGATGCCAGGGTTGACCCACTAACCTGTCTCTCGACTGTCCCATTTTTAATGCTCCTGTAAATGTAACAGGAAATTCTATATGTATATAAAATAAAAAGACTATAATATGCAATAAACGGTCTATAACAGGACCGGGGGGGGCGGTGGAGAGGTGGGAGGGCGGGGTCATTTCCTGGTTGCCAATGCGAGCGGGTCACGGACCCCGCGACACGTAGTGCACGGAAGAAGCCCTCCCTCCGCCGCCTCCGAGGCGTAGCTAAGGTGCCTAAAGCGAGGACCGTAAGGGCGATGCTTTTTACGGGAGAGTTGGTGATTCCAGATATATTGGCCCAGAAATTGCCGGAGCAATAATGGCGAGTTTACAACACACGCCATTATTAAGTGCGTAAACGCACCCCACCGCCCACCCCGCCCCCAGCAATTTGCGGCGCAGGAACGGATACGCTGTGAGTTACGGTTCGCCAAAAGTTGCCGGTCGATTTGCGGCGATCTCGCTGTGAGCCTCCCCATTGTCCTGAAATTGTTGGATTCGCGCCGTCAATGCGAATGAATCTGGCGGCGGATATTTAGGGCTGGTAGATTCATGTCGTCGGGACCCTGTTAATGACGAGGTTTATTGTCCTGACATAGAACTCATCCAGTCCGGCCCAGAACGGGAACAATTGAAGCCGTGGGCTCTCATTCCCGCAGGTAGTAAATTGTTCCTGGAGCTTTTAAAATTTCAAATGCAAATTTTTTTCTCTTACTTTTCCTTTCTGTCTCTTCTTTTCTCTCTCTCTCTTAATCCAATCTTTCCCTCTCTTTATTTCTCTTTCCGTGCCTGATTTGACTCTAATTCACCCGATTTCCTTCTCCGCCCTTCCTCTGTTTCTTTCTCAATCCTTAAATCTCATTGGTTAAGGAGACAGACGGTTGGCCCCATTGTTCGCTGGGGTCCCGGATGCCTCGCTATCAGCTCGCACTCCCAGCACGTTATGGCGCCAAAAAATAATACGACCTGAAAAGATGAGGGAAAGCAGTCTCACTCACGATGCTTATCACACGATAGGAACATAGGAACAGGAGAAGGCCATTCAGCCCCTCGAGCCTGCTCTGCCATTCAGTCAGATTATCTCTGATCTTTACCTCAGCTCCATTTACCCGCCTTGGTCCCGTAACCCTTGAAACCCTCGCCAAACAAAAAGCAATGATGCACCTTTCCAGCCATTTCTGGGCCAATGCTTTTATTTTCCCTCCAGCTCCAAGTACGTCGTGAGAATTCGTGCTGAATGTAAACTAAAGCCATTCGTTTTTTTATTGTATAAATACTTCAGGACGTTCTCCTGGGGAGGGAACTGGCTCTATCGCTAACTGTAACAAGTCGCTCTCAACGAGACACGGGAACAGGAGGTGGCCATTCAGCCCCTCGAGCCTGTTCCGCTGTTCCAATAGATCGTGGCTGATCGGACACGTGACCAACACATCGGTTTGAAGCTCCTCCCCCCCCCCCAACGACAGCGGAAACCTGTTTTCCAACGGGGGAGGGGAAGGCTCCTCGTGCGCCGGCCCGTGTTTTACCTTTAAAGGGGCGGCGGGCGTAAAGTAAGCAAAAGTAAAGAGGCAAGGGTCATTTTTTTTGTGCCCTTTATTCGATCTTGAGAGAGACACTGGTGAGGCCAGCATTTATTGCCCGTCCCTTTTTAGTCGGCCAGCGAAGGTGGCGAGGGAGGGGTAGGGTTTGGAAAAGCGGGGAGGTGTACGGGTAGGGTGGCGGGCGGGGGGGGTGGGGGGTTACGGAGGGTTTCCACAGGCAAGGCACGAGAGGGGTGGGGGGGCAGGTGAAAGATCACAGCGATGCAACTGACACGTTTGTTACAAATGTCGCCGAGAGAGATTTCATCCCGTCAGTCGCTACGTGTGAATGATAAGGCAAGGCAGTCACAATGGGCCTGTAATATATTTGCCTTTATATATAAGAGCAGGGCTACACTCCTGTGTGAGTTTTTTTTACTGTTTAGAGTCGGTACATTTTTAATAAGTATATTAGAAAAGAAAAATACAAGCAAAAAAAAAAATCAAACGTTAGCTTTGCTGATCATTTTAGCATTTGTACTCTGCGTATGAATGCAGTGATTATGGTGCTGCCTATATATATTCATGTTGCACTGCCGATTTATCCTGCCTAACACAGGCTCTGTAGATACAATGATTTATACTTGACAAACGTGTTTGAGACTGGGAGAAGCTGGGGTCGTTCTCCTCAGAGCAGAGAAGGTTAAGGGGGAGATTTAATAGAGGCGTTCAAAAGTTTTGATAGAGTAGGCAGGGAGAAACTGTTTCCACTGGCAGGAGGAAACCTTTATAAAGCGCTGGTTAGGCCACGACTGGAGTATTGCGTCCAGTTCTGGTCCCCACACTTTAGGAAGGATGTGACGGCCCTTGAGAGGGTGCAGAGGAGATTTACCAGAATGGTTCCGGGGATGGGGGATCTCAGCTACAAGGACAGGTTGGAGAAGCTGGATTTGTTTTCATTAGAACAAAGGAGGTTGAGGGGTGATTTGATAGAGGTGTACAAGATTATGACGGGTTTGGTTAGGCTAGACGGGGAAAGGCTGTTCCCACTAGTTGATGGTACAAGGACTAGGGGACACAGATTTAAGGTTTTGGGCAAGAGCTACAGGGGGGATGTGAGGAAAAACTTTTTTACGCAGCGAGTGGTGAGGACCTGGAACTCGCTGCCGACGGAAGTGGTGGAAGCGGAGACACTCAATGTTTTCAAGGGGAGACTGGATAGGCACTTGAGGGAAATAAATTTGCAGGGCTACGGGGATAGAGCGGGGGAATGGGACTGACTGGATTGTTCTACAGAGAGCCGACACAGACTCAATGGGCCGAATGGCCTCCTTCTGTGCCATTATGACTCTATGACTATGAGGGTCGGTAACCAGAGGACACAGATTGAAGGTAATTGGCAAAAGAACCAGAGGGAGATGAGGAGAATTTTTTTTATGCAGCGAGTTGTTGTGATCTGGAATGCGCTGACTGAAAGGGCGGTGGAAGCAGATTCAATAGTAACTTTCAAAAGGGAATTGGAGAAATACTTGAAGGGGATAATTTTGCAGGGCTATGGGGAAAGAGCAGGGGGAGTGGGACTAATTGGTGAGCTCGTTCAAAGAGCTGAATTTACCCTCGATTTCAGTTTAAAACATCTGCCACTTACAATGCAGAAAAGTTCAATGGCATCCCAATCACACACATTGAAGACGGAGAGAAATTATTCAGTAGAATTGGGACCTAGAACAGATTAGCGTCCCCAGCAGCAGACCACTGAGTCAAAATTAACAGGAGGAGGCCATTCAGCGCCTCGAGCCTGTTCCACCATTCAATGAGATCGGGGCTGATCTGTATCTGAACTCTGTCTACCCGCCTTAATACCCTTACTCTACAAAAATCTATCAATCTCAGTTCAGAAATTTTCGCTTGACCCCCCCCCCCCCCCCCCCCCCCCCCCAGCCTCAACAGCTTTTTGGGGGAGAGAGTTCCAGATTTCCACTGCACTTTGTGTGAAGAAGTGCTTCCTGACATCACCCCTGAACGGCCTGGCTCTAATTTTAAAGTTACGTCCTCTTGCTCCGGGTTTCCCCCCCACCCTCCATCATGATATTTTTAATTGACCTTGTTCAAAACTGGCCTACTTATTTCTAGAGGGGGGGGGGGGGGGGGGGAGGGAGTTTGTATCGTGACCGCAGTGAATTGTGAGACGCCCGTATAACACTAGCCTGAAGACCAGCTGGCATTGACTCGCAAAGTGATAATGAGTTGCCCGTTGCTCTGTAATGACCGCCTATAATTCCTCTTCGTAGTGGAAGATTTAGAGAGAAATGATGGGTCGGCAGAGAGGCCGTATTACATGAACAAAACGTTGATGAAGATTCTGAACAAGCGCAATCGAGAGGGTGAAGACGAGAGGCAGAGCCGCTGAAAACTGCTGCCGCAGGGACACATCTTTCCTTATCTGTATGTAAAAAAAAAGCTACGTCAACAACAACAGCTTGCATTTATATAGCGCCTTTAACGTAGTAAAAGATCTCAAGGTGCCTCACGGGAGCAAATTATCCGACTTTGATGTATCCAAGTTACTTATAAACAAATTTCTGTTTTTGAAAAGATTACAGAAAAGCATAATCTAACCAGCACCATAATCCTCCTCTTAGTGAGAGTTTTGGTTTAGTTAGTAACACTCTCGTGCGTGAGTCAGAAGGTTTGTGGGTTCAAGCCCCACTCAAGGACTTGAGCACAGAATCTATACCGGCGCTTCAGTGCAGCACCGAGGGAGTGCTGCATGGTCAGAGGTGCCACCGTCCTTTGGACGAGTTTAAACCGGGGCCCCGTATCGCTGCTCAGTGGATGTTGAAAAGAGTTTTTCCAACGAGCAGTGCGCTGTGCAATAGTGCAGGCTTTTTTATTAAAAAGGTCACACACATGCCTGGACAATACTGGTTCCGAAGTACTCTGGTGGGGCTGCGTTAAAACAGATCTCATTGCAAAAATCTGGAGCGATCGTCATGACAGAGAGAACTGCTTACACGGTGACTGACAACAGCAGGGAGGCGTGAAGTGAAGGAGCGTGCTGCCGGGTGGGCGTATTGTCGGAATGCACCGAACGGGTGACGTTAGGAATTAATGGGACATGCTCTCTGATCCAAACTGAACCCATGCGCGTGAATTATGGGGAACAATCATGGACCACTCGGCCCCTCGAGCCTGCTCCGCCATTCAGTTAGATTCTGGATGATCAATTCCATTTACCCGCCTTTGGCCCCACAACCCTCGATACCCTTACCCAACACAAAATCTATCCACCCCGGTCTTGAAAGCTCCAGTTGACCCCCAGATCCCCAGCCTTTTTGAGGGAGAGAATTCCAGATTTCCACTGCCCTTTGTGTGAAGAAGTGCTTCTTGACATCACCCCTGAACGGCCTGGCTCTAATTTTGAGATTGTGCCCCCCTTGTTTCGGATTGTCCCGATAAACTCAGCAGTGGTGGCATCATCGTTTAGACATCTGTACAGATGCCGACTTGATTTTGGCCAGTTACCGTGGGACTCCAATGCCCCTTGTACGTTGTTGGTCTTGCACTAGCTAGCGTTTGTGTTAATGAGCGATTGCCTTAAAGTAGTATTGATAGGAGTTTAACGTGAATGCACTGTCTAAAAATAGTGCAGAGAGGAAATCAAACCTCTCGATATGGCGAGACTGATATCTGAGCACGCAAAAGGGGACAACATTCATCAGTTCAAGTGCCTCGTCCTTGACGTTTTTAGAACATCTGAATTCTGTTTTAGAAGGAAGAGATATGTTTGTTGAGCAGACTGGTCCAAGTGTGGAAGAATTAATGGGCTCCGGTAAATTTCAAAATGTCTTGAGTCAAAATGAAGCAGGCTTCCGAGACAACGACAGAAAAATACTGGAAATTCGTCCGACAGCTCTCATCAACATTGGAAGAGGGACAACCACTGGGCTCGGGAAATGCTAACCTGGCTTCCCTTTCTTGTAAGATCTTGCTGTGTTTCTCCAGAGTTGGCAGTTGTATCTTCTTACCCCTCGTGATGTCCATCCACCCTGTCATGATATTACTTCCTTTCTGTATATCACCCTCCTGCACATGGGCTGCTTTGCAGGAAACCGTTCCTCCCCAGGATGTGGTTTTCCATCTTTTAAAATTAACAGATGCAAATTTGCCAGATTTACGAACATTCAAGATGGCAGGTAAAGACCAGCTGGACATAGAAACATAGAAGATAGGAGCAGGAGTAGGCCATTCGGCCCCTCGAGCCTGCTCCGCCATTTAATGAGATCATGGCTGATCATCCAAATTCAGTACCCTGTCCCTGCTTTCTCCCCATATCCCTTGATCCCTTTAGCCTTAAGAAACATATCTATCTCCTTCTTGAATATATTTAATGAATTGGCCTCAACTGCCTTCTGTGGTAGAGAATTCCACAGGTTCACCACTCTCTGGGTGAAGAAATTCCTCCTCATCTTAGTCCTAAATGGCTTACCCCTTATCCTTAGACTGTGACCCCTGGTTCTGGACTCCCCCGCCATCGGGAACATCCTTCCTGCATCTAGTCTGTCTAGTCCTGTTAGAATTTTATAAGTTTCAATGAGATCCCCTCTCATTCTTCGAAACTCTAGCGAATACCATCAAGCCTGCCCCACACCTGGCCATGGCTGGAGCATCATGCCGAGATACTTCTTCCCTCCCGCCAGCACCACCACCCCACCCCCCACACCAAGTCATCTCCTGGGAGAGGCAGAAAGTTAGAGAAAAAATCCAGGGCCGATAAGGGGAAAAAATACTTTGGAAAATTCCTCTCTGACCCGCTCAGAGGATGGAAACCAGCCCGGGAGATCACACGGATCACGTGCAGCATTCCCTGTAAGGTTCGCGGCCGCGCTGTGTTCCAGAGAACCCGCGCCAGCGGCTCACCGACATTCCAATGTAAAAACCGCGCATTTTGAATGGTATTTTCAGGGGCTGCGCAGGGCCAAAGAAATGACAGGGACAATAGACTGTGTGTTACCTGTAAAGACTCTTCGATTCTATACGATGCGATCTCGGCCCCAGTCAGGAACCGGTCCAGCTCCCTCTGGAAACCAGAGAGTCAGCGCCCACCGCACCAGCCCGCAACACATCTCAGAGGCTCACTACTCTCTGGGGAAAGAAGAACCGCCCAACATCCGGTCTATTCCCACTCTTACACCGTTTAATCTCCTGTCCTCCTGGTGAACTGGAATACTCTCTCAATAGGGACACTATCCAGCCCTTTCATTCTTCTATATTCTTTCAGAAAAAAACATTTTGTGCTCCAGTATCTGAGTAATTGGAGACATGAGGTGTGGTGAGTGTAGCGAGCTCGGGAGGAACAGGTGAGTTTGGAGCTCTGGTTCCCAAAGCTCTCCCCCACTGGGGTTTAGCTCACCTCATGTCTGGGTCTGTTGTAGACTCTTTGATCGAGATTGATCGCTGTGATTGGTCAATAACTTCATTATCCTTGTATCATGGGACTACCAGGATGGTAGAAGGTGAACTTGATGGACCCGGGTCTTTTTAAGTCTTGCAATTCCTACATTCTTATGGGAAATTACATGCTGGGGACGTGTTACTTCCCAATATGTGGAAAACCACCCATTTCATTCCTCTTAAGAGCAAAGCTAACTCCTAAATCAAGATTTTTCTTACCAGCTAAATCACTGAAGCAAATCCATTTAATAATGGGCTGTTTCCTTACTTGATTGTTATGATGCTATTATAAGACTTTGGTAGGAAGCATAGAAAAACAGAATATCTTTTAAATGGTGAGAAACTATTAAATGTTGGTGTTCAGAGAGATTTGGGTGTCCTCGTACAGGAAACACAGAGAGTTAGCATGCAGGTACAGCAAGCAATTAGGAAGGCAAAAGACATGTTGGCCTTTATTGCAAGGGGTTGGAGTATAAGAGTAAGGAAGTCTTACTACAATTATATAGGGCTTTGTTAAGACCACACCTGGAGTACTGTGCACAGTTCTGGTCTCCTTATCTAAGGAAGGATATACATGCCTTGGAGGCGGTGCAACGAAGGTTCATTAGATTGATTCCTGGGATGAGAGGGCTGTCCTATGATGAGAGATTGTGTTGAATGGGCCTATACTGTCTGGAGTTTAGAAGAATGAGAGTTGATCTCATTGAAACATATAAGATTATGAGGGGGATTGACAGGGTAGATGCTGAGAGGTTGTTTCCCCTGGCTGGAGTATCAAGAACTGGGGACATAGTCTCAGGATAAGGGGTAGGCCATTTAAGACTGAGATGAGGAGGATTGTCTTCACCCAGAGAGTTATGAATTTTTGGAATTCTCTGCCCCAAAGGGCTGTGGATGCTGAGTCTTTGAGTATATTCAAGGCTGAGATAGACAGAATTTTTGACTCATGGGGAATCAAAGGATATGGAGATCGGGCGGGAAAGTGGAGTTGAGGTCGAAGATCAGCCATGATCTTATTGAATGGCGGAGCAGGCTCGAGGGGCCGTATGGCCGACTCCTGCTCCTAATTCTTATGTTCTTAATTTTTATGTTCTTATGATCTGGAATGCGCTGCCTGAAAGGGCGGTGGAAGCAGATTCAATAGTAACTTTCAAAAGGGAATTGGATAAATACTTGAAAGGGAAATATTTGCAGGGCTCTGGGGAAAGAGCAGGGGGGGAGTGGGACTAATTGGAGAGCTCTTTCAAAGAGCCGGCACAGGCACAATGGGCCGAATGGCCTCCTGTGTTATTAAGATTTTGTGGTTCCATGAAATGATACAGCAGAGCCTTGTCTTCAGGACACCAGTTTGGTTTAGTTGCGAGCACTCTTCTTTCTGAATTAGGACATTGTGGGTTGAAGCCCCATATTCCAGACCCCTGCGTATCTGGCGTGTTGTTGGAGGCGCTCTTCCTCAAACGAAATGTTAAACTGAGGTCCCCACCTGCCAGCTTCAGTTGGGCATTAAATAATCCCAGGGCACTATTGGGAGAAGAGCAGAGGCGTTCCCCAGGTGTCCTGGCCAACAACGCAGAGGGATAAAAGCAAAATCTGTACAAGGGAAGTAGCTTACTCTGAAATGGAACTTGTCACACATCGGAACAGGAGGAGGCCATTCAGCCCCTCGAGCCTGTTCCACCAGTCACTCAGATGATGTGTGATCTGTATTTTAACTCGATTTACCCGCCTTAGTTCCGTATCCCTTCATGCTCTTACCTGACTAAATCTATTGATCTCAGTTTTGAAATTTTCAATTGACCCCAGCCTCAGCAGCTTTTTGGGGGAGAGAGTTCCAGATTTCCACTCCCCTTTGTGTGAAGAAGTGCTTCCTGACATCACCCCTGAACGGCCTGGCTCTAATTTTAAAGTTACGTCCTCTTGCTCCTTGTTCTGGACTCCACCCACCAGAGGAAATAGTTTCTACTCCACGTCAGTTCCAAGTGAAATGTAGAGAATATTGAACAGCCACTGTTAGCAAACTGCGGAACATTTCCACAAACGTCTTCTGCAAGTGACTTGGATGGCGACTAGGGCCCAACGCGTCTGCCCATGATACGGAGCTTCCGTACAGCGACTCCACCTGGTGGGGGGGGAATAATTAAAATTAGATGCCTGTTTCTTGGAATCTAATTTCTTTGAACAAAAAGTCAATGGAACTCGACTCCAGCGATTTCCTCAAATGTCGCGCGCGTTAAAATCATCTGTATAATCGACATTTGTAGAAGGGTTTCGAGTTACTTGGGAGATTGGGGGTTGGTGCTTGAACGGATTGTTCAACAGTCTCCTGAAGTGCTGGTTCTGGGAGAGTGCAACCCGGAGATTCGTGGACAAACACCTCGAGTGAGGAACCCACCCACCCCCCGCTCCGTTAGTGTAACGGGGAGGGCACACATCCCTTTAGCTTCAATGGCCTGGGCGCCACTGTTAGAATGGCGGAGAAAGGAATGCAAGGGGGCGGAGGGGAGGAGGTGCTTCATTTTGGTCTCTTGCCCTCACGGGCGCTGAACTCCATTAGTCCCGAGCGCTTCATGTGCCAAGATCACGTAACGTTACCCCGCCATTTGAACCGGGAGGGCATTTTCTTTGGGGTGCGCCCGGGCGCATGGTGGGTGGGTGGGGGGGGGGTCACCTGATCAAAGCGTATACTGTAGCCACGTCTTTAAAGGGACCTATCCGATTATTCTTCCCCTACCCCTTTATTAATCACTGGTCTGCTGACATTACCAGCCATCACCACTAGGGGCCAAACTCAGGTCTTGACAGGTCTTCAAGGAAGTTATGATGAACGTTTATAAAACACTGTTTCGGCCTCAACTGGAGTATTGTGTCTAATTCTGGGCACCGCACTTTAGGATGTGAAGGCCTTAGAGAGGGTGCAGAGGAGATTTACTAGAATGGTTCCAGGGATGAGAGACTTCAGTTATGTGGAGAGACTGGAGAAGGTGGGGTTATTCTCCTTGGAGCAGAGAAGGTTGAGAGGAGATTTGCTAGAGGTGTTCAAAATCATGAGGGGTAGAGAGTAGATGGAGAGAAACTGTTCCCATTGGCGGAAGGGTCGAGAACCAGAGGACACAGATTTAAGGTGATTGGCAGAAGAACCAAAGGCGACATGAGGAACAACTTTTTTACTCAGCGAGTGGTTAGGATCTGGAATGCACTGCCTGAAAGGGTGGTGGAGGCAGACTCAATCGTGGCTTTCAAAAAGGAATTGGATAAATACCTGAAGGAAATAAATTGCAGGGTTACGGGGAAAGGGCGGGGGAATGGGACTAGCTGAAGTGCTCTTGCAGAGAGCCGGCACGGGCTCGAATGGGCCGAATGGCCTCCTTCTGTGCTGTGACCATTCTATGATTCTATGATATCTTAACTCACTAATCTTACCAATGTTTTATATATTTATTAACAGGTCATTTTTACCATTATTACACACCAAACTGATCATTTGCATGAAAATTTGAAGCTTTAAAATCTAATCGATGCTTCTGCTGTGCAGAAATCTGACTGGTTTTGCCATAAATATTTTGTCTGATTAACTCTAAATGTTTGGTATTTGATGCAATGTATTGTCCCTCAGAGCTCTGTAAAGATAAATTTCCTTACCATGGTGAGTTGTATTCAACGGCAGTGAGGTGATGCATTGAAATATTTACATTTAATAAACTTTTTAGGTAATAAATGAGGGTGTTGATTGTGTTTGCTTTATGCGGCTGGTCTTAGTCTGAACCTACAGCATTGACGGGCAGGAGAAGACCAACATGTCCATCGAGCCTGTGCTGCATTCATGATGGATGGAGTATCACGTTGAGATCCGCGCCCCCGCCCCACCACCGCCTCTTTCCGCAGCCATGTCATCTCCTGGGAGAGGCTAAACACCAGAGAAAATCCCGGGGCCATCAAAGGGACAAATACTCTGGGGAATTCCTCTCCGACCCCCTCAGATGATCGAAACCAGCCCAGGAGATCACATGGGCCCAGTGTTACCTGTAAAAACTCTCACCTTCTACACGATGCGATCTCTGCCCCAGTCAGGAGCCGCTCCAGCTCCTTCTTCAAGGCGAGGAGTCAGCACCGACCACCCCAGCCCGCAACACATTCCACAGGCTCGCTACTCTCCGGGAATAGAAGGACCGCCCAACACCTGCATTCCCACTCTTACACACTTTAACCTCGTGTCCGCTGGCCCGCTCCAATCTGTCAAACTGGAATACTCTCTCAATAGGGATGCTAGCCAGCCCTTTCATTATTTTATAAACCTCTTTCAGTTCGCTTCCAAGTACACACTGAAACAAAAGTAATTAGACCCAGGTCCCTGGGCCTATCGAGTATTTCAAACGTTGCGTCGCATCCAACAAACGTGGTGTCAGCCGTGGCTCAGTGGACAGCACACTCAGCTCTGAGTCACAAGGTCGTGGGTTCAATTCCCACGTCGTGCAACTTGAGTACAAAAATCAGGCTGACACTCCCAGTGTAGTACTGAGGGAGTGCTGCACTGTCGGAGGGGCAGTACTGAGGGAGCACTGCACTGTCGGAGGGGCAGTACTGAGGAAGTGCCGCACTGTCAGAGGGACAGTACTGAGGGAGCGCCGTACTGTCGGAGGGGACAGTACTGAGGGAGCACTGCACTGTCGGAGGGGCAGTACTGAGGGAGCGCCGCACTGTCAGAGGGGCAGTACTGAGGGAGCGCCGCACTGTCGGAGGGGCAATACTGAGGGAGCGCCGCACTGTCGGAGGGGCAGTACTGAGGGAGCACCGGACTGTCGGAGGGGCAGTACTGAGGGAGCGCTGCACTGTTCGACCTTTCAGATGGAATATTAAACCGAGGCCCCTGTCTGCCCCCTCAGATGGACATAAGAGATCCCACGGCACTATTTGGAAGAAGAGTAGTGGAGTTCATCCTGACGTCGCCAACAAACATCACTGAAACAGACCTTGTTTGCAAATCGGCTGCTGCGCTTCCAACATTACCAAAATATTTCATTGGCTGTAAAGTGCTTTGGGATGTCCCGAGTTTATAAAAGTTGCTGTTCTCTCGGGTGTTAGCACAGTATGTTGTGGTGTCAGGAACACCCGCAACTATATTACTAAAGCATGACAACGTTCGAAGAACACAAGGCGGCTTATGACGCAAGTAACTGACTGCTGCTGGAAAATCTTCGATGTGTAATTCACATTTCTAAAAAAAAAATCACACACCCCATAAACACTGTCGGAGGGCAGTACTGAGGAAGCGCCGCACTGTCGGAGGGGCAGTACTGAGGGCGCGCTGCACTGTCGGAGGGGCAGTACTGAGGGAGCGCCGCACTGTCGGAGGGGCAGTACTGAGGGAGTGTTGCACTGTCGGAGGGGCAGTACTGAGGGAACGCTGCACTGTCGGAGGGGCAGTACTGAGGGAGCGCTGCACCTTCAGAGGGGCAGTAGTGAGGGAGCACTGCACTGTCGGAGGGGCAGTACTGAGGGAGTGCTGCACTGTCGGATGGGCTGTACTGAGGGAGTGCTGCACTGTCGGAGGGGCAGTACTGAGGGAGCGCCGCACTGTCGGAGGGGCAGTACTGAGGGAGCGCCGCACTGTCGGAGGGGCAGTACTGAGGGAGTGTTGCACTGTCAGAGAGGCAGTACTGAGGGAGCACTGCACCTTCGGAGGGGCAGTAGTGAGGGAATGCTGCACCTTCGGAGGGGCAGTAGTGAGGGAGCGCTGCACTGTCGGAGGGGCAGTACTGAGGGAGCGCTGCACCTTCAGAGGGGCAGTAGTGAGGGAGCGCTGCACTGTCGGAGGGGCAGTACTGAGGGAGTGCTGCACTGTCGGATGGGCCGTACTGAGGGAGTGCTGCACTGTCGGAGGGGCAGTTCTGAGGGAGCGCGCACTGTCGGAGGGGCAGTACTGAGGGAGAGCTGCACTGTCGGAGGGGCAGTACTGAGGGAGCGGCGCACTGTCGGAGGGGCAGTACTGAGGGAGCGCCGCACTGTCGGAGGGGCAGTACTGAGGGAGTGCCGCACTGTCGGAGGGGCCGTACTGAGGGAGTGCCGCACTGTCGGAGGGGCAGTACTGAGGGAGCGCCGCACTGTCGGAGGGGCAGTACTGAGGGAGCGCTGCTCTGTCAGAGGGACGGTACTGAGGGAGCGCCGCACTGTTGGAGGGGCAGTACTCCTGCTCCTATTACTTATATTTTGTATCTTAACACTTGATGTACTATATTGATCCACTCCAGTATTTGTATCTGACATTTGGTATAGTTCAATGATCCATTCCCTGTTTTGTTTCTGACCCTTGACGTTGTCAGTACATACACAGGATTACATAGGATATACGGCACAGAAACAGGCCATTCGGCCCAACCAGTTCATGCCGGTGTTTATGCTACACTCGAGCCTCCTCCTGTCTTTCCTCACCTAACTCTATCAGCATAACCCTCTATTCCCTTCTCCCTCATGTGCTTGTCCAGCCTCCCCTTAAATGCATCTAAACTATTCACCTCAACCACTCCCTGTGGTAGCGAGTTCCACATTCTCACCACTCTTGGGTAAAGAAGTTTCTCTGAATTCCCTATTGGATTTCTTGGTGACTATCTTATATTGATGGCCTCTAGTTTTGCTCTTCCCCACAAGTGGAAACATTCTCTCTGTATCCACTCTATCAAAACCTTTCATAATTTTATAGACCTCTATTAGGTCACCCCTCAGCCTTCTGTTTTCAAGAGAAAAGAGACCCAGCCTGTTCATCCTTTCCTGATAGATATACCCTCGCATTTCTGGTATCATCCTTGTAAATCTTCTCTGCACCCTCTCCAGTGCCTCTATATCCTTTTTATAATATGGCGACTAGAACTGTACTCAGTACTCTAAGTGTGATCTAACCAAGGTTCGATACAGGTTTAGCATAACTTCCCTACTTTTCAATTCTATCCTTCTAGAAATAAACCCTAGTGCTTGGTTTGCTTTTTTTATGGCCATTATGGCCTGTGCCGCAACTTTTAGTGATTTGTGTATTTGTACTCCCAGATAATAACATAAGAACATAAGAAATAGGAGCAGGAATAGGCCACTTGGCCCCTCGAGCCTGCTCCGCCATTCAATAAGATCATGGCTGATCTCGGGCTCAAAGCCACTTCCCCGCCCGCTCCCCATAACCCTTCACTCCCTTATCTTGCAAAAATCTGTCTATCTCCACCTTAAATATATTTAATGACCCAGCCTCCACAGCTCTCTGGGGCAGAGAATTCCACAGATTTATGACCCTCTGAGAGAAGAAATTCCTCCTCATCTCAGTTCTAAAAGGGACGACCCTTTATTCTGAAACTATGCCCCCGAGTTCTAGATTTCCCCACGAGGGGAAACATCCTCCCTGCATCTACCTTGTCGAGCCCCCTCAGTATCTTATATGTTTCAATAAAAATGAGAAGTCGCACAATACCAGGTACCCTGACGGATTGTATCTCTGCACTCGACGTCATTGTCTGGTTCACAGATGTGATTTCCAGTTTTTTTTTAAAGTAAAAAGCTTAACTGCAGACTGCAGCATTTGACACGTTGGACCCCCTGTGACCCCACCTCATTGTCTTAGCTGTACTCTGATGTGTCTTTGATGTAATGCCTCCCTGGCGGATTGTATCTCTGCAGACACATTGTTCTCTGTCTATATATACTGTGTAATCGATTTGTATTCCCTCACTGTACCTGACGAAGGAGCAGAGCTCCGAAAGCTCGTAATTTCAAATAAAACTGTTGGACTATAACCTGGTGTTGTGCGACTTCACATTTTTGTCCACCCCAGTCCAACACCGGCATCTCCGCATCATGTTTCAATAAGATCACCTCTTATTCTTCTCAATTCCAATGAGTATAGGCCCAGCCTGCTCAACCTTTCTTCATAAGTGAACCCCTTCATCTCAGGAATCAACTGTGTGAATCGTCTCTGAACTGCCTCCAATGCAAGTATATCCTTCCTTAAATAAGGATCCCTTTGTTCCTCTACCCCACCTAGACTCACACCCTCCAAGTAGATCCACTGCTGGTTTTAGATCTGACACTGGCAATCACCAGAGATCCAACAGTGATGGACAGGACCCATTGGTGTAATCCGTGCTTTGTGAGCGGTTTACAATAATCTAATTTCAGCTGCCATGAGCGACATTTGCCCAGGATTTTAATCACTGCACTTACCTTGTACTGTCATTGTAATAAAGAGCCAACCTTTAGGAAATGGATTTGGACCGAGACAGTTGCAGGTTAATTATTCTGTCATGTTTGCTGAGAGTTTAAAAGGGAATTTTAGTTTGCTTAATTGTTTTATTTTTAAATAAAAACACAAAAAGGGAAATTGCAGGCATTATTATAATGACAGGACTTGGAATGAAGTCATACTTGGCTTATAGAATCTGATAAAGAGCAGAGTGTTTATGGGGTGTGTGATTTTTTTTTAGAAATGTGAATTACACGTCGAAGATTTTCCAGCAGCAGTCAGTTACTTGCGTCATAAGCCGCCTTGTGTTCTTCGAACGTTGTCATGCTTTAGTAATATAGTTGCGGGTGTTCCTGACACCACAACATACTGTGCTAACACCCGAGAGAACAGCAACTTTTATAAACTCGGGACATCCCAAAGCACTTTACAGCCAATGAAATATTTTGGTAATGTTGGAAGCGCAGCAGCCGATTTGCAAACAAGGTCTGTTTCAGTGATGTTTGTTGGCGACGTCAGGATGAACTCCACTACTCTTCTTCCAAATAGTGCCGTGGGATCTCTTATGTCCATCTGAGGGGGCAGACAGGGGCCTCGGTTTAATATTCCATCTGAAAGGTCGAACAGTGCAGCGCTCCCTCAGTACTGCCCCTCCGACAGTGTAGCGCTCCCTCAGTACTGCCCCTCTGATGGTGCAGCGCTCCCTCAGTACCTTCCCTCTGACAGTGCAGCACTCCCTCAGTACTGCCACTCTGATGTTGCAGTGCTCCCTCAGTACTGCCCCTCTGATGTTGCAGCACTCCCTCAGTACTGTCCCTCCGACAGTGCAGCACTCCCTCAGTACTGCCCCTCCGACAGTGCAGTGCTCCCTCAGTACTCCCCCTCTGACAGTGCAGTGCTCCCTCAGTACTGCCCCTCTGACAGTGCAGTGCTCCCTCAGTACTGCCCCTCCGACAGTGCGGCGCTCCCTCAGTACTGCCCCTCCGACAGTGCAGCGCTCCCTCAGTACTGCCCCTCTGATGGTGCAGCGCTCCCTCAGTACTGCCCCTCCGACAGTGCAGCACTCCCTCAGTACTGCCCCTCTGATGTTGCAGCACTCCCTCAGTACTGCCCCTCTGATGTTGCAGCACTCCCTCAGTACTGCCCCTCTGATGTTGCAGCACTCCCTCAGTACTGCCCCTCTGATGTTGCAGCACTCCCTCAGTACTGTCCCTCCGACAGTGCAGCACTCCCTCAGTACTGCCCCCTCCGACAGTGCAGTGCTCCCTCAGTACTCCCCCTCTGACAGTGCAGTGCTCCCTCAGTACTGCCCCTCTGACAGTGCAGTGCTCCCTCAGTACTGCCCCTCCGACAGTGCGGCGCTCCCTCAGTACTGCCCCTCCGACAGTGCAGCGCTCCCTCAGTACTGCCCCTCTGATGTTGCAGCACTCCCTCAGTACTGCCCCTCTGATGTTGCAGCACTCCCTCAGTACTGCCCCTCCGACAGTGCAGTGCTCCCTCAGTACTGCCCCTCCGACAGTGCAGCACTCCCTCAGTACTGCCCCTCCGACAGTGCAGTGCTCCCTCAGTACTCCCCCTCTGACAGTGCAGTGCTCCCTCAGTACAGCCCCTCCAACAGTGCAGCACTCCCTCAGTACTGCCCCTCCGACAGTGCAGCACTCCCTCAGTACTGCACTGGGAGTGTCAGCCTGGATTTTGTGCTCAGGAGTCTGGAGTAGGATTTGAATACACGAACTTCTGACTCAGAGGCGAGAGCCACGGCTGACAGCAGGGAATGTAACGATGAGAATTAAGAAAGTAAACTCAATATTATTACACAGTTAAAGACATGTAAGAAAACTGGAATACTCATAACTTCTCCTGAGCTGCAATAACCTGTCCTACCTGCTCTCCTACCTCCCCCAATAGCTTCATATCTCCATCATTTCCTGCTCTAACCAGGATCTGCAAACTGAGGAACTCCTTACTCTCCTCATTCTTTTCTTGCACATCCAATAAACAAAAGTGTTGTAAAATCTCATGATGTTCTGACGAAAAGTCATCGACCTGAACCGTTAACTTTGATTCTCTCTCCACTGAAGCTGCCTAACATAAGAACATAAGAAATAGGAGCAGGAGTCGGCCTTTCGGCCCCTCGAGCCTGCTCCGCCATTCAATAAGATCATGGCTGATCATCGACCTCAACTCCACTTTCCCGCCCGATCCTCATATCCCTTGATTCCCCGAGAGTCCAAAAATCTATCGATCTCAGCCTTGAATATACTCAACGACTGAGCCTCCACAGCCCTCTGGGGTAGAGAATTCCAAAGATTCACCACCCTCTGAGTGAAGAAATTTCTCCTCATCTCAGTCTTAAATGGCCGACCCCTTATTCTGAGACTGTGACCCCTGGTTCAAGACTCCCCAGCCAGGGGGAAACAGCCTCTCAGCATCTACCCTGTCAAGCCCTGTAAGAATTTTATATGTTTCCAGCATGTTCTGTTTTTATTTCAGATTTCCAGCATATTTTGCTTTTGAATTATAAGATCTAAGTTTGGTGTCACTTAATCACTGCTTTCTGATTTACCTCCTCTTCTCAACCTTGAAGGTTTCTGCCCCTTCATCTCATTTTCTCAGTATATCATAAAATTGACAACAAAAATAACATTCATCCCAATTACAATATCAATATTTGCAAGGTGAGTAACACTTTGATAAAATAGAAAATTATGTTCTTGGCTATTATTTTAAAATTCATACCCTGGATGTAGGCGTCGCTGGCAAGGCCAGCATTTATTGCCCATCCCTAATCGCCCTTGAGAAGGTGGTGATGAGCGCCGCCTTGAACCGCTGCAGTCCGTGTGGTGAAGGTGCTCCCACAGTGCTGTTCGGGAGGGAGTTCCAGGATTTTGACCCAGCGACGATGAAGGAACGGCCGATATATTTCCAAGTCAGGATGGTGTGTGACCTGGAGGGGAACTTGGAGGTGATGGTGTTCCCATGCGCCTGCTGCCCTTGTCCTTCTAGGTGGAAGAGGTCGCGGGTTTGGGAGGTGCTGCCAAAGAAGCCTTGGCGAGTTACTGCAGTGCATCTTGTAGATGGTACACACTGCAGCCACAGTACGCCGGTGGTGGAGGGAGTGAATGTTTAAGGTGGTGGATGGGGTGCCAATCAAGCGGGTTGCTTTGTCCTGGATGGTGTCGAGCTTCTTGAGTGTTGTTGGAGCTGCACTCATCCAGGCAAGTGGAGAATATTCCATCACACTCCTTACTTGTGCCCTGTAGATGTCTTTCATTCTCTGCATTCACCACATCGAGTCACGCTTCACCTGGTAACTAACTGTCAAGAATGAAAGGCTAAATATGCTGCTCTTTTCTTGAGAAATACAATTTACTACAATGATTATTTGAAAAGTTGACTATTGCTGGTAGGTAAGTCATGGTTCATTTGAAATATTACATCAAGTCTACAACACAGAAACAGGCCATTCGGCCCAACTGGTTCGTGCCAGTGTTTATGCTCCACTCGAGCCTCCTCCCACCCCTCTTCATCGCACCCTATCCCCATATCCTTCTATTCCTTTCTCCCTCATGTGTTTATCTAGTTTCCGCTTAAATGTATCTACACTATTCGCCTCAACCACTCCCTGTGGGAGCGAGTTCCACATTCTCACCACTCTCTGGGTGAAGAAGTTTCTCCTGAATTCCCGATTGGATTTATCAGTGACTGTCTTATATTGATGGCCCCTAGTTTTGGTCTCCCCCACAAGTGGAAACAGTCTCTCTAGGTCTACCCTGTCAAACTCCTTTCATTATCTTAAAGACCTCTATCTGGTCTCCCCTCAGCCTTCTCTTTTCTAGAGAAAAGAGCCCCAGCCTATTCAATCTTTCCTGATAGTTATAACTTCTCAGCTCTGGTATCATCCTTGTGAATCTTTATTGCACCTTCTCCAGCGCCTCTGTGATACCTTAACGATAGTGAACAACAGTCATATTCTCCCTCAATAAGTAATTCACTTGATGGGCAGCAAACAGCAACAAACCCATTCTTGATAAAGTGAACCAAGTAGAAAGTAAGACATTTTTAAACGATGTTCACGCTGCCATTAAGAAGAACCTCCTATGTTTTAATATATAGAGCGCTCCTTCATTATCCAGTTCCTCTCTGATTAGTTGCAACTCGTTTCATTTGAAGTATTAAAAATAACTTTAATACCAATGGCTTACTGTCTCCTCCAGAGGGAGCTACATTGACAGGGGGGAACTAAAAACACGACTTGTATTTCCACAGCGCCTTTCACCACCTCAGGACGTCCCAAATTGCTTTACAGCCAATGAAGTACTTTTTGAAGTTTAGTCACTGATGTTGGAAGCGCAGCAGCCAATTTGCGCACAGCAAGCTCCCGCAAACAGCAATGTGATAATGACCAGATAATCTGTTGTTTGAGGGATACCGGGGAGAACTGCCCTGCTCTCTTCGAAATAGTGCCATGAGATCTTTTACGTCCACCTGAGAGAGCAGACGTTGGTTTAACGTCTCATCCGAAAGACACAGTAATCCCAACTCTTGCGAAATAATCGCGGGGCACGCTATCTTTAATGAAAATTTAACCCAATGCGATCTCGCAATTCAACAGCGAAATTTTGGAATTTTTTTTCTCGGGGAGAGACGCAATGACGCTGGACGGGAGTTGAACAGCGCGGCAGTACTCCGATTGGTCAGTGCGTGGCAGCTCAGCGCAGGATTGGCCCCCGAGATTGGAACGGTCCTGGGGCACGCGCTTTCTAAAAGATGATAGATGGACAGAGAGTGTTGCTGGGAGAGATCAGCCTATCCTTGCCTGGCGTGCGTGGGTTTGCGCTGCTGCCCGCTCACACCAGGCTGCTGGTTCTACAAACTACAGGCCCCCTGTGATCACAATCCCCCCGTCTCTCACCCCCGCCACTCCCAATGCCGATCTCTCCCTCCATCGCCAATCTCTCCCTCCATCGCCGATCTCTCCCCTCCATCGCCAATCTCTCCCCTCCATCGCCAATCTCTCCCCTCCATCAGCGATCTCTCCCTCCATCGCCGATCTCTCCCCTCCATCGCCGATCTCTCCCTCCATCGCCGATATCTCCCTCCATCGCCGATCTCTCCCCTCCATCGCCAATCTCTCCCCTCCATCGCCAATCTCTCCCCTCCATCGCCAATCTCTCCCCTCCATCGCCGATCTCTCCCTCCATCGCCAATCTCTCCCTCCATCGCCAATCTCTCTCTCCATCGCTGATCTCCCCCCTCCATCGCCGATCTCCCCCCTCCATCGCAATCTCTCCCCTCCATCGCCGATCTCTCCCCTCCATCGCCAATCTCTCCCCTCCATCGCCAATCTCTCCCCTCCATCGCCGATCTCTCCCTCCATCGCCAATCTCTCCCTCCATCGCCAATCTCTCCCTCCATCGCCGATCTCTCCCTCCATCGCCGATCTCTCCCTCCATCGCCGATCTCTCCCTCCATCGCCAATCTCTCCCCTCCATCGCCGATCTCTCCCTCCATCGCCGATCTCCCCCCCTCCATCGCCAATCTCTCCCTCCATCGCCGATCTCTCCCGCTCCATCGCCGATCTCTCCCTCCATCGCCGATCTCTCCCTCCATCACCGATCACTCCCCTCCATCGCCAATCTCTCCCTCCATCGCCGATCTCTCCCTCCATCACCGATCCCTCCCTCCATCGCCGATCTCTCCCTCCATCACCGATCCCTCCCTCCGTCGCCAATCTCTCCCCTCCATCGCCGATCTCTCCCTCCATCGCCGATCTCTCCCTCCATCGCCGATCTCTCCCTCCATCACCGATCCCTCCCTCCATCGCCAAGCTCTCCCCTCCATCGCCGATCTCTCCCTCCATCGCCAATCTCTCCCCTCCATCGCCGATCTCTCCCTCCATCACCGATCTCTCCCTCCATCGCCGATCTCTCCCCTCCATCGCCAATCTCTCCCTCCATCGCCAATCTCTCCCCTCCATCGCCGATCTCTCCCTCCATCGCCAATATCTCCCCTCCATCGCCAATCTCTCCCTCCATCGCCGATCTCTCCCTCCATCGTCGATCTCTCCCCTCCATCGCCAATCTCTCCCTCCATCACCGATCCCTCCCTCCATCGCCGATCTCTCCCTCCATCGCCAATCTCTCCCTCCATCACCGATCCCTCCCTCCATCGCCGATCTCTCCCTCCATCGCCGATCTCTCCCTCCATCGCCAATCTCTCCCCTCCATCGCCGATCTCCCCCCCTCCATCGCCAATCTCTCCCTCCATCACCGATCCCTCCCTCCATCGCCGATCTCCCCCCTCCATCGCCAATCTCTCCCCTCCATTGCCGATCTCTCCCTCCATCGCCGATCTCTCCCTCCATTGCCGATCTCTCCCTCCATCACCAATCTCTCCCCTCCATTGCCGATCTCTCCCTCCATCGCCAATCTCTCCCTCCATCGGCAATCTCTCCCTCCATCGCTGATCTCCCCCCTCCATCGCCAATCTCTCCCCTCCATCACCGATCTCTCCCTCCATCGCCAATCTCTCCCTCCATCTCCGATCTCTCCCTCCATCACCGATCTCTCCCTCCATCGCTGATCTCTCCCTCCATTGCCAATCTCTCCCTCCATCGCCGATCTCTCCCTCCATCACCGATCTCTCCCTCCATCGCCGATCTCTCCCTCCATTGCCGATCTCTCCCTCCATCACCGATCTCTCCCTCCATCGCCGATCTCTCCCTCCATCGCCGATTTCTCCCCTCCATTACCAATCACTCCCTCCATCACCGATCTCTCCCCTCCATTGCCGATCTCTCCCCTCCATCACCGATCTCTCCCCTCCATTGCCGATCTCTCCCTCCATCGCCGATCTCTCCCCTCCATCGCCGATCTCTCCCTCCATCACCGATCACTCCCTCCATCGCCGATCTCTCCCTCCATCACCGATCTCTCCCTCCATCACCGATCTCTCCCCTCTATCGCCGATCTCTCCCTCCATCACTGATCTCTCCCTCCATCACCGATCTCTCCCCTCTATCGCCAATCTCTCCCCTCCATCGCCGATCTCTCCCCTCCATTGCCGATCTCTCCCCTCCATTGCCGATCTCTCCCTCCATCACCGATCTCTCCCCTCTATCGCCGATCTCTCCCTCCATCACTGATCTCTCCCTCCATCACCGATCTCTCCCCTCTATCGCCAATCTCTCCCCTCCATCGCCGATCTCTCCCCTCCATCACCGATCCATCCCTCCATCGCCGATCCATCCCTCCATCACCGATCCCTCCCTCCATCGCCGATCTCTCCCTCCATCGCCAATCTCTCACTCCATCACCGATCTCTCCCTCCATCACCGATCTCTCCCTCCATCGCCGATCTCTCCCTCCATCACCGATCTCTCCCTCCATCACCGATCTCTCCCTCCATCACCGATCTCTCCCTCCATTGCCGATCTCTCCCCTCCATCACCGATCCATCCCTCCATCACCGATCTCTCCCTCCATCACCGATCTCTCCCTCCATTGCCGATCTCTCCCTCCATCACCGATCTCTCCCTCCATCACCGATCTCTCCCTCCATTGCCGATCTCTCCCTCCATCGCCGATCTCTCCCTCCATCACCGATCTCTCCCTCCATTGCCGATCTCTCCCTCCATCGCCGATCTCTCCCCTCCATCGCCAATCTCTCCCTTCATCGCCAATCTCTCCCTCCATCACCGATCTCTCCCTCCATCACCGATCTCTCCCTCCATTGCCGATCTCTCCCTCCATCACAGATCTCTCCCTCCATCACCGATCTCTCCCTCCATCACCGATCTCTCCCTCCATTGCCGATCTCTCCCTCCATCACCGATCTCTCCCTCCATCACCGATCTCTCCCTCCATCACCGATCTCTCCCTCCATCGCCGATCTCTCCCCTCCATCGCCGATCTCTCCCCTCCATCGCCGATCTCTCCCCTCCATCGCCGATCTCTCCCTCCATCACCGATCTCTCCCTCCATCGCCGATCTCTCCCTCCATCGCCGATCTCTCCCTCCATCGCCGATCTCTCCCCTCCATCGCTGCCCTCTCCCCCAACCGATCTCTCCCCTCCATCGCCGACCTCTCTCCTCCATCGCCGATCTCTCCCTCCATCACCGATCTCTCCCTCCATCGCTGCCCTCTCCCCCAACCGATCTCTCCCTCCATCGCCGATCCCTCCCTCCATCGCCAATCTCTCCCCTCCATCGCCGATCTCTCCCTCCATCACCAATCCCTCCCTCCATCGCCGATCTCTCCCTCCATCACCAATCTCTCCCCTCCATCACCAATCTCTCCCTCCATCACCGATCTCTCCCTCCATCACCGATCTCTCCCTCCATCGCCGATCTCTCCCCTTCATCGCCGATCTCTCCCCTCCATCGCCGATCTCTTCCTCCATCACCGATCTCTCCCTCCATCACCGATCTCTCCCTCCATCACCGATCTCTCCCCTTCATCGCCGATCTCTCCCCTCCATCGCCGATCTCTCCCTCCATCACAGATCTCTCCCTCCATCACCGATCTCTCCCTCCATTGCCGATCTCTCCCTCCATCACCGATCTCTCCCTCCATCACCGATCTCTCCCTCCATCGCCGATCTCTCCCCTCCATCGCCGATCTCTCCCCTCCATCGCCGATCTCTCCCCTCCATCGCCGATCTCTCCCTCCATCACCGATCTCTCCCTCCATCGCCGATCTCTCCCTCCATCGCCGATCTCTCCCTCCATCGCCGATCTCTCCCCTCCATCGCTGCCCTCTCCCCCAACCGATCTCTCCCCTCCATCGCCGACCTCTCTCCACCATCGCCGATCTCTCCCTCCATCACCGATCTCTCCCTCCATCGCTGCCCTCTCCCCCAACCGATCTCTCCCTCCATCGCCGATCCCTCCCTCCATCGCCAATCTCTCCCCTCCATCGCCGATCTCTCCCTCCATCACCAATCCCTCCCTCCATCGCCGATCTCTCCCTCCATCACCAATCTCTCCCCTCCATCACCAATCTCTCCCTCCATCACCGATCTCTCCTTCCATCACCGATCTCTCCCTCCATCGCCGATCTCTCCCCTTCATCGCCGATCTCTCCCCTCCATCGCCGATCTCTTCCTCCATCACCGATCTCTCCCTCCATCACCGATCTCTCCCTCCATCACCGATCTCTCCCCTTCATCGCCGATCTCTCCCCTCCATCGCCGATCTCTCCCCTCCATCGCCGATCTCCCCCCTTCATCGCCGATCCCTCCCTCCATCGCCAATCCCTCCCTCCATCGCCGATCCCTCCCTCCATCGCCAATCCCCCCCTCCATCGCCGATCTCTCCCCTCCATCGCCGATCTCCCCCCTTCATCGCCGATCCCTCCCTCCATCGCCAATCCCCCCCTCCATCACCGATCTCTCCCCTTCATCGCCGATCTCACCCTCCATCACCGATCACTCCCTCCATCGCCGATCTCTCCCCTCCATCGCCAATCTCCCCCCTCCATCACCGATCACTCCCTCCATCACCGATCTCTCCCCTCCATCGCCAATCTCCCCCCTCCATCACCGATCACTCCCTCCATCACCGATCTCTCTCCTCCATTGCCGATCTCTCCCCTCCATCACCGATCTCTCCCTCCATCACCGATCTCTCTCCTCCATTGCCGATCTCTCCCTCCATCACCGATCTCTCCCCTCCATTGCCGATCTCTCCCCTCCATTGCCGATCTCTCCCCTCCATTGCCGATCTCTCCCCTCCATCGCCAATCTCCCCCTCCATCACCGATCACTCCCTCCATCACCGATCTCTCTCCTCCATTGCCGATCTCTCCCCTCCATCACCGATCTCTCCCTCCATCACCGATCTCTCTCCTCCATTGCCGATCTCTCCCTCCATCACCGATCTCTCCCCTCCATTGCCGATCTCTCCCCTCCATTGCCGATCTCTCCCCTCCATTGCCGATCTCTCCCCTCCATCACCGATCTCTCCCTCCATCACCGATCTCTCTCCTCCATTGCCGATCTCTCCCTCCATCACCGATCTCTCTCCTCCATTGCCGATCTCTCCCTCCATCACCGATCTCTCCCCTCCATTGCCGATCTCTCCCCTCCATTGCCGATCTCTCCCCTCCATTGCCGATCTCTCCCCTCCATCACCGATCTCTCCCTCCATCACCGATCTCTCTCCTCCATTGCCGATCTCTCCCCTCCATCACCGATCTCTCCCTCCATCAACAACAACAACTTGTATTTATATAGCGCCTTTAGTGTAGTAAAATATCCCGAGGCGTTTCACAGGAGCGATTATCAAATATAATTTGACACCGAGCCACATAAGGAGATATTAGGGCAGGTGACCAAAAGCTTGGTCAAAGAGGGAGATTTTAAGGAGCGTCTTAAAGGAGGAAAGAGAGGTGGAGAGGTTTAGGGAGGGAATTCCAGAGCTTAGGGCCCAGGCAGCTGAAGGCACAGACACCAATGGTTGAGCGATTAAAATCAGGGATGCTCAAGAGGGCAGAATTAGAGGAGCGCAGATATCTCGGGAGGGTTGTAGGGCTGGAGGAGAGTACAGAGATAGGGAGGGGCGAGGCCATGCAGGGATTTGAAAACAAGGATGAGAATTTTGAAATCGAGGCGCTGCTTAACCGTGAGCCAATGTAGGTCAGCGAGCACAGGGGTGATGGGCGAACGGGACTTGGTGTGAGTTAGGACACGGGGGCAGCCGAGTTTTAGATGACCTCAAGTTTACGAGGGGTGGAATGTGGGAGGCCAGCGAGGAGTGCGTTGGAATAGTCAAGTCTAGAGGTAACAAAGGCATGGATGAGGGTTTCAGCAGTGGATGAGCTGAGGCAAGGGCGGAGACGGGCGATGTTCTGGAGGTGGAAGTAGGCGGTCTTAGTTATGCCGCGGATATGTGGTTGGAAGCTCATTTCAGGGTCAAATATGGCACCAAGGTTGCGAACAGTGTGGTTCAGCCTCAGATGTTAGGGAGAGGGATGGAGTCAGTGGCTAGGGAACAGAGTTTGTGGCGGGGACTGAAAACAATGGCTTCAGTCTTCTCAATATTTAATTGGAGAAAATTTCTGCTCATCCAGAATCGATGGAACTGGTGGTGAGGTAGAGCTGGGTGTCATCAGCGTACATGTGGAAACTGATGCTGTGTTTTCGGATGATGTTGCCAAGGGGCAACATGTAGATGAGAAATAGGAGGGAGCCAAGGATAGATCCTTGGGGGACACCAGAGGTAACGATGCGGGAGCCAATCTCTCCCTCCATCGCTGCCCTCTCCCCCAACCGATCTCTCCTCTCCATCGCCGATCTCTCCCCTCCATCGCTGATCTCTCCCTCCATCGCCAATCTCTCCCCTCCATCGCCGATCCCTCCCTCCATCACCGATCTCTCCCTCCATCACCGATCTCTCCCTCCATCGCCAATCTCTCCCTCCATCGCCGATTCCTCCCTCCATCACCGATCTCTCCCCTCCATCGCCGATCTCTCCCCTCCATCGCTGCCCTCTCCCCCAACCGATCTCTCCCCTCCATCGCCGATCTCTCCCTCCATCGCCGATCTCTCCCCTCCATCGCCGATTCCTCCCTCCATCACCGATCTCTCCCCTCCATCGCTGCCCTCTCCCCCAACCGATCTCTCCCCTCCATCGCCGATCTCTCCCTCCATCGCCGATCTCTCCCTCCATCACCGATCTCTCCTCTCCATCGCTGATCTCTCCTCTCCATCGCCGATCTCTCCCTCCATCACCAATCTCTCCCCTCCATCACCAATCTCTCCCCTCCATCGCCGATCTCTCCCCTCCATCGCCGATCTCTCCCTCCATCGCCGATCTCTCCCCTCCATCGCCGATCTCTCCCCTCCATCGCCGATCTCTCCCTCCATCGCCGATCTCTCCCTCCATCGCCGATCTCTCCCTCCATCGCCGATCTCTCCCTCCATCGCCGATCTCTCCCTCCATCGCCGATCTCTCCCTCCATCGCCGATCTCTCCCTCCATCACCGATCTCTTCCGTCCATCGCCGATCACTCCCCTCCATCGCCGATCTCTCACTCCATCGCCGATCCCTCCCTCCATCGCCGATCTCTCCCTCCATCACCGATCTCTCCCTCCATCACCGATCACTCCCCTCCATTGCCGATCTCTCCCCTCCATCACCGATCCCTCCCTCCATCGCCGATCTCTCCCCTCCATCACCGATCTCTCCCTCCATCGCCGATCCATCCCTCCATCACCGATCTCTCCCCTCCATCGCCGATCCATCCCTCCATCACCGATCTCTCCCTCCATCGCCGATCTCTCCCTCCATCGCTGATCTCTCCCCTCCATCACCGATCTCTCCCCTCCATCGCTGATCACTCCCCTCCATCACTGATCTCTCCCCTCCATCACCGATCTCTCCCCTCCACCACCGATCTCTCCCTCCATCACCGATCTCTCCCTCCATCACCGATCTCTCCCTCAATCGCCGATCTCTCCCTCCATCGCCAATCTCTCCCCTCCATCGCCGATCTCTCCCTCCATCGCCGATTCCTCCCTCCATCACCGATCTCTCCCCTCCATCGCCGATCTCTCCCCTCCATCGCTGCCCTCTCCCCCAACCGATCTCTCCCCTCCATCGCCGATCTCTCCCTCCATCGCCGATCTCTCCCCTCCATCGCCGATTCCTCCCTCCATCACCGATCTCTCCCCTCCATCGCTGCCCTCTCCCCCAACCGATCTCTCCCCTCCATCGCCGATCTCTCCCTCCATCGTCGATCTCTCCCTCCATCACCGATCTCTCCTCTCCATCGCTGATCTCTCCTCTCCATCGCCGATCTCTCCCTCCATCACCAATCTCTCCCCTCCATCGCCAATCTCTCCCCTCCATCGCCGATCTCTCCCCTCCATCGCCGATCTCTCCCCTCCATCGCCGATCTCTGCCCTCCATCGCCGATCTCTCCCCTCCATCGCCGATCTCTCCCTCCATCGCCAATCTCTCCCTCCATCGCCGATCTCTCCCTCCATCGCCGATCTCTCCCTCCATCGCTGATCTCTCCCTCCATCGCCGATCTCCCCCCCCAATCACCGATTTCTCCCTCCATCACTGATCTCTCCCTCCATCGCTGATCTCCCCCCCCCACCGATCTCTCCCATCCATTGCCGACCTCTCACCCCCGTCGACCTCTTTCCCGCCCCCCATCGCTGATCTCTCCCCCACCATTACTGATCGCTCACCAGTGCCATGGAATCTTTTATATCCATCTGAGAGGGAAGACGGGGCCTCAGTTTAACGTGTCATCCGAAAGACGGTACTTCTGACAGTGCAGCACTCCCTCAGAGTTTTTATGCTCAAGTCTCTGGACCTTCTGACTCAGGATGTAGGAGTGCGACCCACTGAGCCATGGCTGACACACTGTGTAACAACAGCTAGCAGTGGGATGGGAAGAGAATGCTTTTCGCCCAGTGTCTGAGGAATAGGCAAGAAGCTGTCAACAGATTGTGCTGATCCCTGATTCAGCCCCCTTTGACACAGTATTACTTTGTTCATTGAAGATGGCACAGGCAGCTGTTGGTGCTGTGATGGGATTGGGAACCAGCCTATTGGGCAGACAGTCAGCTGCGGAGCAAGACTGTGGCTGTCACTCCAGGGACAGGCCTGTGAACCGAGCCCAGAGCGGCCTGAGCCCAAATATCATCCATTGTCAGACCCCACATCAAAATCATTAGCACTATGACACGCCTCACTGAGTCTTTGAAAAACAGGGCATTATAAAGCCTTAATTTTTGTAAAAAATACAATCATTTCATGCTTACCTGATTTTCCACCTCCTATTTCCACCTCCGTAACCTCGCTCGTCTCCGCCCCTGCCTCAGCTCATCCGCTGCTGAAACTCATCCGTGCCTTTGCTACCTCGAGACTTGACTATTCCAACGCAATCCTGGCTGGCCTCCCACGTTCTACCCTACGTAAACTTGAGGTCATCCAAAACTCTGCTACACGTGTCCTAACTCACACCAAGTCCCGTTCACCCATCACCCCCTGTGCTCGCTGACCGACATTGGCTCCCGGTCCGGCAATGCCTCGATTTTAAAAATCTCATCCTTGTTTTCAAATCCCTCCATGGCCTCGCCCCTCCCTATCTCTGCGATCTCCTTCAGCCCCACAACCCCCCGAGATCTCTGCGCTCTTCTAATTCTGGTCTCTTGAGCATCCCTGATTATAATCGCTCCACCATTGGCGGCTGTGCCTTCTGTTGCCTGGGCCCTAAGCTCTGGAATTCCCTGCCTAAACCTCTCCACCTCTTTACCTCTCTCTCCTCCTTTAAGATGCTCCTTAAAAACTACCTCTTCGACCAAGCTTTTGGCCAACTACCATACTGAAAACTCACCCACCCGAAACTCCAGAGGTGTGCCCAAACAGAGCAATGTGGTGATAACAGGTAGGATTTTTAAAAAGTTTTTGTAAAGCATTTTGAGATGTAGTAATATAGAGCTGTGACCGGTTAGAGATTAAATAAAGCCACTAATGAGGTTTATAAACGAACTGTTTATCTATTTTGGTTTATGTATGAAAAAATAGCAACTCATGACTTCTTACCAAATCTCATGATTTTTAAGAGTTTGTCTCATGATTTATGAGATGGTGCAGTTGGCATTACTGAAGATGGCACCTCCAACAGTGCAACCTCAGTACTGCCCCTCCGACAGTGCAGCGCTTCCCTCGGTACTGCCCCTCCGACAGTGCAGCACTCCCTGAGTACTGCCCCTCCGACAGTGCAGTACTCCCTCGGTACTGCCCCTCCGACAGTGCAGCACTCCCTCAGTACTGCCCCTCCGACAGTGCAGCGCTCCCTCAGTACTGCCCCTCCGACAGTGCAGCGCTCCCTCAGTACTGCCCCTCCGACAGTGCAGCACTCCCTCAGTACTGCCCCTCCGACAGTGCAGCGCTTCCCTCGGTACTGCCCCTCCGACAGTGCAGCGCTCCCTCACTACTGCCCCTCCGACAGTGCAGTAAATGCTGCCTTCCCAGTTTCACCTGAATTCATCAGCGATTTATAAATGTTTAACCATAATTTCCTTGCTTTTATACTTGGAGAATTTATGGTCATGCAGCAATAGCCTTTTGGCTTCATCAATGTGCTTCGTAGGCTGAATTACTGTTGGAATGTAGTGAGTTATGCAGGTAAATGCAGCAGCCATTCACTGTCCCAAGAACATCAATGAAGTTAACGACCAGTGTTGAGCAGGTGCTTGCACAACTGGATGCTGTTCATTAAATAATCGTACATGACCCTCATCGTGCATCTGGACTGGCAGACGGAACCTCAGTTTAAGGCCTCTTCCAAATGGGCAAAGTTACAGGGTGTGCGGTGGTGATCAGGAACCTTAAATTGGAAAATGTTGGCAACATATAGTGAAATGTACACAGTGGCGATGAGGGCAAATAAACACGGACACATGGATATGCTTGGGTCCTGTTGATTGGAGCTTGCTATTGGCGGGATCTTCAGTCAGTGATTCATTTCTCATACCATTTCCCACCCAATGGCTCACGATCACCTGGCCATAAAAGCTTCAGACGCTGGCACTAACCTAAGCCAATCAGAACAGAACCAATTCCTAAAAGGGCAAGAGGCTCCCTGCACCAATAATGACTCAGTCAACATGGAGGTGGGGGAAGAAAGTGAGATAGACACAACCTTTAAGCAATAACTTCCTGTAACTGTCCCAAGTACAGAGTTATCGGAATGGGAGGGCTGTACGAACAGAGCTCCGAACTTGCTAGCAGTTAGTGTAGAAATTGGCCTTCAAATCTCTACTTGCACCCCTTAGTTTGAACAGGCCCGTTGAGAACATGGGTATGAGATAAAACAAAACTTAATTTAAAAAATAAACATGTACATTAATAAGTCCAGCAACAATATCGTCCAAATTCTTCAACAGCACCTCCCAAACCTGCAATCTCTACCGCCTAGTAGGACAAGGGCAGCAGGTGCAGGGGAATACCATCACCTCCAAATTCCCCTTCAAGTCACGCACCGCCCTGCCCTGAAATTGCAGAATGCTAGCATAACCTCTGTCTTCACAATTATAGCAGAGATATTAACCCATTTTATTATATGCCTAGCTTGAAGAATACATGCAAGTGGGACTAATTGGAGAGCTCGACCAAAGAGCCAGCACGGGCATGGATGGGCCGAATGGTCCCTTCCTGTGCTGTACGATTCTGTGATTCAAGAAAATTGGTAAAACGCCTCCACTCCTCTATCCAGTTTAGAGCGGACTGCTACTGGCAGCCAAGATCCAGGTACAGGCATCCCAATTTCAGGGCCTTGGGAGAAATTCTGCTGCAGCATCTTATGGGCAAGTTACAGCTGTTATGTACTATAAAGGAAACGGTTAACCTTGCAATTCAAAAAACACAACCCAACCCTATTGCTTAATGGTGGAGAGCTTTGTGAGCAGAAAAAAAATAATGAGTGAATCGCTGTCACCAACATTCTACGTGAAGTTTTTGGACTGAAAAGAATGGAGGTACAGTTGAAGTAGCTCTAAGGCTTGCATTTCTATCGCACCTTTCATGAGAAACTTCTTTACTCAGAGAGTGGTTAGAATGTGGAACTCGCTACCCCAGGGAAATGAGGTGAATAGCATCGATGCATTTAAGGGAAAGCTAGATAAACACATGAGGGAGAAAGGAATAGGAGAATATGCTAATAGGGCGAGAGGAGGTAGGGTGGGAGGGGGTAGGGTGGGAGAAGGCGGGGTGGGAGGAAATAGGGTGGGAGGAGGCTCGTGCGGAGCAGTTGCATAGATCTGTTGGGGCAAACGGCATCCCAAAGCACTTTACGGCCAATGAAGTATTTAAGTGTAGTCACTCGCCTCAGTTCTGCACTGGGAGTGTCGGTCTGGATTCTGTACTCAGTCTCTGGAGAGGGACAACCTTCAGACTCCGAAGCAAGAGTGCTACCCCTTGAACCAAAGCTCAGTATATCCCCAGCACAAACACAGCAGTCTACCTTAAGCACCATTAACTCCTGCGGAATTGCTCCAATAGCAATTTTGAATATGCTGCCATTTTTAATATTATTTTCTAACTAGTTTTGAAGTTGGACGATGGCAGAGTAGCCCACATAGAATTTACAGCACAGAAACAGGCCATTCGGTCCAAAAGATCTATGCCAGTGCTCCACCCCAGCCTCCTCCCACCCTATTGCATCTCACCCCATCAACATATTCTTCTACAGTATTCCTTGCTCCCTGATGTACTTATCTAACTTCCCCTAAAATGCACCTATGCTATTTTCATTAATTACTCCTAGTAATAAAGTTCCACATTCTCACCACACTGGGGGTAAAGAAGTTTCTCCGGAAATCCCTATTGGCTCTGATATTTATGGCCCAGTGTGTTGGATTCCCCCACAGGCAGAAATATTTTCCCTACATCTATCCTATCGCACCCCCCCTTCATAATTTGAAAGGCCTCGATCAGGTCACCCTTCAGCCTTTTCTTTTAAAAAGAGCCCCAGCCTTCTCAGTCTTTCCTGATAGTTATAACCTCTCAGTTCTGGCATCATCCGTGAGAATCTTTTTTGCACCTTCTCCAGCGCCTCTATCATTTTTGTGATATGGAGAGCGGAACTATGTACAGTGCTCCAAGTGTGGTCTAACCAAGGTTCTAGACATGTTTAACATGACTGCAGAATGTGCCAAAACAATCCATCACAATGGCTCCTCTAAAAATGAGCCTATGATGCAAGTCTGGGCCAGTATAGGTGCAGCAGAGACGTGGCACATTCATAGCATTGACCTCTGCAGCTGTCCAAATCTGCAGGGGGGGGGGGGGGGGTGCAGCAGGAAGGGCTGTGGGCACACAGAATAGGGAAGGTAAGCCAGCCCACCTAAAAAGCAGCCAGGATTAGATAACCTGGCAGACGCATTCATCGCAAACTTTTTTTTTTGGTGTAGTTTTCTCCTGCGTGCCGGTTACTTTCAGACTCTGCTATTCCAACGCTCTCCTGGCCGGCCTCCCATCTTCCACCCAACGTAAACTGGAGCTCATCCAGAACTCTGCTGCCCGTGTCCTAACTTGCACCAAGTTCCGTTCACCCATCACCTCCTGTGCTCGATGACCTACATTAGTTCCCAGTCCAACAAAACACCGCGATATTTTTACAATATCACCCCCGCCCATCTCTAACCTCCTCCAACCCTCCAAGATCTCTGCGCTCCTCCAATTCTGGTCTCTTGCACATCCAGATTTTGAATCGCTCCACCAGTGGCAGCTATGCCTCGAGCTGCCTAGGCCCCAAGCACCTCCCTATCCACCTCTCTCCCCTCAACACCTCTGACCAAGCTTTGTCACTTGTCCGAATATCTCCTGCATTGACTGAAGTGCTTTGGAACATGCCGAGGTCGTAGAAAGGCGCATGTCTTTTTGTTTCTGTGGGAAAAAAATCTCTGGAGCCTGAAATTATGCTGTAGGTTGCTCAGACTAGTTTTACTGTCCATTCGGTTAGCCATCCTGAAGTTGTGAAAGGCGCTATATGAATGCAAGTTTGTCTTTTGTCAAGTCACTCGACACATCTTGGTTCAGGGTCTCTGTCCTCTTCCTAACCCACCTCTTCCCCAATCTCAGCTACAACTTGAGATCCATCGCTTCAGGTAGAATGTGAGATATTCAGATTGATAAACCTACCACTGCATTGTGAATAATATGAGACTGCAGTAAAATTGAAACACTTACCTTTTTCATTCAAACGATCATCACCCTGGTGTTGAAAACCAGAATGGGAATTGCCAAATGGGGAAAATAAGCTTTCCACTTTGAACCAATCTGAAAATAACTTGCATTTATATAGTGCCCTCACTGTGACTTGCCACAGGAGCATTAACAAAATTTGAAACTGAGCCACATAAGGCGATATTAGAACAGGTGGAAAGAGGTAGGTTTTAAAGGAGCATCTAAGGGGGGGGGGGGGGGATTCCAGAACTTAGGGCCTATGTTGCTGAAGGCACGGCTGCCAATAGTGGAGCAATGAAAATCACGGCTGTGCAAGAGGTCTGAATTGGAGGAGTGCAGAGATCGGAGGGTTATAGAGCTGGAGGAGGTTACCGAGATGGGGAGGGGCGAGCGAGCTTAAACTGTTTCTCATGGGGGTTGCGTTTAGTGTTGTCCATTGGAAGGCAAGGGGAGTTTCAGATCCCTTCAGATCATCTTAAGCAGAATGAAGGGCTTTCTCCAACTGGATGAACCAAGGCAAACAATGCACACACCAATGACAATTCATGCAAGTGCTGACAACTCTCCAAACAGTGCTTAAATACCTTCTCCAAAATTACATACAAATAAAAATTAATACAAGATAGTCATCAATAAATCCAATAGGGTATTCAGGAGAAACCTCTTTACTCAGAGAGTGGAACTCACGACCACAAGGAGTGGTTGAGGCGAATAGCATAGATGCATTTAAGGGGAAGCTAGATAAATACGAGGGGGAAAGGAATAGGTTATGCTGATAGGGTGAGATGAAGAGGGGGTGGGAGGCAGCTCGTATGGAGCAGAAACACCAGCTTCTGTGCTGTACGTTCTATTTAATTCATGGCAGTTACTTGCATTTTACTACAGAATATGCTTCAGTCATCTAACCAGCCAGCTAACAAACACACATGGATCACATTTGGTTTGTCTTGAGTCAAGTTAGCTCATTGCGCATGCTGTTTGCTGTTTTATGAAATTTAAAAGAAAAAAAAGCGTGGCCCGTGGCACACAACAGCCATTCCAACCAGGGGACATTCAGGGTACAAGCAGAATCTGTACAATGCAAGTCATCTCTGATAAAGATTGAGCCATAAGCATCAGTAGCAAACATTTATTTTCTTTTATAGTCCAAAATCCAACATTGGTGCAACAGAAACTATGGAATGGCGCGATAACAGGGCTTCTTACACAAATAATCAAGTTAACTGTATAAAACACAGATAGGGCTTGCAAACACTCGATACATTCTACAACAATAACTTACCAATATAAACTAGCGTAACATTTACACTACAGTCAAGATTGTAAACATTTGGCACATTTGTAACCAAAATAAGAATTTAAATCGATCAAAGTGCTCCACTAAACGCCAATAAATAGGAAAAAACTTGGGAAGGGACGTTTCTCATCTGCAGCACTCTTTAGCAAGCGGGCTGAAATGCAGTAGATTAATGCACTTTGCATTCATCTTCCAACCTGAATATTCAACAAAATGAATTGCTGAAGGGAAATCAAGCATGGCCAATGGGAAGCTGCGTCATTGCACGAGATGGAAGAGGTTGGAGTCCCAGTGATGTTGGTGAATGAGCTTAACGGGATAAATAAAGAGAGATTAGGTTCTGATATTATTCGTAAACTACCTGTGAAGACATGATAAAAAGCCATTTACAAGCGCCAATACTAAACTTAGGCAAATTGACAATTGCTGGCAAGGCTGGCATTTATTGCCCATCCCTAATTGCCCCTCAAGGTAGTGGTGAGCCACCTTCTTGAACCGCTGCAGTCCGTGTGGTGAAGGTGCTCCCACAGTGCTGTTAGTGAGGGAGTTCCAGGATTTTGACCCAGCGACGATGAAGGAACGGTGATACATTTCCAAGTCAGAATGGCGTGTGACTTGGAGGCGATGGTGTTCCCATGTGCCTGCTGCCCTCTTTCTTCTAGGTGGGGAGGAGGTCACGAGTTTGGGAGGTGCCATGGAAGAAGCAAGTTGCTGCTAATTTATAATAGTCAGCTGTGGCTCAGTGGGTAGCGCTCTCTCCTGAGTCAGAAGGTCGTGGGTTCAAGTCCCATGCCAGAGACGGGGTACAAAATCTAGGCCGGCACTCCCAGTGCAGTACTGAGGGAGCGCTGCACTGTCAGCGGTGCAGTCTTTCCCATGAGACGTTAAACTGAGGCCCCGTCTGCCCTCTCGGGTGGATGTAAAAGATCCCATGGCAGTAACCGAAGAGCAGGGGAGTTCTCCCCAGTGTCCTAGTCAATATTTATCCCTCAACCAACATCACGATAAACAGATTATCTAGTCATTATCACATTGTTGTTTGTCGGAGTTTGCTGTGTGCAAATTGGCTGCTTTGTTTCCTACATTACAACAGTGACTACGCTTCAAAAGTATTTAATTGGCTGTAAAGCAGTTTGGGACATCCGGAGGTCGTGAAAGGCGCTATAGAAATGCAAGTCTTTCTTTAAATGACAAAGTTATTAGAACATAAAGAGGAGTAGGCGGCCATTCAGCCCTTCGAGCCTGCTCCACCATTCAATAAGATCATGGCTGGATGCATGCGGTTCGGAGGTGGAAGGGTCAGACAGGCTCCCAATTATTTTCAATGCAGATCCTTTGCCTGAAAAACGTGTGAATGACAGGACTTCCATCAGGCACCAAAGGTAGCCCAGGATCGAGAGAACACTGTGGAATGTTCGGAATTCTGGATCAGATTCTGTTCGGAATGTTATCCTTTGGCTGATCTTTTACCTCAACTCCACCTTCCTGCACTATCCCCATATCCCTCGATTCCCTCAGTATCCAAAAATCTATCGATCTCCGTCTTGAATATACTCAACGACCGAGCCTCCACAGCCCTCTGGGGTAGAGAATTCCAAAGATTGTGAAGAAATGTCTCATCTCAGTCCTAAATGGCTGATCCCTAAATTCTGAGGCTGTTCTAGACTCCCCAGCCAGGGGAAAAAAATCTTCCCAGCATCTACCCAGTCAAGCCCCCTTAAGATTTTTATAGTTGTGATATCATCTCATTCTTCTAAAACTCTCGTGAATATAGGCCTAGTCTGTTCAATCTCTCCTCATTAGGACAATCCCCCATCCAAGGAATCAGTCTAGTTAACCTTTGCTACACTCCCTCTAAGGCAAGGATGGCCTTCCTTAGTTAAAGAGACCAAAACGGTACACAGTACTCCAGATGTGGTCTCACCAAAGCCTTATATAATTGCAGTAAGACATCTTTACTCTTGTACTCCAATCCCTTTAATAATTGTAATAAAGGCCAACATACCTTTTGCTTTCCCCAATTGCTGGCTATACCTGCATGTTAAGTGTGTTTCGTGTACAAGGACACCCAGCTCCCTCTGAATACCAATATTTCCCAGTTTCTCACCATTTAAAAAAAAATATTCTGCTTTTCTATTTTTCCTACCAGCAAATAACCTCACATTTTGCCATATTATGCTCCATCTGCCACGTTCTTGCCCATTCACTTAACCTGTCCATATCCCTTTGCAGGCTCTGTGTCCTTCTCACAGCTTTGTATAGTCCGCAAACTTGGATATAGATTGTAAATAGCTGAGGCCCAAGCTCCGATCCTTGTGGCACCCTACTAGTTACCACCTGCCAACCTGAAAATGACCTGTTTATCCCTACTCTCTGTTTTCTGTCCATTAACCAATCCTCTACCCATGCTAATATATTACCCCCAATCCCATAAGCCCTAATTTTGTGTAATATTATCCTCATGTGGCACCTTATCAAATGCTTTTTGAAAATTCAAATACACTACATCCACTGGTTCCCCTCATCTACCCTGGCAGTTACAACCACAAAAAACTAATTTGTCAAACACTATTTCCCCTTTCATAAATCCGTGTTGACTCTGCCCAGTCATATGATTTGTGCCCTGTTGCCACGTCCCTAATAGATTCTAGCATTTTCCCTACTCCTGTAGTCAGGCTAACTGGCCTGTAGTTCCCGTTTTCTCTCCCTCCTTTCTTGAATAGCGGGGTGATTTTCGCTACCTTCCAACCCGCAGGGACCATTCTAAAATCTAGGGAATTTTGGAAGATCACAACCAATGCATCCTGTAGTCACCTCTTAAAACCCTAGGATGTAAGCCATCAGGTCCATAATAATATGACTAATAAGATTAGAGAAAAGTCTTTTCTTCCACTTGACAAGAAATCTTGCAATAGAATGCTGGTTTTGCAACACTTACTGGCAACTCCCAAACCACAACTGACCAGACCTGTAGTTTGGGAAGCAAAATATTTCACTACATTCCAATTGCATCATGTCTCAATCTGCCACAGGAGTAGGCCACTCAGCCCCTCGAGCCTGTCCCGTCAATCTAATTGAATGGCAGAACACAAGGGGCTGGATAACCTACTCCCTTGAGGACAGGAGCTCGCTAGGAATCACAACAAAAAAAAACATTTAATCCTCACAATTCGCACACATGACCAGAGTTTTAACAAAAACCTTGATAGGTTATGAAACTTTTTTTTTTTTTTGCACTCTCCTCCTTTCAGCCCTTATTCTTTTTATAAGCTAAATTGCCTGTTACAAGAATTATTCATGTTTTGTAAGAGATGAAGCCACATTATAATTATTGGCAATACCATACCCATTCAAGAATGTTGAAGCACACCCAAGATAAACCAACTCCGCAATAGACTAATTAACTCGCACCATTTCCAATTACAATGAAGTAACCTTGAGGGGACTGAAATACACTAAAATCTTCCAACAATACACTCGAATCAGATAAGCTAGGGTCGGTGTCATAGTTGACGCAGGGAGGAGCTTCCGACCACATATCTGGGCCTTCACCAAGACCGCCTATTTCCACCTCTAACATCACCCGAATCCGCCCCTGCCTCAGCTCATCTGCTGCTGAAACCCTCATCCATGCCGGTTATCTCTAGACCTGACTATCCCAATGCTCTCCTAGCCAGCTTTCCATCTTTCACCCTCTAAACTTGAAGTCATCCAAAACTGCTGCCCATGTCCTAACTCGCACCAAGTCCCGTTCACCCATCACCCCGGTGCTCGCTGACCTACACTGGCTCCCAATTAAGGCAAGTTAAGAAACGCCTCTATTTAAAAATTCTCATCCTGGTTTTCAAATCCCTCCATGGCCTCGCCCACCTCACTAACCTCCTCCAGCCCCATAACCCTCCCAGATCTCTGCGCTCCTCAATTTTGGCTTCTTGCGCATCCCCGATTTTAAACTGCTCCAACATTGGTGGCCGTGCCTTCAGCTACCTGGGCCCCAAGCTCTGTCCCCGACAGCACGTCGCACTCTGTACTGCCCCTAAACCTCTCTTTCCTCCTTTAAGACTCTCCATAAAACCTACTTGACACTTGTCCTTCTATCTCCTCGCGTGGCTCGGTGTCAAATATTTCTTTGGCAGCACTCCGGTGAGGCGTCTTGGGATGTTTTACCATGTCAAATGAGCTATAGAAATACAGGTTGTTAAAGTTATGGTAGAACACATTAAGATCCTTGGAAGGAGTATGGTCATGAAGCATAAACTCAAAAGGAGTTAAGTCATATCCTCCACTCTATAAAGGATCTCTCTTTTTCTCTCGCTTAAAACGAAGTACACTGGCCACCTTGCCCAATACCTTCAAAAAAAGACATGAAGAGTCAGACGTGGGGTGGGCTGAACACCTTTTAGACATCCACTCCCCCTTCTCCACCGGCGCACCGTGGCAGCAGTGTGTACCATCTACAAGGATGCACTGCAACAACTTCTTCGACAGCACCTCCCAAACCCACGACCTCGAACACCTAGAAGGACAAGGGCAGCAGGCACATGGGAACACCACTACCCACAAGTCACACACCATCCTGACCTGAACATATAATCGGCTGTTGCTTCATCATCGCTGGATCAAAATCCTGGAACTCCCTACCCAATGGCACTGTGGGAGCACCTTCACCACATAGGTATAGCTAGCAAGGCCAGCATTTATTGCCCATCCCTAGTTGCTCAGAGAAGTTGGGGGTGGTGTGCTTTCGTGAACTGCTGGTAGCAATTTTGGTACAATTCAGTGGTTTGCTGGGCCATATCAGAGGACAGTTGAAAGTCAACCACATTGGCGCAGGACTGGAGTCACATAGGTCCAGACTGGGGAAGAACATATTTCCTTCACTAATGAACATTGGTGATCAACAGATCTATGGACATTTCTACAGATACCAGCTTTCTTTTAATTAACACCTGAATTCAAATTCTCAAACTGCTGTGGCAAGATTTGAATTCACATTCTCTATTATTAGCACTGTAATGTAACCACTGCCCGACCATACCTGCTAACTTGCAAGCATTGAAAGCTGGACAAAATGAAGAACTCTGGTATACCATTTCTCACAAAAATATTCTGGTTTCAAGAACAAGATTTGTTGAGACACTTGAAAGAACTTGCATTCCTATGGCACCTTACACAACCTTAGGACGTCCCAAAACCCTTTAAAACCAATTAAGCACTTTTTTTGAAGTGTAGTCAGTGTTGTAATGTAGGAAACAGCAGCCAATTTTCACACAGCAAGCTCCCACAAACAATGCTAACAACCAGATAATCTGTTTTAATGATGGTGGTTAAGGGATAAACTTGGTCAGGACACCAGGGAAAACTCCCCTGCTGCTCTTCAAATTAGTGCAGATGGCACATCCTCAGTGCGGCGCACTCTGTACCGCCCCTCCCCGACAGCTCGTTGCACTCCGTACCGCCCCTTGACAGCTCGTCGCACTCTGTACTGCCCCTCCGACAGCACGTCGCACTCTGTACCGCCCCTCCCCCACAGCACGTCGCACTCTACGTCGCACTCTGTACTGCCCCTAGCCGACAGCACGTCGCACCCTCAGTACCGCCCCTCCCCGACAGCGCGGCGCACCCTCTGTACCGCCCCTCCCCGACAGCGTGGCGCACCCTCTGTACCACCCCTCCGACAGGGCGGCGCACCCTCTCTACCCCCCCTCCGACAGGGCGGCGCACCCTCTGTACCGCCCCTCCCCGACAGCAGGGCGTACCCTCTGTACTGCCCCTCCAAGACAGCGCAGCGCACCCTCTGTACCGCCCCTCCGACAGGGCAGCGCACCCTCTGTACCGCCCCTCCCAGACAGCACGTCGCACCCCCTGTACCGCCCCTCCCCCACAGCGCGGCGCACCCTCTGTACCGCCCCTCCCCCACCGCGCGGCGCACCCTCTACCACCCCTCCCCCACAGCGCAGCGCACCCTCTGTACCACCCCTCCCCCACAGCGCGGCGCACCCTCTGTACTGCCCCTCCCCCACAGCGCGGCGCACCCTCTGTAGCACCTCCGACAGCACAGCGCACCCTTTGTACCGCCCCTCCCCGACAGCGCGGCGCACCCTCTGTACCACATTAGAAGTGTCAGGTTGGATTATGTGCTCAAGTCTCTGGAGCGGGACTTGACCACCTGACTCAGACAAGAGCCCCATCACTACCCACTGAGCCACGGCCGACACTAGGCCCTAAAACACTAGTAAAGCAGAGCCAAGTCTAATCACACTCAGTTTCTTGGTGAACTTACATTCCATGTAGGTGTGTAAGGCAGTCAACATCTGTCCATCCGGTGCTACATACGCCGAGTAGGTTATTTCATCTAGCATCGGGGATGAGACTCGTGCCCGTTGTGCCGACGTCTCGGGGGTAGTTGACAGGTGATTCGGACTCACGTGCTTTTTATGACGTGCTCTACAGTTCTGAAACCAAACCTGTAAACATCATTTTGCCGATTTAGAAAAAATATATATTGCTTGCAAAACTACACTAGAGATCTCACAATCGAGTCACTTCAGGACTGGCTAGAATCAAACAAAAAGAACACGCTGTTAAACGACACATTCTCAATTAATCTTGCAGTGAAGGTGGCAGCCATTCGGCCCATCGTGCCTGTGCCGGCTCTTTGAAAGAGCTCTCCAATTAGACCCACTCCCCTGCTCTTCCCCCCCCCCCCCCCATACCTCCGCAAAATTGTCCCCTTCAAGTATTTATCCAATTCCCTTTTGAAAGTTACTATTGAATCTGCTTCCAACACCCTTTCAGGCAGCACAGATCACAACTCGCTGCGTAAAAGAAAATTTAAAAAATGCTCATCTCCCGTCTGGTACTTCTGTTAAAAATCTTAAATGTGTCCTTTGGTTACCAATCCACCTGCCAGTGGAAACTGTGTCTCCCCCTGTACTCTATCAAAACCCTTCATTTCGTCGCCGTGTGTGAGGAGGGTAATGCAAAGTAATTGTAGCGAGTGAAGTTGCACTGAATTCAGATGAGAAATTAGTGCTGATGTAATGCAACTATCTCAGTGCAAGCCATCTATTAATTCATTCATGCAAGTCGTGATCCTAACCAACAGCTCCACCACAGACCCAATTTGGATCCACCACAGACCCAATTCACGTACGGACTGGGGTCAAGCAAGGCTGCGTCAATCGCACCAACGCTCTTCTCGATCTTCCTGGCTGCAATGCTCCATCTCACCCTCAGTAAGCTCCCCGCTGGAGTGGAACTAATCTACAAAACGAACGGGAAACTGTTCAACCTCCGTCGCCTCCAGTCCAGAGCCAAGGTTGTCCCATCCGTGGTCATCGAATTACAGTATGCAGACGACGCTTGCGTCTGCACACACTGAGGCCGAACTCCAAACCATCGTCAACACCTTCACCGAAGCGTACGAGAGCATGGGCCTTACACTAAACATCCGTAAGACAAAGGTCCTCTACCAACCTGCCCCCGCCACACAGTACTGCCCCCCGAGTATCAAAATCCACGACAAGGCATTGGACAACATGGACCACTTTCCATACCTCGGGAGCCTACTGTCAACAAGGGCAGACATTGATGACTAAGTCCAACACCGCCTTCAGTGTGCCAGTGCAGCCTTCAGTCGTCTGAGGAAGAGAGTGTTTGAAGACCAGGACCTCAAACCCAGCACCAAGCTCATGGTCTATAGAGCAGTAGTGATACCTACCGTCCTGTATGCTTCAGAGGCATGGATCATGTACAGCAGGCACCTCAAAGCATTGGAGAGGTACCACCAACGCTGCCTCCGCAAGATCCTGCAAATCCATTGGCAGGATAGGCGCACCAACATCAGTGTTCTCGCTCAGGCCAACATCCCCAGCATCAAAGCTTTGACCACGCTCGATCAGCTCCAATGAATGGGCCACATCGTCTGCATGCCCGATACGAGACTCCCAAAACAAGCACTCTACTCGGAGCTCCGACATGGCAAGAGAGCTCCAGGTGGGCAGAGGAAACGCTTCAAAGACACCCTCAAAGCCTCCTTGAAAAAGTACAACATCCCCACCTACACCTGGGAATCCCTGGCCCAAGACCGCACAAAGTGGAGGAGAAGCATCCGGGAAGGCACCGAACATAGAGTCTGTCAGGCTCAAGCGGAAACAGTGCACGTCAACCCAAGCACCCCACCCACCCGCCCCTTCAACCACTGTCTGCCCCACCTGTGATAGACTGTAGGTCCTGCATTGGACTCATCAGTCACCTGAGAACTCAGTTTTAGTGAGACAGCAAGTCATCTTCGGCTCCGAGGGACTGCCTAAGAAGAATTCATTCAACAACAGCAACTTGCATTTATATAACGCCTTTAACGTAGTAAAACATCCCAAGGCGCTTCACAGGAGTGTAAATCAGACGAAATTTGACATCGAGCCACATAAGGAGATATTAGGACAGGTGACCAAAAGCTTGGTCAAAGAGGTAGGTTTTAAGAAGTGTCTTAAAGGAGGAGAGTGAGGTAGAGATGCGGAGAGGTTTAGGGAGGGAATTCCAGAGCTTAGGGCCCAGGCAGCTGAAGGCACGGCCGCCAATGGCGGAGCAATTAAAAATTGGGGATGGACAAAAGGCCAGAATTGGAGGAGAGCAGAGATCGCAGAGGGAGGTTAGCGATAGGGGCGAGGCTAGTATTTGAAAACAAAATGAGAATTTTAAAAAGGCTGGACCAGAAGCCAATATAGGTCAGCAAGCACAGTACATTGAGAGCTATTAGTCAGTGATTCAGAAGAGATCGTAACCAGCAAGAAGCAAACCCAACACATTTGCAGACAACGTCACCAAATCCCTCAGTTGTTAGCTGAACACATTGCTAGGCTTGTATATAAAGCACTACTACTGCCACTTATATAACATTTCTGACAGAAAAGAGTCAAGATGCTTCACAGAGGTGCAAAGGGATAGAAAAATGGAACAAAAAAAGAAATTTAGGAAGGGCCACCAAAATATTGGTTGGGTTGGGGGGTTTAAAGAAAGAACTTGTATTTATCCAAGGTCTAAGGTAGGTTTACAGTACGTGTGAGAATGCACAAAGTGTGCTAAATAAGGTTGATGAGCTGCAGAGGCAAATAGACACATGGGAATATGATGTCGTGGCAATAATGGAGACCTGGCTCAAAAAAGGGCAGGATTGGGTACTAAATATTCCTGGATATAAGGTGTTCAGGAAAGATAGGGAAGGAAAGAAAGGAGGTCAGGTGGCAGTATTAATTAAGGAGACTATTACAGTGCTGGAGAGAGGATGTCCTGGAGGGGTCAAGGACAGAATCTATTTGGTTAGAGTCAAGAAAAAAAAAGGTGCCATTACACTATTCTATAGACCACCAACTAGTGGGAAGGATATAAAGGAGTAAATTTGCAGGGAAATTAGAGATGCGCAAGAACTATAGAGTAGTGATAATGGGAGACTTCAACTATCCTAATATAGACTGGGTTAGTAATAGTGTAAAGGGCAGAATTTCTGAAGTGTGTTCAGGAGAACTTTCTTGATCAGTACATTTCCAGCCCAATGAGAAAGGAGGCATTGCTGGATCTGGTTCTGGGGAATGAGGTGGGTCAGGTGGATCAAGTTTTAGTAGGGGACCATTTAGGGAACAGTGATCATAGTATCATAAGGTTTAGGTTAGCTATGGAAAAGGACAGAGCAATCTAGAGTCAAAATACTTAATTGGAGGACCACCAATTTCAGTGGGTTGAGAACAGACCTGGCCCAGGTAAATAGGAATCAAAGATTGGCAGGCAAAACTAACTGAACAATGGGCTGCCTTTAAAGAGGAGATTCGGGAGCCAGAGCTCCCTGGATATGGGGGGGGGGGGAGACAGGAGACAGGAGACAGGAGACAGGAGACAGGACTGATTAGGGACCAAAAAGGAGACCTACACATGGAGGCAGAGGGACTAAATGAGTACTTTGCATCTGTCTTTACCAAGGAAGAAGATGCTGCCAAAGTCCGTGAAAGAGGAGGTTGTTGAGATATTGGATGGGATAAAAATTGATAGAGGTACTAGAAAGCCTGGCTGTACTTAAATAAGCCACCAGAACCAGATGGGATGCATCCTAGGATGCTGAGGGAAGTAAAGGTGGAAATTGCAGAGGTACTGGCCATAACCTTCCAATCCTCCTTAGATACGGGGGTGGTGCCAGAGGACTGGAGAATTGCAAATGTTACAACCTTGTTTAAAAATGGTGTAAGGATAAACCCAGCAACTACAGACCAGTCAGTTTAACCTCTATAGTGGGGGAAGCTTTTAGAAACAATAATCTGGGACAAAATTAAACAAGTCACTTGAACAAGTGTGGATTAATTAAAGGAAGCCAACACGGATTTGTTAAAGGCAAGTCGTGTTTAACCAACTTGATAGAGTTTTTTGATGAGGTAACAGAAGGTTGATGAGGGCAATGCGGTTGACATGGTGTACATGGACTTCCAAAAAGGCATTTGATAAAATGCCAAATAGGCTTGCCAGCAAAGTTGAAGCCCATGGAATAAAAGGGACAGTGGCAGCATGGATACAAAAGTGGCTAAGTGACAGGAAACAGTAGTGGTGAACGGTTGTTTTTGGACTGGAGGATGGTATACAGTGGTGTTCCCCAGGGGTCGGTTCTCGGACCACTGCTTTTCTTGATATATATTAATGACTTGGATGTACAGGGCACAATTTCAAAATTTGCAGATGACACTAAACTTGGAAGTATAGTGAACAGTGAGGAGGATAGTGATAGGCTTCAAGAGGACAGACAGGCTGGTCAAATGGGCAGACACATGGCAGAAAAATGCAAAGTGATACATTTTGGTGGGAAGAACAAGGAGAGGCAATATAAACTAAAGGGTACAATCCTAAAGTGCGTGCATGAACAGAGAGACCTGGGGGTATATGTGCACAAGTCATTGGAAGATGGCAGGGCAGGTTGAGAAAGCAGTTAAAAACATACAGGATCCTGGACTTTATAAATAGAGGCATAGAGTACAAAAGCAAGGAAGTTATGATGAACATTTATAAAACACTGGTTCAGCCACAACTGGAGTATTGTGTCCAATTCTGGGCACCGCACATTAGGAAGGATGTGAAGGCCTTGGAGAGGGTGCAGAAAAGATTTACGAGAATGGTTCCAGGGATGAGGGACTTCAGTTACGTTGATAGACTGGAGAAGCTGGGGTTGTTCTCCTTAGAGTAGAGAAGTTTGAGAGGAGATATTATAGAGGTGTTCAAAATCATGAGGGATCTAGACAGAGTAGATAGAGAGAAACTGTTCCCATTGGCGGAAGGGTCGAGAACCAGAGGACACAGATTTAAGGTGATTGGCAGAAGATCCAAAGGCGACATGAGGAAAAACTTTTTTACGCAGCGAATGGTTAGGATCTGGAATGCAATGCCTGAAAGGGTGGTGGAGGCAGACTCAATCGCAGCTTTCAAAAAGGGAATTGGATAAGTACCTGAAAGAAAAACATTTGCAGGGCTACGGGGATAGGGCGGGGGAGTGGGACTAGCTGAAATGCTCTTGGAGAGCTGGCACAGGTGCAACGGGCCGAATGGCCTCTATATGCTGTAACAATTCTATGATTGATATTGCACCTTTCACAACCTTGAAGTCCCCAAGTGTTGCACAGCCAATTAAGTACTGTAATTAATGTTGTAACGTAGGAAACAGCAGCCAATTTGTGTACAGCAAGCTCCCACAAACAGCAATGTGATAATGACCAGATAATCTGTTTTTAGTGATGCTGGTTGAGGGATAAATATTGGCCAGGACACCAGGAGAACTCCACTGCTCCTCTTCAAAATACTGCCATGGGATCTTTTACATTCACCCGAGCGCGCAGACGGGGCCTCGGTTTAACATCTCATCAAAAAGACGGCACCTCCGACAATGCTGCAGTCCCTCAGCACTGCACTGGAGCGTCAGCCTGAATTACGTGCTCAAGTCCCTGGAGTGGGACTCGAACCCACGACCTTCTGACTCAGATGAGAGAATGCTACCCACTGACCCACAGCTGGCACTAGGGGGGGGGGGCGCTAAGTCAGTCAAACTCACGTGTGGGTATCAGGGAATCCCGTTAAATTGCAGCTTAGTTAAAAACTGGCACAAGATCATTCTGAACTGAACAAGTAATCTTCGAAAAGGTCTCACCTGTATAACACGTCTGCTTAAACCAGTTCTGTCTGCAAGTTTCTGGAGTGTTTGTGCATCTGGATTGTTGTCTTGCGAAAACTGTGCTTGCATTATCTGAAAAACAAAAAATTAATTGCATGGTGTTAAACAAGTTTCCTAGTAATTAGCATTGCATAGCTGCCCAATTTTAAATCTATTTGGAAAAGTATAGTCTTCAGTCCAAGAAGATCCCGTCTATGCCAATGTAATATTTCCCTCCCAAACTTAAAAATGTTACACACGAATTTAGCTTTTAATTTGCATCAGGTGTCCAGCTTCATAATTGTGCTTGACAAATTTGCTCGAATTCTTTGAGGACGTAACAAGCAAGGTGGATAAAAGGGAATCAGTGGATGTGGTGTATTTGGACTTCCAAAAGGCATTTGACAAGGTACCACACAAAAAATTACTGCACAAGATAAAAAAATCACAGGATTGGGGGTAATATTCTGGCATGGGTGGAAGATTGGCTATCTAACAGAAAACAGAGTTGGGATAAATGGTTCATTCTCAGGTTGGCAATCAGTAACTAGTGGTGTTCCGCAGGGGTCAGTGCTGGGACCCCAACTCTTTACAATCTATATTAATGATTGAGGAGGGGACCAAGTGCAACGTATCCAAGTTTGCTGACGATACAAAGATGGGAGGGAAAGCAGTGAGTGAGGAGGACATAAAAAACCTGCAAAAGGACATAGACAGGCTAAGTGAGTGGGCAGAAATTTGGCAGATGGAATATAATGTTGGAAAGTGTGAGGTTATGCACTTTGGCAGAAAAAAATCAAAGAGCAAGTTATTATTTAAATGGAAAGAAACTGCAAAGTGCTACAGTACAAAGGGATCTGGGAGTCCTGGTGCATGAAACACAGAAGGTTAGTATGCAGGTACAGCAGGTGATCAGGAAGGCCAATGGAATCTTGGCTTTCATTGCAAGGGGGATGGAGTATAAAAGCAGGGAAGTCTTGCTTCAGCTATACAGGGTACTGGTGAGGCCACACCTGGAATACTGCGTACAGTTTTGGTTTCCATATTTAAGAAAAGATATACTTGCTCTAGAGGCAGTTCAGAGAAGGTTCACTCGGTTGATTCCGGAGATGAGGGGGTTGACTTATGAGGAAAGGTTGAGTAGGTTGGGCCTCTACTCATTGGAATACAGAAGAATGAGAGGCGATCTTATCGAAACATATAAGATTGAGAGAGAGCTTGATCGGGTGGATGCGGGGAGGATGTTTCCACTGATGGGTGAGACTAGAACTAGGGGGCATAATCTTAGAATAAGGGGCTGCCGTTTCAAAACTGAGATGAGGAGAAACTTCTTCACTCAGAGGGTAGTAAATCTATGGAATTTGCTACCTCAGAGAGCTGTGGAAGCTGCGACATTAAATAAATTTAAAACGGAGATAGACAGTTTCCTAGCTGATAAGGGAATTAAGGGTTATGGGGAGCGGGCAGGGAAGTGGACGTGAGTCTAGGTTCGGACCAGCCATGATCCTATTGAATGGCGGAGCAGGCCCGAAGGGTCGTATGGCCGACTCCTGCTCCTACTTATGTTCATAAGAGACTTGCATTTATATAGCGTCATTCACGACCGCAAGACGTCTCAAAGCGCTTAATTATTTTAAGTGTAGTCACTGTTGTAATGTAGGAAATGCGGCAGCCAATTTGTGCACAGCAAGCTCCCACAAACCACAATGTGATAATGACCCGTTGGTGGAGGGTGAAGTATTGGCCAGGACATTGCGGGGGTGGGGGGGGGGGGGGGGGGGGGGGTGGGAAGAAACTCATCTGCTCTTCTTCAAAATAGTGCCATTGGATCTTTTACGCTCACCTGAAGTTTAACGTCTCATCTGAAACATGGAGCCTGCTCCACTATAATTAGACATAGAAGCCCTATCCTTTTAATCCCAATTCCCAGAGCTTTTAAACCAGATCCCTAAATCTCCAGGTATCTCAACTACCACTTATACAGCGCCTTTAATGTAGTGAAACATCCCAAGGCGCTTCACAGGAGCGATCATCAAACGATAATGGAAACTGAGCCAAAGGAGGCGGTATTAGGACTGGTGACCAAAAGCTTGGCAAAAGGTAGGTTTTAAGGAGCATCTTAAAAAAAGTGAAGGCTTAGGGAGGGAATTCCAGATTTTAGGGCCTAGACGGCTGAAGGCACGACCACCAATGATGTGGGGGATGCACTAGTGGTCAGAGTTTACAGAGCACCGATAGGCTTCTGGGCAATTCGTAGCACATCCTCCACTCTGTACAAAACTAATATTCCACATTCATTTTTTAACTGGCTTAGCTCATGAGATTCTGTCCCCTGGTTGGGGATTCTCCTACCAGCAGGGGCAATGTACCTGGCCAATCCCCGGGGCAATGTACCTGGCCAATCCCCAGATCAGATCACCCTTTAATCTCCAGGGAATGCAACCCAGTTTCCACCCACCCCCAGTGTCTAACCACAGTTCAGTCCTTTTATTCTATGCATAGTGATGAATTTCCACTTTCTCCCAAGATAGGGTGCCGAAACAATAAAACTAAAACAGAATATCAAGAGGTTTGACCAGTCCCCTGTATAATGGCAATACCACTTTTATATCAAGTGCCTCTTGTGATAAGCCGCCCACATTCCATCAGGGCTTGATTACCTTGCTGGTCCAAAACAGGTTTTGAATGCCGTATCTACCCCACCAGTTAGTGTATCCCGATTGGACATTAGAATTAGGAAGGAGTACAAAATGTACCACTTCACATGTTCAACTGCATCTGGCAGCGAGTCTGCCCACTGAATTATTTTGCTCTTTCACAATGACAGGATTTTCAGCACAGGAACAGGCCATTCATTCCAGCTGGTCCATGCCAGCATTTATGCTCCATACGAGTCCCCTCCTCCCTCCTCCTCTTCATCTCACCCTAACATAACCCATCAATTTCTCCGTCCGGTACTTATCGAGCTTCCTCTTGAATGCATCTGCTATTCACCTCAACTACTCCATGTGGTAGCGAGCTAACCATTCTGAGTAATGAAGTTTCTCCTGAATTCCCTATTCGATTTTAGTGACTAACTTATATTTATGGCCCCTAGTTTTGTTCTCCCCCACAAGTGGCAACATCTTCCCATCAAACCCTTCATAATTTTAGACCTCTATTAGGTCACCCCCTCAGCCTTCTCTTTTCATACTTGTGAATCTTTTTTGCACCTTCTCCAGTGCCTCTTATTTTTATAATATGGAGATCAGTCCCTATATTAGTTCAGTATCACTTAGCTATGCCCTCCCCTCGAGATCAAGTGTCACTAATTAATCCCTTGGGACACCATCTCACGGTCCACCAATCTACATAATGTCCCTTTTATCTAACTCACTTGTCTTGTGCCTCCCAACCAGTTTCCTAACCATGCGTTTAGCTTCAGTGTGTAACTTCTTCCGCAGAAGCTTAAAGGCTTTCTGAAAATCCACGTACATGACAGAAAAGGATCCTCTAACTACCACCTCAATCAAGAGTAAAGAACGTCATCGAGTTAGACTTGACCGGTTTCATAACAGCACACCAATTCTCCGAGTGGCCGAGCAAGCCAGTCAGTCATATCAAACTCAGGGCAACCAAGGATGGACAATAAATGCTGGCCTTGCCAGTGACACCCAGATCCCAAGAACAAGTAGAAAAATAAATCCCCAATTTCCTTGCCCATTTATTGTTTTTAAAATCCACCTTAAAAAAATATACAATTGTGCCTGGAGCGCCATCCTGCTTCAATCCCATTATTTTAACAATTATGTTTCTATTGATATTAATCCCGGTTCCTTTCTTTCTCCTGCCCCCCCCCCCCCCCCCCCCCCCCCCCCCCAAACCAACCTCTGGCATCATCACCTCCTCCGTGAAAACCAAACCAATTAGGGTCTTGATCCTCAAGTTAGTTTTTAAACTGGATGCGCTGTCTTCTCCTACTGTCCTATCGAGCGAGTGCTGCACTGTTGGAGGTGTCATCTTTCGGATGAGACGTTAAACCGAGGCCGCAATCTCGGTGGATGTAAAAAAAATCCCACGCCACTATTTTGAAGAGCAGGGGAGCTCTCCCTGGTGTCATGGCCAATATTTATCCCTCATCATCTCATTGCTGTTTGTGGGAACTTGCTGTGCGCAAATTGGCTGCTGCATTTCCTACATTACAACACTGACCACACTTCAAAAGTACTTTATTGTCTGTAAAGTGCCTTGGGACATCCCAAGTTCATGAAATGCGCTTTATAAATGGAAGTTCTCTTTCTTCTAAAGCTGTGGGTTGGGACCAGCTTAAGCTCAGAAACATCCATTTTGCCTTTCAAGGATATACACACACCAGTTTTGTAATCCAATTACTTTCTTGAATAGGCTCCACTATTTTTTTTTCATACCAGCTACACAACCTAGTAACTTTTTCACCGTGGAAACCACTCTCACCAATATGGAACTTATGGCAGAGTACGGTCTGAAGTGGCGTCTTCAACTGAGTAGCACAAAGACTGTCTCCTCCATCTTTCACTTGTACAATAATAGTGCTGCTCGTGAATTCACCAGCATGGTGTCGGCCAGTGGCTCAGTTGGTAGCACTCTCGCCTCGGAGTCAGAAGTTTGTGGACTCAAGTCCCACTCGAGAGACTTGAGCACAAAAATATAAGCCAACACTCCAGGGCAGTACTGAGGGAGCGCTGCACTGTCGGAGGTGCCGTCTTTCGGATGACGTTGAACTGAGACCTCGTGTGTTTTTTCTTTCTCTCTCTCGTGGACGTAAAAGATCCCACGGCACTATTTCGGAGAAGAGCAGGGGAGTTCTCCCCAGTGTCCTGGGGCCAATATTTATCCCTCAATCAACATAACAGAAAGAGATGATCTGGTCATTTTCACATTGCTGTTCGTGGGAGCTTGCTGAGCACAAATTGGCTGCCGCGTTTCCCACATTACAACAGTGACTCCACTTCAAAAAAAGTACTTCATTGGTTGTCAAGCACTTGGGGACGTCCAGTGGTCGTGAAAGGCGCTATAGAAATGCAAGTCTTTCTTTTCTTTTTTAGCATCTTAAGTGATCAACTCCTGAAAACATGCTGCTCAACCTGGGCATCACCACTGACCAGTCACTAACCTATGAAAACCATTTACGGAGAACCCGAAACAACCTAAAATCGCCAACCTTGCTGGATCTACTGGGGAGTAAATGCCTTCACTTTTCACTCAGTGCTCAAGTTGCAGGGCTCGCTCACCGCACACTAAACTGGTGGATACTCAACTGCACGATACTGTGCGGCACATTGCACCCTACTCCTCTCCATGGTTACTTGTTCTCTTGATTATAGCTCCTTCACATTTTCATTGTTCAGAGGAGTTTGCAAAATTGGTAAATATACTGGAGACAAAACCAGGTTGCCAATTCACTCAGATTGGTTCGATTCACCACCAATACGGTCTCTTTGAAGACACCCAATATGGTCAACCTTTCCTGATTCATTTGATTTTTCATTAACTCATTGACAAGGTGGACAACAGATGCGCCTCTAAATCACCAATTCATCTCCGTCCCAGGATTCCACTGGCCACATTGGAGTCGGGCGCTTCTCAACCACTTTCAAACTGGACAGGAACAGTCCATCTCAAATCTTCACCCATGGGGCCTCAACAAGTGTCCTTGCGGACAAATACAAACCATGTCCCGCATCGTTGAATCAATGCCCACTAAATTATCTGGTCCAATGCAATCAAACACTTCTGTTCCTTCAAAATAAAAAAAACCTCTAATCCAAGAGGAACGATGGGCCAAATGGCCTCCTCTGTGCTGTAAGATTCTATAAAGAAAGTAAGTGGATAGAGAAGCAGAACAAGGATTAAAAACTTGAAAGAGGAAGAGAGGGAGGCAATGGAAAGTTCATTACCTGGAGCTGATCTGCTGTGAAGCTGGTCCGTGCTCGTTTTGTTGGCTTGGGTTGATTCACATCTTGGTCCGTTGGTAATGCTCCTTCCACACTTACTCCATTCCCTGCAAGAATTCAGTTACAATCTCAAATTGTGCAAGAGAACCTTTCCATGATTTACATAAAACGGCATTGCGCACAAGACTGTTTCGCAATACATCATTGTGTGCGGTCCACTTGTCCCGATTCAAAAATCTGATCTACAAATCCCTCTCTACTGTGCATTCCCCACACAGTTGTGACACTCTGGCCTCCTGTACATCCCATAATCCTTAGCAGCAAAGCCACCAGCTGTCTTGCTTGTACACAAAAGCTCGAATCCCAAAACTTTTGCCAATTCTCAGGCTGTAAAAGGGCCTTAAAATTTCTCTTGACCATGCATTTGTTCAACTCTCAAATCACCTCTACTCCTGCTCATTGTCTCCCCTACGCTAAACTATTTTAATATTGGCACAAGACAAGTCCAAATTGCTGTAGGAAACTGTCACATTGGTTTATAATCAAATTGAATCACCCAAAAAAAGTTTGTGCTGCAATTAAGAACTTTCAAAACATGCTGGTGCTCACATTACAAGCCGATAAACTATGTGTAACCTTCATTTTACAGGGAATGAGAATGCAATTTATTAAAATACAATGAAATTTCTATTGCTCAGTTTGCTATGAAAAATGATTATAGTGCAAGATACAAACTATCCAGAAAGCCATTAACTGGAAAATATTTGCAATTCAATGCTTTTCATATATACTCTTCATGGATTTTTTAGCAGCCAAGTTTTGTACTACTGCATGCTATTTTAGTTAATGAAAACTAACTTCTATTTCACCTTTTAATCCAAAAACAGTAAAAAAAAAGTTATTCTTGGCAGTATTATAAACCCCATACAAAAAAACAGCAGGAACACAAGTGCTCTTGTTATGATCTCAATAAAGATCATCTGCAGAAGAGGCCACAGTGAATCAAGTATTCATCTTAAAACGTTTTCTCCTTTTCCTAAGAAAACTAAAATTTCCATTCCTTGAAATTAAGAGGGAAATTAAACCCAGATGAGTGCATTTAATGTCCCAATTACAGGGTCAGAAATATTCTCCAATACTTTTGGCCAAGGTTTGCAAAGGATAAAGCAGAACCTCAAAAAAAGGTAATAATCTCTGGATTGTTACCTGAGCCACGTGCAAATTGGCATAGGGACAAACAGATTAAAGGTTTAAATGCATGGCTCAAAGAGTGGTGTGGGAGGAAGGGGTTTCAGTTCATGGGGCACTGGCACCAGTACTGGGGAAAGAGGGAGCTGTTCCGTTGGGACGGGCTCCACTTAAACCAGGCTGGGACCAGTGTCCTGGCGAACTGAATAACTAGGGCAGTAGACAGGGCTTTAAACTAATGAAGGGGGTGGCAGGAGGATTCAGGAAAGAGTAAATTTAAAAGCAGCGAGAGAAATGTCAAGGCTCTAGAGCAGAGTAGAGTTTTGGGTAAAAATAAGCAGAGTGGGTCAGGAAGGGACAGAGTAAAAAAGGTAATAAAGCATCAGTGACAAATAGAAATAAGTCAAAGCTAAAGGCACTATAACTGAATGCGTGAAGCATTCACAACAAAATAGATGAATTAATAGTGCAGATAGAAATTAATAGGTTTGATCTAATAGCCATTAAGGAGACATGGCTGCAATGTGGCCAAGGTTAGGAACTAAATATTCCAGGATACTTAACTTTTAGAAGAGATAGGCAAAATAAAAGAGGAGGGGTAGACCTGATAATAAAGGCTAGGATAAAGACGAGAGAGAAAGGATCTTCGCTCCAAAAATCAAGTAGAATCAGTTTGTGTGGAGCCAAGAAACAGCAAGGGACAAAAAACATTGGTGGGAGTGGTTTATAGGCCCCCCAAACAGTAGCTGTGATGTAGGGCAGAGTATAAAATCAGATAGCAAGATAGTTTTCTAGATCAGGATGTTGAGGAGCCAACTAGGATCGGGCTATTTTAGATCTAGTATTGTATAACGAGAAAGGGTTAATTAATAACCTTGTAGTAAAGGGGCCTTTAGGGAAGAGTGACCATAATATGATAGAATTTTATATTGAGTTTGAAAGTGATTTAGTTAAATCAGAAACTAGGTTCTTAATCTAAACAAAGCAAACTACGTAGGTATGAGGGGCAAGTTGGCTAAGGTAGATTGGGAAACTACATTAAAAGGTATGATGGGAGAGAAGCAATGGCTAGCATTTAAAGAATTAATACATAATTTACAACAAATATACATTCCTTTAAGGCACAAAAAACCCCACAGGAAAAATGGTCCAACTGTGGGTCGCAAGTTAAAGATAGTATTAGATCAAAGGAAGAGGCTTTTAATGTTGCCAAAAAGAGTAGTAAGCCTGAGGATTGGGAGGATTTTAGAATTCAGCAAAGGAGGACCAAGAAATTGATAAAGAAAGGGAAAATAGAATGAGAGTAAACTAGCTAGAGGCATAAAAACAGACTGTAAAAGCTTCTATAGGTATGTAAAAAGGAAAAGATTAGTGAAAGCAAATGTGGGTCTCTTACAGGCTGAGACAGGAGAAATTATAATGGGGAGTAAGGAAATGGAAGAGAAATTAAACAAATACTTTGCATCTGTCTTCACGGAGGAAGACGCAAAAAAACTTCCGGAAATAGTGGAGAACCAAGGGTCTAGTGAGAATGAGTAACTGAAAGAAATTAGTATTAGTAAAAAAAAAAGTACTGGAGAAATTAATGGGACTGAAAGCCGACAATTACCCTGGACCCAATAGCCTACATCCTAGGGCTTTAAGAGAGGTGGTTATAGAGATAGTGGATGCATTGGTTGTCATTTTCCAAAATTCCATAGATTCTGGAACAGTTCCTGCAGACTGGAAGGTAGCAAATGTAACCCCACTATTTAAGAAAGGAGGGAGAGAGAAAACAGGGAACTACAGACCAGTTAGCCTGACATCAGTAGTAGGGAATATGCTAGAATCTATTATTAAGGATGTGGTAACAGGGCACTTAGAAAATAATAGGATTGGACAGAGTCAATGCGGATTTATGAAAGGGAAATCGCATTTGACAAATCTGTTAGAGTTTTTTGAGGTTGTAACTAGCAGAATAGATAAGGGGAACCAGTGGATGTGGTGTATTTGGATTTTCAGAAGGCATTCGATAAGGTGCCACACAAGAGGTTATTAAACAAAATTAGGGCTCATGGGATTGGGGTAATAAACTAGCATGGATTGAGGATTGGTTACATAGATACATAGAAGATAGGAGCAGGAGTAGGCCATCCGGCCCTTCGAGCCTGCTCCGCCATTTAATGAGATCATGGCTGATCCTCCAATTCAGTATCCCGTCCCCGCCTTCTCTCCGTAACCCTTAACCCCTTTTGCCTGTAGAAATATATCTAATTCCCTCTTAAATATATTTAATGAGCTGGCGTACACTGCCCTCTGTGGCAAGGAGTTCCACAGGTTCACCACCCTCTGAGTGAAGAAATTCCCCCTCATTTCTGTCCTAAATGGTTTAGCCCTTATCCTTAAATTATGTCCTCTAGTTCTGTTCTCACCCGCCAAGGGAAACATTCCTTCTGCATCTAGTCTGTCTAGACCTGTCAGAATTTTATACACTTCTATGAGGTCCCCTCTCAATCTTCTAAACTCCAGTGTGTACATCCCTAAACTACATAGTCTCTCCTCATAGGTCAATCCCGCCATTCCTGGTATCAGCCTGGTGAATCGCCGCTGCACCCCCTCCATGGCAAGAACATCTTTCCTCAGATGAGGCGACCAAAACTGTACACAGTACTCGAGGTGTGGTCTCACCAGTGCCCTGTACAGCTGCAGCAAGGTATCCCTGTTCCTGTATTCCAACCCTTTTGCTATGAAGGCCAGCATACCGTTTGCCTTCTTGACCGCCTGTTGCACCTGCATGCTCGCCTTCAGTGACTGGTGTACAAGAACACCCAGGTCTCTCTGTACTTCCCCCTCTCCCAATTTATTGCCATTTAAATAATAATTTGCCCTCCCATTCCTGCACCCAAGGTGGATAACTTCGCACTTGTCCACATTATAGTGCATCTGCCATTTATCCGCCCAATCACCCAGTCTGTCCAAATCGCTCTGGAGCTTCCTGGTCTCCTCCTCTGAGCCCACCCCCCCTCCAAGTTTAGTGTCGTCTGCAAATTTGGAAATGCTGCATCCGACTCCCTGATCCAGGTCATTAATGTAAATTGTGAACAGCTGGGGACCCAGGACAGATCCCTGTGGTACCCCACTTGTTACTGCCTGCCATTCAGAAAATGAGCCGTTTATTCCAACTCTCTGTTTTCTATCTGACAGCCAGTTCTCTATCCACGTCAATACTTTCCCCTTTATCCCATGAGCTTCAATTTTCCATGCTAATCTTTTATGTGGGACCTTATCGAAGGCCTTTTGGAAGTCCAGGTACACCACATCTACTGGCTCTCCCCCATCTATTTTACCAGTTACTCCCTCAAAAAATTCCAATAGATTAGTCAAGCACGATTTACCCTTTGTAAATCCATGTTGACTCTGTCCTATCCTGTCCCCATTTGCTAAGTGCTCCAGACTACAGACAGAAAACAGAGAGTAGGAATAAACGAATAATTTTTGGGTTGGCAGGCTGTAACTAGTGGGGTACCGCAAGGATCAGTGCTTGGGCTGCAGCTATTCACAATCTACATCAATGATTTGGAGAAGGGGACTAAAGGTAATATATCCAAGTTTGCTGATGATACAAAGCTAGGTGGGAATGTAAGTTGTGAGGAGGATGCAAAGAGGCTTCAAGGGGATATAGACAAGTTAAGTGAGTGGGCAAGAACATGGCAAATGGAATATTATGTGGAGAAATGAGATATTATCCAGTTTGGTAGGAAAAATAGAAAAGTAGAGTATTTTTTAAATGGTGAGAGATTGGGAAATGTTAGCGTTTAGAGGGACCTGGGTGTCCTTGTACACGAATCACTGAAAGATAACATGCAGGTACAGCAAGTAATTAGGAAAGCAAATGGTATGTTGGCCTTTATTACAAGAGGATTTGAGTGTAAGAGTAAAGACAGCTTACTGCAACTATATAGGGCCCTGGTGAGACCACACCTGGAGTATTGTGTACAGTTTTGGTCTCCTTACCCAAGGAAGGATATACTTGCCATAGAGGGAGTGCAATGAAGGTTCACCAGACTGATTCCTGGGGTGGGGGGGCTTGTCCTATGAGGAGAGATTGAGTAGACTAGGCCTATATTCTCTGCCATTTAGAAGAATGAGAGGTGATCTCATTGAAACATACAAAATTCTTACAGGTCTTGACAGGGTAGATGCAAGGAGGATGTTTCCCCTGGCTGGGGGAGTCTAGAACCAGGGGTCACAGTCTCAGAATAAGGGGTCGGCCATTTAGGACTGAGATGAGGAGAAATTTCTTCACTCAGAGGGTGGTGAATCTTTGGAATTCTCTGCCCCAGAGGGCTGTGGAGGCTCAGTCGTTGAGTATATTCAAGACAGAGATTGATAGATTTTTGAATATTAAGGCAATCAAGGGATATGGGGATAGTGCAGGAAAGTGGAGTTGAGGTAGAAGATTAGCCATGATCTTATTGAATGGTGGAGCAGGCTAGAAGGGCCAAATGGCCGACTCCTGCTCCTATTTCTTATGTTATGTATTAGGAAAAAAAATCATAAAATGCAGTACAGAAAGCAATCTTCCCCTTGTGCTTTTGCGCTGCATTTCAACTGGATCTATCTACCCCAATGCCACTTCCTGTATCCTATTAGATTCTTCCTGTTCAAAATACTTATCCCATGCCCATTTAAATTACATTTATCGTCTCTGCCTCAACAGTCACTTGTAACAAAGCAATGAATGTTCCAATTACCATGAATGCGCAGAGTGCTTGGGGGGGGGGGGGGGGGGGGGGAGGGGGGGGAGAGAGAGAGAGAGAGAGAGAGAGAGAGAGAGAGAGAGAGAGAGAGAGAGAGAGAGAGAGAGAGAGAGAGAGAGAGAGAGAGAGAGAAAGAGAAATCTTAGCCCCTCCACTTGGCTAATAATATTCCTCAGTTTGCATTCCTTCCTCCATCAAAAAGGAGTGTAAAGTATCTTTGGTACTCATGCATTCTAACCCCATTACATACTCCCAACCTTCTCTGTGCCAATGAGAAGCTATAACACTGGAGTACTTTCACCACATGCACTGCAGCGGTTCAAGGCTGTTGCTCACCACCACCTTCTCAAGGGCAATTAGGGATGGGCAATAAAGATTGGCTTTGCCAGCGACGTCCACATCCCGTGAATAAATAACAAAAATTGATGTTATAAAACATTCCATTCCCCATGATTGTAACTATTCATCAAGACAGTACTAAAACAGTCCAGGATCTTCTCATAACCGGCATCTGAAGTGTCCCTTTAAAAATGTTACTCTTTAGTACAACAGGTTAAAAATGGATACAATAGCAAAATACTGCGGCTGCTGGAAATCTGAAACAACAAAATGCTGGAAGCACTCAGCAGGCCAGGCAGCACCCGCGGAGAGAGAAACAGAGTTAACGTGTCAGGTCTGGGACCCTTCTTCAGAACTGGAAAAGTTCTGATGACTGGTCCCGGACCTAAAACGTTGGCCCAGACATTCCGATCGCAGGCCTCCCGCGGGCAGAGGGCTGCGATCTGGAACAATCTGCGCCTGGACCGGAGGGCTCCCGGGAGGCGCAGAGTTCCGCTCCTGGGCCTCTCCAAACTGCCGGTGTGCAGGCGGTTCGCAGCGCCCCCTGGGATCACTTGGGCCATGGGGAGCCAATCAGAGAAGGGAATCTCCCTTCATACATTTGACAGGAAGACCTGTCAAATATAGGAATGGAGATCACCCCCAAAACATAGTAAAACTTTAAATACATTTTAAAGAAACATCACATTTTTAAAATTACTTGAAATTACATAAGTTAACTATTTTAAACAAAAAAATTTATTTTTGGAAAAAAATTAAAGTTTTTAACAGGGCTAAAAATAAACTTACCTTTCTTTAAAGTATTTTTAAATGATAAAAATTAATAAAAAATTTCCACTGATTTAAAACTTTTCTTCAACTCTTATCCTGGTAAAAGCAGGCCTTACAATTCTTGCACCTGGTAAAAGCAGGCGTAAGTGTTTTCTGCGGGTGGAGGGTCTCCAAAAAAAGTGGAACTATCCGCCCGCAGGAGGCCCTTCTCCCGGGCAGCCGGAGGATCTGTCAAGAGCTTTCTTGACAGATCGGAAATGCCGGTTTTCAGCGCATGCGCTGTGCATGCCTGAAACCAGCATTTCCAATGTCGCTACAGGTGGGTACACAGCGCATACCCACCCGTAGGGATCGGAATATCCGGCCCGTTAACGCTGTCGTTCTCCACGGATGCTGCCTGGCCTGCTGAGTGCTTCCAGCATTTTCTGTTATTACAGGTAGAAATGGGTGGCATCTCGAGTCAATTTGCCATGCAAGATCCAACAAAGTCTATTCAGACCGTGAACATTCAGCTAAACCAAGTCAAGTTTCTAAAAAGCACGGCAACGTCATATTTTTAATTAGACTCAGCAATCCATCTGAAAGCACTGGGATACCAACAAACAAACACAGAGTGACTAAACTCTAGGGCATCATAACAAAGGGAAGTTAATTGCATCAACATTTTTGGCTTTGCTTAGAGAAGTTTAACAAAAAAAAAATTGGATTCCCATTACCTCGTGAATCACTGGAGATGAATTTGAGTTTTAAAACAACTGTTATTGTTTTTCAAACTGCCCTTTTAGGGATTTGGATTGCCAAACCTCCAGGATTGCGCTGGAGTCACCAGGAATCACAGACTAATCTCCAGGGCACTGCTGCTAGCAATGCGTGAAAAAAAAAGTCACAGGAGCATTAAAAAGTTTTTTCTTCAAAAAATAAATTTTTGAACACTTGTGTACTAGTTATAAAAAATAAATTGGAATGGGGAAAGGGCCTGTTTGAGTCAGGTATCATCCAATCACGTAATGAAGAGTCTGCTTGCATTCCAATTGGCTGTAGGAGGATGGGACACTGAGGATGGGCGACCAATGGCAGGAGTGGGGGGTCGGAGGCAGGTAGTCATGTGATGAAACCTCCAGGAATATAACCAGAGTTGGCAACCCTATTAGGGATGGGACTTTGACAAAAACAAACATTCAAAAGCCTTCTTGCACGTGAAGAGTTACCATTTTCAGCAGCCCTTTTGAGGTTGTCCAACATACAGTCGTAATGTATCCGGCAAAGGACCTTTTCTTCCACCAGAGCGAACTCCTCCCCAGTGGACAGCTGCCTCTTGCAGGAGAAGCAGGCGAAGCAGGCCAGGTGATAGACGTTGCCCTTGGCCCTTCGGACCCAGTCCGTCGAATGGATGTGTCTGCCACAGCGAGAGCACCGGGTACCATACCGCCTGTTAAATCACAAATAGGATCTGGTTGGGCTGTAGGTTTAAGAGGGGTGTGGGCAAGTCATCAAACTCTGCAAATTAGAAAAGAAAAATGCTTCCTCCTCCTACTGACACCCAACTCCTACACTCAATAGGACTGGAAGAAAAAAAAAGACCTGCATTTATATAGCACCTTTCACAACTTCAGGACATCCCAAAGCGTTTTAGAGCCAAAGAAATATTTTTGAAGTGGAGTCACTGTTGTATTGTCGGAAAAGCAGCCGCCAATTTACGCACAGCAAGCTCCCACAAACAGCAATGTGATAATGAGCAGATAATCTGTTTTAGTGATGTTAGTTGAGGGATAAATATTGACCAGGACACCAAAATTGCAGTGGGAGCTTTTTACATCCACCCGAGAGGGCAGGCGGAGCACCTCCAACAACACAGCGCTCCCTCAGCACTGCAGTGGGGTATCAGCCCTGGGTTATGTGCCCAAGTCTCTGGAGTGGAACTTGGATCCACGGCTGTCTGACTCAGAATCACAGAATCCCCACAGTGCAGATAGAGGTCATTTCGGCCCATCGAGCCTGCACCGACACATATCCCACCCTATCCCCGTAACCCCACGTATTTAATCCCCCTAACACTAAGGGTCAATTTATCATAGCCAAATCAACCTAACCCGCACATCTTTGGACTGTGGGAGGAAACCGGAGCACCCGGAGGAAACCCACGCAGACACGGGGAGAATGTGCAAACTCCACACAGACAGTCACCCGAGGCCGGATTCGAACCCGGGTCTCTGGTGCGGTGAGGCAACAGTGCTAACCACTATGCCACCGTGTTGCCCACCTCAGGCCAGAGTATCACCAAGGTGGACACTTGGTGCTACTGATGCGGTGAAATATCCTGCCCTAGTTGTGACGGATCATCCATCTATCAAATCCCAGGTAACCCCAGTTATACAAGACATAAAATAGAAGGAAATGCTGGAAACACTCAGCATCCAGGAGAGAGAAAAACCAGAGTCAACCTTTCGGGTCGAGGACCCTTCGTCAGAGCAGTATTTTGCTATTGTTATACAAGACATATCCGTTCTAAAAAGGTAATGGGAGGCAGTTGGAAACCCGAACTGGGACGTCAGAAATCCACAGCATCGAAAGAGATGACATATTAATAAGACCTTCCAGAAAAGGATGGGCCTGCTCAGTATTCCCCCAGAATGTTATTAACTAGAGTAGAAATCGGTAGTGTGCGAATGTTTCAATTTATAAAGTTGTAAACTCAACAGTAGGTAGCTCGGTTTGGGAGAGTCAAACTGCCCTGTACATTGTTCCTCCGTATTTTCAACTCTATCCTTTCCTCCACCCCCCGCCTCTCCCTAGATAGCCAAAACGAACTCCAAGGCAAAAATCAAAATAAATCCGAGCGAACCGTTTTTTGGACCTCACCTCAAAATGAACACGAATTTTGAAGCCCCCGTATTATTGTGGGAACACTATCGCTCCGAGCTCGGAAACTCCTTGGTGCCAATTGGGTCCTGCACCATTTGGCATAAATGAAGGTGGTACTGGGAGCTGGAGTCAGCCCTTAAACTGCGTTCAACCAGAGTTCCGAGACTCCTGCAGAAGCCTAGTTGCGTAACATCAGGACCTAAACCAGATTAAGTTGATCGATACCAATTTATATATATTTTTTAAAAATAACCCAATAGGTACCTAAAGTAATCCAGTTTGCAAAATATTTCTTGATCCTTGATGTAGCAGCTGGTGTGCCGGCCCAGAGAGGTTCTGCACACGCTGCAAGCCAAACATCGGACGTGCCAACATAACTCGTTCACCTGGACAGGTAGAGAGAACAGCGAAAAGTTAGATGGGGGAAGAGACTCAGCGAGAGGATCGGCAGTAGAGACCCGCAAGCATCAGCAGCTGGTCTTCCATCCTCTAGTCCATGCCCTACTGCAGTAGCAAAACTCGAGTGATCATTCTACCGGACAGGGTCAAAAGAAAAGGAGGACTGCGGACATAAGAGCCTTTCACCACCTCGGGTCCTCGCAAAGCGCTTTACAGCCAATGAAGTATTTTAGAAGTGTAGGTGCTGCTGTAATACAGAAGGAGATATGGTTTCCACTGGCAGGAGGGTCGGTAACCAGAGGGACACAGATTTAAGGTAATTGGCAAAAGAACCAGAGGGGGAGACGAGGAGAATTTTTTTTTGTACACAGCAGCGAGTTGTTGTGATCTGGAATGCGCTGCCTGAAAGGGCGGTGGAAGCAGATTCAATAGTAACTTTCAAAAGTGGAATTGGAGAAATACTTGGAGAAAAAAATCGCAGGGAAAGAGCAGAGAGTGGGACTAATTGGATAGCTCTTTCAGAAATGGGCTGAATGACCTTTTTACTGATTCTAAATGCTCCCCAGAGGGCAATGCAACTGATGGATAAAAAATATATATTTCATTCTGGGGACCTGGGGGTCGCTGACAAGGCCGGCATTTATTGCCCATCCCAAGTTTCCTCGAGAAGTTGGTGGTGGGCCGTCTTCTTCTTGAACCATTGAATTTCTTTGTAGCAATTTGGTACAGCTGGAGGCCAATTAGACTGAAGCACCTTGGCGCGAGACTGGAGTCACACAGGCCCAGACTGGAGTCAGAGTCACACACAGGCCCAGACTGGGTAAGGACGGCAGGTTTCCTTCTTTTAAAAAAAACTAGTAAAAAAAAAACACAAACCCAACTGTTCACAACAAGCGAGCAGCTTCAGAGACACTTATTAAAACCAGAATTTGCTTTCCAGATTGGTGGTGGCGGCGGTGGTGGTGGGTGGGATTTGATTTCATGGTCTCTGCATTACTAGTCCAGCAACGTTAATCACTGCACTACTGTGCCCTTACAGTCCCCCTCGCCTTCAGGAGGAGGGTTGGTGAAGGAAAGACCGGTCCCAGTGGGAAAGGTCAGACAAAACTTCAGGGAAGTAGTGAATTTCTTGTGGGTGAAAAGAGAGTCTGTGGGATAGGAGAGGGAAGGGGTTCCAAGTGGATTGAACATTTGATTAACCGCCAGTGACCAGATAGATGCATTTACACAAGAACAAAGCAGCACAACTAAGGGAAGGAGGCCGATTAATTGAACAGTTTAATGCAGACAAACTGACCCCAACAACAACTTGCCACCTTGAACATAGGGAAACATTCTATGGAGCTTCACAGAAGCCAATCAGACATTTAAAAAATTGACAGCATGCCGAAGAGCTATTAGGGGGAGGGGAGGGGAGGGGGGGGGGGGGTGCGCGGAGGTGAATAAAAGCTTGGTCAAAGGGGAAAAAGTTAAAGCAAAGACTATCACCTTTCAAGACCTGTGTAGTCACTGTTGTAATGTAGGAAACACAGCAAGCTCCCACAAACAGCAATGAGATGACCGGATAATCTGTTTTAGTGATGTTGGTTGAGAGATAAATATTGGCCCCAGGACACGGGGAGAACTCCCCCGCTGCTCTTGAATCTTTTACCTGCACTTGAGGGGGCAGACGGGGCCTCGGTTTAACGCTTCATTCGAAAGAAGGCGCCTCCGACAGTGCAGCGCTCCCTCAGTACTGCACTGGGAGTGTCAGCCTGGATTTTGTGCTCAAGTCTCTGGGACTTGAACCCACGACCTTCTGACCCAAAGGCGAGTGCGCTACCCACTGAGCTACTGCTAGAAGTTGGGAAACTTTAAAATACAACTTGCTTTACATCAGCAAAAAAACCCGACATTTAGGATGACACCCGACTTTTTTTTTGCACTGACCCTTTGCCACTTTCCCCCACACTGGAAGGCAGATCGCCCGGTTTGATGTAGCGCAGTTGCCCAGGTGTCAATTGATGGGCCACTTTCCCTTACCAAAAAGTTCGCGCGTTTCTGGACGATTCAGAGTTAGACTGTGGTCCCAATGGCGGTGGAACCTCACACCACGTATTGACCGACGCCAACTCTTTATAGATCGACAACTTAATGGGTAATTTTTTTTGGGTGGGAAGAGAGGAGAAGAGAAAGAGTTGCTGTTCGTTCTCACCTTCAGGAGGTACCGATCTACTATCTCCAGCCCACAGCTACTGCAGATATTTCGCCCAGTCCTTGAAGAGACCATCGACTGTGGGGACAAGGATGGCGAGGCCGACGTGGCTGGAGAACAGGAATCGTCTTTAACAACTCGATCAGAATTAGTCTATATATATATGTACACATAAAACAAACAAACAAAAAGATACACAAATGATAAATTAGCACGCAAAGTGCAATGTGGTCTCAACAAATATATTAAAAAGGGAGAAGAGATTTTTTTTTTTTAAACAAAAGCGATAGGGATTGGGTACCAAACTGCAAGCGCTCCTAGGCTTCCGATTTCTTCCAAAGGGGACGGAGGAGATAGTTTCAGAGTCGTCCGACATGGCTTTTAGCTGGGGGGGAAAAAGAGCAGAGGTTTGGAGAGGGCTTGCCAACGCATTCTGAACCAGTTGTGTGCACCAGTCTTTTATCAACAGCCCCCCAAATAAATATTAAACCACTCGCCCCGTTTACCATGACAACACTTGTGATTAAGATGTAATTTGGAAAAGTAAGTACCCTAGATTCCGTTTACAAAAAAACCCACAAGACAAGACACTTGAGTGAATCGTCAGCGTTCATTCCAATGTCACGGGCTATTTCGGTCAAGTGTTTCAGACAATTCTGACCCCACCCCACTAAGTTGCACAAAAGCTTCTCATTTATACCCATCAATTCCTAACGTCAGTTAGTCAGTGAGGAGGAGAAAAATAAAAGGGAAAATTGATTTTTTTTCCCCCTCCAACAATTAAAACAGTCATTTTCCCATCCAACACGCCTTTGACAGGGTAAGCTAGAGGTGAAGGAGGTTTAATAGGGGGGTACTTGAAAGATAATTATAGCTAGTCCGCTCCGGTCATGTTTGTTCGATTGCCAATTTGAAGAAAAGGCGAGGGGCAATTACTGGCGCAGGTGATTCGCCCCAACTGTCCCGAGAAGCTCAGCGCTCCCTCAATTACATAATTAAACAAAATCAACGCGGTTTAAAAACACACACGAATGCTCACGGGTTTACTAAACCGCCAACCGACTTGAAATGTGTTATGGGGATAGGTTAAAGAGGAGGACTATAATGAATTCCCACTGTCATGTCCAGTTCTAGTTACATAGACCGCTTCGATCAATGTGCTAACACGATTCAGTAAGGTCTGCAGTCTATTAAATCCGAAATGGGTCCGTTTCCAACACTAGTTCACTTCCTTAACAGACAAATCGTTATAAACACACACTATTCACAGCAGGGCAATATCTTGACCCCACCCGATTATTGAGCCCCATTACATGAACCCTGAACACACACTATTCACAGCAGGGCAATATCTTGACTAGATTAAACCCCACAACCCGATTACTTGACTGAACCCCATCAGGGTGCCCGAGAATCTAGAATCTGGAATTTACTTCGCTCTTCCCGAGTGGGGTTATTTTCCCAGCCATGACAGGCTCACTAATGACACCGATTCGGGCAACTATCTTGGCTGTTACTTTAAAGTGAAACCTGCCGAACCAAATACAGGAAGGAGCTTGAAGCGCAGAGAGAGAGAGACTGCAAACAAGCGACTGCCTCCCCACCTCAATGGTTTCATTGCTCCGGATAAAAAGTAGCGCGATCTCCTCCCTCCCTCCCCCCAAAGGCTGGGGTTAGACAGCCATCTCCAAGACACCTTGACAACTTCTTACCTTCTCCAAACATGCATCCGTGTAGCTCTCTTTGCCTGCCATGCGATACACTAACAGTTCAGTACTCTTCCAGTACATTGCATTCAAAACTCGGATTCCAATCGCCTATCACACAAAAAAAACCCTTGTTGTAAGAGGTTGGGGTTGGCGTGACGTTTAGTTCAGGAAATTTTCCAGGCTTTTTAAAAAATTGATTATTGCCTCTACTCCAAAGTTGTTTCTGTCCAATTGCGTCTCGGTCCGAGTTTCAACTGGCTGCGTTGCATAAAAAAAAGTTACCTTGGTGGATGGAACTTTACAAAAAAAAACACTTTCTTCTGTCTCTAACCACACCTCTTCAACGTGGTACAGCCCTTGGAGATGGAAGAACTTTTATTCATACATACTATACACACAAAATAGCTTGGGGAATCTTTTTTTTCCCTCTCTCTCTGTGTCCAACCAGCAGCAAGCATTATCTCACGAGTCTTTATCTCTAATCGGTTACACGACTCGACTGCAATGTCAACACAGACTCGGGTTACATTCCCGCAGCCTTTAGAAAAGAGGAAAGGCACATAAAAGCATTTACAGTCACTGCACGCCATATACCCTGCCCACCGCCGCTCCACAGCCCTCGGGCTTTTCTCTCTCTCCAAAGGAGAAAGAGAGAGAGAGCAGTAGAGAACACGGGTTGCAGTAAGATGCAGAGTGGAGTGGCTCTGGCTGACTCGCTGTTAATAACTTTGCATCAACAGATCGCACATACATGTGAATCACATTAATATTATTTTAATCCTGGCGGTTTCAAATAATGCCCACGAGGAACGGACTGCTAATTATTACAAATTATGGGACTCTCTTAAAAAGATTGCAAGTCCTGATCAAGTCAATCACATCCCTTCATTCGTTCTTCTCCCTCCCCCCTTTTCCAAATATTGAAACACAATCCTCTGTGTGTTGTTTGTAATTATGTGTGACAGAGCTGGTAGATGTCAGACACACCTGGAGTATCTTAGCGTTAAATAACAGCACCAACACCTGTACTTGCCACTCCGACTGGGATGTAGTTCTCACTACGGTTTAAAGGCGCTGCGTTAACTGCAAAGTTGTTGCTTGGGTGCCGAAGGGTCGCTCAACGAGACACTTGTGGTCAGTATCTGACGGGGTGGAAGGTTGGATGTGGCTGGTACACTGAAGTGCGGCGTGGACATGGGTTCGGCTGCTGCCGCCGCCGCGGGTTAAATCCGTGAGCAGTTGTTGAGTCTGAAGCTCGGGTCAACCAGTCACACAACTCCCGGCCCAGCCAATATCGGGAGCTCTTCTGTTTTTTTTGCAATGTATGTAAATATCTGACATTCTATCGTACAGACATTGCGTCCAAAACACAATTGGAGCACGGTGTCCTATAAGTGCAATTTTCTTTTTGTTTAAAATAAATTGCGGATTCTAAGAAATAGTTTTTTTTTAGATGAGGGGTTTTGATGACAGTAGATAGGGAGCAACCGTTTCCACTGGCAAGAGGGTCGCTAACCAGAGGACACAAGATAATTAGCAGAAACAAAATCCGGGGGGGGGAATGAGGATTTCTTTTTTACACAGCGAGTTATGATGATCTGGAACGCGCTGCCTGAAAAGGCGGTAGAAGCAGATTCAATAGTGACTTTAAAAAGGATAATTGGATATATTCTTAAAAAGGAGACATGTGCAGGGCTAAGAGCAGGGGGGAGTGGGACTAATTGGAGAACTCTTTCCAAGAGCCGGCACAAGCACGATGGGCCGAGTGGCCTCCTCCTGTGCTGTGAGATTGTATATGTTCATGGCATAATTTCCTTATGGCTCTATGTAGTTTGTAATTGGATATTGGGGAACAGCTCATTCCAGGTTGAATCCAACCTTATTCAGACCATTCACAAGACCGAATGACTGATTCAGAACGCGTCTGGCTTTCTTTAATATTTTTCTCTTTAAACAACACCACCCCACCCCCCTTCCCCCTCCCAAAAAATAAGAAGCTATAATTTCACATTTTTGACACTAAAAGAAATGTTTCAAGATCTTAATTTGAATGTTAACGGTTCTGGAAAAATCCACGTTTGAGCAAGAATAATATAAAAGGGCAGATGATTGTATTCCTCTTAATACCCCCTTGTGCAATTAGGTGAAGTCAAGAGCAGGAACTCGCCAGCTGTCTGTTGAAGAGGAAGGGAGGGAGTCATTCTTGGAGCACAAAGGCCGTTCATTATTAAAACTGGTTTTGGAGGAGGGGGGCCGCATTTTTATTTAAATTTATTGAAATATTTGGCGGAATGGAGGGAGCTGCATCCACGGCAATAGTGGCGAATTACAGCCGGGAGCCGGAGAGAGGTGGAATTGATATTCTTACCACAGTGGCATTCACAGTGCTAAGAATAAAAAGGGGTTTAAGCAACCTTTTTTTTTTAAATAAGCCGAGTGCCGTCCTCAGCAGGGATTTCAAACAACCAAATATAAACGCGAAAACATTATTATGATTTTCAGTCAGCGAGTTGTTGCAAGCGGGGTTGAGTTCGATAACTTTTCTGTGAATTAACTTTTTATCGAACCACAAACTTTTCCTTTTTAATTGGAAACTCGGCGATGGTTTTATCTATATCCACTGCAGGGATATATATGTGAGTTGTTAGATGAGATGATAGGGGAGGGGGAAAGGCACATAATATAGTGATTGTAGAGAGAATAACAAATTCTTACAAATTAAAATGCTCTGAAGGGCTTTTGGAAAAGGCGGATTTTTTTTTCATGTAAGTCATGATTTCATACGGACCAGAGTGACATTGTGTCCGATTTATTCTCAGTCTGTACTTTTTATTGTAAAGCAAGGAATTACTACAATGCTTGTTGTTTGCCTTGATTGTACACCGACCTTTTAGCTGTATTATTGAATGGGGGGGGAAACCGTTATTTTACGCGCTGATTTGCCTGAAGATGTGTGTGCCTTTTAAAAGATTTGTTCTGGGGTTCCCCCCCCCCCCCCGATATTATTTTGTTAAGTATTTATAAACAAATAAACTCCTTTTTGAATGTGATGCAGATACCGGCTGCCTTTATCTAACCGATTCAGCTTAGTCTTGTTAGTGCCATGTTGTGAAATCGGCAGTCCCTGTTTATTATTTTAAACTATCTCAGTATTTTATTTTTCGCTCCACATTATTTCGCTTTCACCGTGTCCGATTGTAATCCCAGCACATTTATTTTCTTCTTCTCTTAGACAAGACTGATTTATATTTAAGGACATTCGATACATTAGCCTTTCTAATATGTATAATTATATATTTTTAAACAAAACTTTACTGACCTTTCACGTGGAAAGTCCGTGTGTCCCCCCGGGAGGGCCGTTCCTTTATTTCAAATAAGCCTAAACTATCTCTTCGCAAAATGTCTAAAACTGACAACGGCTCTAAAACTACTATTCGATAGAAAGTAAACGAACTGACCCAGAAAGGCGTTCGGAGAACGGGAAAGGAATTTTAAAAAATACATTCATTTATTCTCAAAATTTCGTGAAATTACAACTTTTTTTCTCTTCCCCCCGCCCGCCCGCTACTTCATTTTCTAAAAGGGAGTCTCGGGAACATAATTGGTTATTTTGCTGATTAAAAACCCCACTTTGGATGCTGAAAATGTGGCTTTAAGCCGCGCACCTTTAATGAAGCCTTAGTTCAGATTTCAGTTATCCTGGAATCCCACTCACGGATGGTCGGGATGTTACCAGTAAATGCTAAATGGTGCGGGAGAGTTCAATATTTATTTCCACCCCAGTTATTAATCCGTTTGGATTTTAAGGATTGCAATCTCACAGATTTGTTTTTGTCTTGGGGGACGGGACATTATGCTGTGCGTTTTCTTTTAAAAAATAAAACTGGTTTCATGCAGTAAAGCTTTGGACCACATTACTCAAAATCTAACCTTTTAAATGGAATCATTTTTTTTCCAAATCCACCCAGTGTGGTTTGGAACTAATTTTCAATTGAAGATCATTCTGTTTACTGTATCATTATTAATTTACAAACACTTTTCCCTTCCCCATCACAGGTTTCGCCGTTCCTTCAATTCTCTTAGATATTATTATTTTCTAGGGATTGGACATCTCACCGAAAGGATTTACTATTTCCCTCCTTTTCCCGATTTTTAATTTATTCTCCTCTTAAATTACAGACTTTGTGTCTGCTCGTTAAACTTTTGTTTTCGTATTTTAAATATTATTTCCACTCCGTTCCCTCTTTCCCCCCCACTTTTTTTTTACTCCTTTCGTCTCCTCATGCAACCGCTGCTGAGCTCAGTCCAGTGTAGTTTCAGACCAAACTAGATCACCCAGCAATACTGGACAAGGGCATGTCGCTGAGTAGAATCAAGTCGCATAATTGTACAGCAAAAGTGTGACACATTGAATCCCAGGCTCCTAATTTCCCGCCAAGTGTTATTGTGCTATTGTATTTGATATCGTGTCGCTTAAATGCCACCAGCACACGGATCTGGATGGGGAAACAGCCCAGCAGAGCAGTCCCATGTAATATGTAGCCATGCTGCGACATTTCACAATGTTGGAGGAGGGATACTGAATAGTGGGGCAATTCTGGATATTAAAAAAAATTATATCGGCACCCATCCTCCTTTTTAAAAAAAAAATGGAAGCATCATAAGGACATAAGAAATAGGAGCAGGAGTAGGCCATACAGCCCTTCCGCCATTCAATAAGATCATGGCTGATCTTCTCCCTCATCTCCACCTTCCCGCCCGATCTCCATATCCCTTGATTCGCTTTAATATCCAAAAATCTATCGATCTCAGCCTTGAATATACTCAACGACTCAGCATCCACAGCCCTCTGGGGCAGAGAATTCCAGAGATTCACCACCCTCTGAGTGAAGAAATTCCTCCTCATCTCAGTCTTAAATGGCCATGATCTAAACACTTGGACCTATTAGGCTGTGAGAGTTTAAAAAAAAAACTAAACTGTTTGGAAATCTTTAAAAGAATAGTTCTTGCAAAAACAGGGTTGGGTGGAGAGTGTATTTATTGAGATACATAAAGTATCACAATTGTGTGAGACAGGCTGGATGGGCCAAAGGGTCTTTTCCTGTCCCTCATTGTTGGTATGTTTGAAGATGTGCAACAAGGACATGCAGAAATCCCAATACATGAACACCATTTATTGTATTTCAGGAAAGAAAGCCTCAACAAAAATGATTATCGAGGAGGATCAATGATTCGGTATTCAGGAGATATTACTATCTAAGTAACATTGTTATTGTGTTCTCCAAGTGATTGAACTGGGTGACAGTACCCCGAGTCCGTTCATTGGAAAATAAAACCACCGTGATTGGGAGCGTTAAGCACCTCAAATCAAAGAATGTGGTTTTCAACGAGAAGTTAACAATATTCAAATAATCAGCTTTTGCTCCAATTTTCCTAAAAAATTATCGGATCTGCCGCCTTATTTAAACAAAAGGGATAAAACTCTCAGCAGGAAATCGAGTGAGATATTCAGACTATCTCGTCGTTATCTAGCAGTTAATAACTCAAATCTATTTTTTTCTCGTCAAAAGTAGTAACTGGTTAAAAGACAACCACCTGGGGTTTATGTGGAAACAGGACTCGAGCAGGGAATCATTTGCATCTAATGGAAGAAGCAACCCTCTCAGCTACCCTGGTATCCTTGCAGCCATCTGTATAATGCTTTAGGTGTCAGCCGTGGCTCAGTGGGCAGCACTCTCGCCTCTGAGTCAGAAGGTCGTGGGTTCAGGTCCCATAATCCAGACTAACCTGCACTGTACTGTCAGATGAGACGTTAAATTGAGGCCCCCTCTGCTCTCAGGTGGGTGTAAAAGATCTGATGGCCAATATTTTGAAGGGGTCCTCCCTTGTGTCCTATAACACTCCTGTGATGCCTTGGAATGTTTTACTACATTAAAGGCACTATATAAATACAAGTTGTTGTTGTTGTTGTATAGAAATACAAGTTGTTGTTGTTGTTGTATAGAAATGCAAGTCTTTTCTTTTTATAAATGGTTACTTTTGCAGTAGAAAGATTGCGAACAATATATACTCATATTATTACATAGGATTGCATAGGATATACGGCACAGAAACAGGCCATTCAGCCCAACCAGTCCATGCCGGTGTTTATGCTCCACATGAGCCTCCTCCCGTCTTTCCTCATCTAACTCTATCAACATAACCCTCTATTCCCTTCTCCCTCATATGCTTGTCTAGACTCCCCTTAAATGCATCTATACTATTCGCTTCAACCACTCCCTGTGGTAGTGAGTTCCACATTCTCACCACTCTCTGGGTAAAGAAGTTTCTTCTGAATTCCCTATTGGATTTATTAGTGACTATCTTATATTGATGGCCTCTAGTTTTGGTCTCCCCCACAAGTGGAAACATCTTCTCTACGTCTACCCTATCAAAACCCTTCATAATTTCTTGGTGACTATCTTATATTAATGGTCTCTAGTTATTGATATACTCACTTTCCTAGACTGTTGTAGAACAAATGTCGGGGAAGGGGTGTTGTAGCAATTGCTTCTCATATTTGTAAGGATACGATGGCAATGATAAAATAGAAATGGCTGGATGGGATGGGTTGTAATCATGTCCAGAGGATCAGATACCCACAAGCTCTGAGGTGTCCCAAAGAGAAGAGGGGCCTCTGGCTGATGCAATGCACCAGGGGTTAAGTACTATTGAATAATGATGGTAACTTTTCCACCTGACCAACATTTCTACATCAGAAAATGGCTTATCAACCAAAATAAAGGAAAAACAAATTAACCGGTCATTCATCTCATCACTGTTTGTGGCATCTTGCTGTGCACAAAATGGCTGCCAGTTGTGCCTACATGCCAACAGTCACTGGACTTCAAAGTAACTCATTGTATGTATGTGAAGCATTTTGCAATGTTTCTGAGATGAGATAAAAGGCTATATAGGTGTAAATCTTTCCTTCTTTGCTTTCTTCACTATCTTTGCATTTGTTTTATTCTCATTTTCTCACTCTCCTCTTGTCATTCACCATTCCTTTGTTCAACTATCTATTTTTACAGCCAACCTTCTGATTCGATTGTACTATTGTTATTGCAGAGCCAGTCTAGGGAGAATCTGTTTCTCCTTCCCAGTTACATTCTATTTGTTTTTCTTCCCTTAAATAGTTTTCTCTTAATTTTGTCATTCCTTTTTTTTGTTGGACTGAATTCTATCTTTATTATTTTTTAATTAAGGAAGAGATCAAAGGATTGTCTGAAAAATCAAGGGACCCCTTGGCCCCCAAAACAATCTCCTCCCCTATTAAAGTAATATTGTTCTACATCTTCAGTTCTGCTTCAGAAAATTTTATTTTGCCAATAATTCTTCATTTTTAAGAAACTGCTTCTATTTACAACATAATTAGTAACAGCTTCCCTTTTTGCAGACCACAATTTTATTCTCAGCCCCTGTAATTGTGCGTAAAGGCCTCTCACAATGGAACAGCTATTCTACATCTATCTGTCCCTCTCTTAAATTTACACACTTCCTGTCAACTTTTTCCATTATAAAGTCCTATGTAAACTTGTCACGCGATAATTACACTTACCGTCCAGTGGTGGCGCTCGGTTTAATTGCAAGACAAACAGGGTGGTAGGAGTAGGTTGGGATGAGTGAGAGCCAATCCCCTTATCCCAGCTGGTGATGCCACTGCCCCGCCCATTGTAAACAGGGTCGGTTTTGTATCTGCCAGGTACTGTAGTCTCTGCTTCCCAAACTTCTGCGTATTGCTATTTAACTGTAAATAATATCACATCAAATATTACATAAACATAAAGACAGAATGTAAAAAGTAAGAATGCCAGAAGGCCCAGATCCTGAGAATGAATAAAAATTACACTGAAATTCTAGCACAAAGATGGTCAACAACCTGGCATGTGGCTGGTGTCGAAGGTTTAGTACAAAGATATCACAACACACCCCAGTCTCCATCAGAGAGTGCTCCCTATACCTCTGTGTCCAGCCAACACACCCAACACCTCAATCTTCCTCGGTATGGGTTTTATCCTTAACACCTCGGTCTCCCCGGGGTTTCTCAGACTGGCTGCTTTAGAATTGCCTGGATTTTCAGCAAACTGCCTGCAAACCAAACACTGACAGGTTTAGTTCCCTCTGTGCACAGTTTTTAGTGTCTCAAATGAATGCGTGGCATGAAATTCTGGCCATGCAAGCTTGATGCAAAGACCTGTACATTTTAAATGGGTCAATGACTGGGTTAAAATAGTACAAACCGGCAGAAACTTAGGCTAGTGTGTTAACACGTGCAGTGAAATTAATGCATAAAAGGAATTAAACCCTCAAAATTTAGCCCTGGACAACAAAAATGTTCTTTTCTATCTGCCACTGTGCTTCATGATGCAAAAGAAAAGAACGACTTGCATTTCTATAGCGCCTTTCACCACCTCAGGACATCCTAAAGCACTTTATAGCCAATGAAGTACTTTTGGAACGTAGTCACTGTTGTAATGCAGGAAACGCAGCAGCCAATTTGCGCACAGCAAGATCCCACAAATACCAATGTGATAATGACCAGATGATCTGTTTTAGTGATGTTGATTGAGGGATAAATATTGGCCCAGGACACCGGGGATAACTCCCCTGCTCTTCTTCGAAATAGTGCCATGGGATCTTTTACGTCCTCTGAGAGAGCAGACGGGGCCTCGGATTAATGTCTCATCTGAAGGATGGCACCTCTGACAGTGCAGCACTCCCTCAGTACTGCCCCTCCGACAGTGCAGCACTCCCTCTACTGAGCCTCTGACAGTGTGGCGCTCCCTCAGTACTGCCCCTCCGACAGGGCGGCGCTCCCTCAGTACTGCCGCTCCGACAGTGCAGCACTCCCTCAGTACTGAGCCTCTGACAGTGCAGCGCTCTCTCAGTACTGCCCCTCCGGCAGTGCAGCGCTCCCTCAGTACTGCCCCTCCGGCAGTGCAGCGCTCCCTCAGTACTGCCCCTCCGACAGTGCAGCACTCCCTCAGTACTGCCCCTCCGACAGTGCAGCACTCCCTCAGTACTGCCCCTCCGACAGTGCAGCGCTCCCTCAGTACTGCCCCTCCGACAGTGCGGCGCTCCCTCAGTACTGCCCCTCCGACAGTGCGGCACTCCCTCAGTACTGCCCCTCCGACAGTGCAGCACTCCCTCAGTACTGCCCCTCCGACAGTGCAGCGCTCCCTCAGTACTGCCCCTCCGACAGTGCGGCGCTCCCTCAGTACTGCCCCTCCGACAGTGCGGCGCTCCCTCAGTACTGCCCCTCCGACAGTGCAGCGCTCCCTCAGTACTGCCCCTCCGACAATGCAGCGCTCCCTCAGTACTGACCCCTCCGACAGTGCAGCGCTCCCTCAGTACTGCCCCTCCGACAATGCAGCGCTCCCTCAGTACTGACCCCTCCGACAGTGCAGCGCTCCCTCAGTACTGCCCCTCCGACAATGCAGCGCTCCCTCAGTACTGACCCCTCCGACAGTGCCGCGCTCCCTCAGTACTGCCCCTCCGACAGTGCAGCGCTCCCTCAGTACTGCCCCTCCGACAGTGCCGCGCTCCCTCAGTACTGCCCCTCCGACAGTGCAGCGCTCCCTCAGTACTGCCCCTCCGACAGTGCAGCGCTCCCTCAGTACTGCCCCTCCGACAGTGCAGCGCTCCCTCAGTACTACACTGGGACTGCCAGCCTGGATTAGAGGTCTGGAGTGGGACTTTGAGGCATTCGTTACTGAGGTAATTTGTGAGTTTTCATCAGTAACCCTGGTAAAGCCACCATGCCCTTGGCCTGCACCCCTGGGTCTGTCTGGTATTGGAGCTGGAGAAATGGGCAGCAACCCTCCAGCACACGGTCTGTATGAAGGTATGGTGCCCACACCCAATGGAGTTCGTGAAGGGGAGGGGAATCTCAGTGGGGGTGTCCTTTGGTCAAACTAACCTAAACAGGACCATTGCCCACCCCACTGCTGTTGCTCTCCTTTTCTTGATTCATTCGGCCGCTGTGCCTTATATTCAATTATTAATGATGGGTCTTCATTTGGCCCCTTGCGGCCGGAGACATGCGGCCTGGCGCCTGGACAACCCCCCGCGTGACCGGCGCGAGGCCAGTGTCCGCGCGCGGCCGGAGCCCTGCTCAGGAAAGATCTCGCGCCCAGTGAGGTCAGAGCGGTCCGGCCGGTCCGGCCAGGACAGCACCCGGACATCTTCATTCCTGCAGGTGAATGCAAGAGGGACAGTATTGGGCACCAAGTAGCAATAACTGATCTATAAAGCTGCAAAAAATAATTATCGTGCGGCCACGAAACCCCGGGTGCATTTTCCCCTCACCTGGCAACATCTGGGACACCAAGACTCATGGTCCAAAGGAGTGAGATACATGGCACGCCCATTTTGATAAATGGGAACTTTTCCATTAATTTGTAGGTGTGGGGTGGAATCTATCAAAATAGCTTAAAGGTTTAAATCAGAATGAGTGAGATTTCACTTTTCCATATTTTCATTTGGGAGATGAGGCGAATTTATTTTACGCAGTGAGTTGTTATGATCTAGAATGCGCTGCCTGCAAGGGGAGGTGAATCTTTTATTCAAACCAATAATACCAATTACATAGTAAAACCATTACATTCATCCATCAAAATACAGTACAAATACCCTCAAACAATACCACACTTTTTTTTATATTAAAATAATACATCTCACTTAACTCCACATAAAACAACCCATTTCAACACCACAGTGTACAAACACATAGCACCATCACAATCCAACTAAATGCCACAGATAACATCCACTCCAATAACCCAAGAAACCTGTTCCACGCCAGTCCCACTGGCACCGCCCACCCGACCATCCACTCAATTGTTCTCCGTGCTGGGCCTCCCGCCCAGGCCACTCTCCTCCGGGTCTTCCACCTTGAGCCTTCTGCACCGGACCCTCCGCACCGGCATTCCCCACGAGCAGCCGGGGTGAATCAACCGCACTGCAAGGGGAGGTGGGAGCAGGTTCAATAATGACTTTTAAAAGGGAATTGGATGAATACTTGAAAAGGAGAAAGATGTGCAGGGCTATGGGGGAAAGAGCAGGGGGAGTGTGGGACTAATTGGAGAGCTCTTTCAGAGAGCCGGCACAGGCATGATGGGCCGAATGGCCTCCTCCTGTGCTGTATCGTTCTGTGATTCTATATAGCGTCTTTCACCTCCTAAGGAGCTCTCAAAGCGCTTCCCAGCCAATATGTAGCAACTAATTTGCACACAGCAAAGTCCCACAAATAGTAATGAAATAACTGACCAGCCTGTTTTGGATGTGTTGGTTAAGGGATAAATATTGTCCATGTCAGCGCCATGGTTTATTGGGGTTACATGATGCTTTGCAATTAATTTTTTTCATTTTGCTGTATTTACAAAATTAAAAACCTCTGGAAATAATCTAGCAGGGGGTTTGATTTCCTTAGTGAGCTAAATGGAGTGCATTTGTGTCAAAGCCCTCTGTACTATTGAGTGTCAGTGTGGCTCAGTGGGCAGCACACTCGCCTCTGAGTCACAAGGTCCTGAGTTCTAAGTCCCACTCCAGAGACTTGAGCACAGAAATCTAGGCTGACACTCCCAGTGCAGTGCTGAGGGAGCGTTGTCTTGTCGGAGGTGCCGTCTTTCAGATGAGACATTAAACCTGTCTGCTGTCTCAGGTGGACATAAAAGACCCCATGGCTCTATTTCGAAGAAGAGCAGGGGAGTTGGCCAATATTTATCCCTCAATCAACATAACACAAGCAGATTATCTGGTCATTATCACATTGCTGTTTGTGGGACTTTGCTGTGTGCAAATTGTCTGCCATGTTTCCTACATTACAACAGTGAATGTACTTCATTGGCTGTAAAGCGCTTTGGGACGTCTGGTGGTTGTGAAAGACGCTATAGAATTGCAAGTCTTTCTTTGTTTCTTTTTATTTAATGCAGTCATTAAACCATGACTTATCTATTCCAATGAAATAAATCAAATGTAACACGCTATCACACAGAGGAAATCAAATGCCCCAATGTGATACACAGAATAGTTAGAAACATCATTCACCTCATCCCTTATAATAGATCCTCTGCCTACTTATCTGCATTTTCAATATATCCTTCAACAATGACTTGCATTTATATAGTGCCCTTAACATAGTAAAATGTCTCAAGGTGCTTCACAAGAGTGTAATCAGAAAAAAAGTGATACTGAGCCTAAGGACGAAACATTAGGAGGATTGGCTAAAAAAGAAAGAGACTTGCATTTATATAGCACCTTTCATGACCTCAGCATGTCCCAAAGCGCTTTACAGACAATGAAGTACTTTTTGAAGTGTAGTCACACAGCAGCCACATTGCGCACAGCAAGCTCCCACAAAGAATAAAGTGATAATGAACAGTTAATCTGTTCTAGTGATGTTAGTTTTGAGATAAATATTGGCCAGGACACTGGGGAGAACTCCTCTGCTCCTCTTTGAATATGATGTGGAGATGCCGGTGTTGGACTGGGGTGGACAAATGTGAGAAGTCGCACAACACCAGGTTATAGTCCAACAGTTTTATTTGAAATCACAAGCTTTCGGAGCGGCTGCTCCTTCATCAGGTGACGAAGGAGCAGCGCTCCGAAAGCTTCTGATTTCAAATAAAACTGTTGGACTATAACCTGGTGTTGTGCGACTTCTCACATTTGTCCTCTTTGAATAGAGCCATGGGATCTTTTATGTCCACCTGAGAGGGCAGTCGGGAGCTTGCTGTGCGCAAATTGGCTGCCGCGTTTCCTACATCACAACAGTGACTACACTTCAAAAGTACTTCATTGGCTGGAAAGCGCTTTGGGATGTCCTGAGGTCGTGAAAGGTGCCATATAAATGCAAGTCTTTCTTTTTCTATTTCTATGACCCAGTCTGGATTTCAGATGTCAGGTTTACACTTGAAACATTACCCTATCTTTCTCATTGCAGCTGCTGACAGAACTGTTTTGTTTTTCCAGCACTTTCTAGTTTCAATACAGTCCTGCGGCCTCATACTCTGAATTTGAACTATATTGGGAGCCTCTCAACTACATTTGAATTTGGTCCATTTCTATGTTCTATGTTCCTAGTTCCTACATCAGCAAGAGAAGACTCGCACTATCTACCTTGACCGAATTCACACCTGAGGTGAAATGACATGTGGACATCATCAGAACCCAGAATTATAATTTTATCTTTTAGCCCCAGATTTTTGGCAATATTATAATATATCGATAATATATTAAATAGCACATCTGTACACACTTCCTGTCTAAAATAAACCTTACTTCCTGTTGTTACACTTTTTCAAACATTTTGAGGCAACTTTTTCCCATTGCAAGTTCCTGTATTCACAATTATAAAGAACTTTGACAGTGTCAGTTCATCACTGTGGTTGTGCAATATGGCCGCATATAAATTGCTCAAAATGTTTTCTGAATTTTTTTTCACACCCTTTTTTCTCAGTAACTGAAATATCTTCTGTCCAAAACAAGGATGTAAACAAAATGAAAAATAAAGATATTACATATGTCATAATTACACTGAATTTACAGAACAGAAACAGGCCATTCGGCCCAACTGGTCTGTGCCGGTGTTTATGCTCCACACCAGCCTCCTCCCACCCCTCTTCATCTCACCCTATCAGCATATCCTTCTATTCCTTTCTCCCTCATGTGTTTATCCAGCTTCCCCTTAAATGCATCGATACTATTCGCCTCAACCACTCCCTGTGGTAGCGAGTTCCACATTCTCACCACTCTCTGGGTAAAGAAGTTTCTCCTGAATTCCCTATTGGATTTATTAGTGACTATCTTATATTGATGGAATTCTCTGCCCCAGAGGGCTCTGAATGCTGAGTCGTTGAGTATATTCAAGGCTGAGATCGATAGATTTTTGGACTCTAGGGGAATCAAGGGATATGGAGATCGGGCGGGAAAGTGGAGTTGAGGTCGATGATCAGCCCTGATCATATTGAATGGCGGAGCAGGCTTGAGGGGCCGTATGGCTGACTCCTGCTCTTATTTCTTATGTTCTTATGTATGGCCCCTAGTTCTGGTTACCTCCGCAAGTAGAAACATCTTCTCTCCGTCTACCCTATCAAACCCTTTCAAAATCTTGAAGACCTCTATCAGATCACCCCTCAGCCTTCTGTTTTCTAGTGTTTGGTTTGCTTTTTTTTATGGCTTTATCAACCTGCATTGCTACTTTTAGTGATTTGTATATCTGTACCCCCTTGTTCCTCAACCCCCTTTGGACACTTATTTTCCAAGGAGTCTGTGGCCTCCTTATTCCTCTTACTAAAATGTACCACCTCACACTTGGTTATATTGAAGTTCATTTGCCAATTATACACACATTCTGCAAGTTTATTCATGTCTTCCTGTATAAACAACAGGGTTAAATTTATCAGTTAAATTGCCCGTTGTGTCTCTTAAAATGTTAAAGTCAATAGAAAGGAAAATTGGAACAGGTGAATTTTTTTTACTCATTCATGGGATGCGGGCATTGCTGGCAAGGCCAGCATTTATTGCCCATCCCTAATTGTCCTTGAGAAAGTGGTGGTGAGCCACCTTCTTGACAAATTAGTAGCTTGCTAGGCCATTTCAGAGGGCAGTTAAGAGTCAACCACATTGCTGTGGGTCTGGAGTCACATATCGGCCAGACTGGGTAAGGACGGCAGATTTCCTTCCCTAAAGTACATTAGTGAACCAGTTGGGTTTTTACGACAATCCAGTAGTTACATGGTCGCCATTACTGACACTAGTTTTTTATTCCAGACTTTTTAAAAATTTAATTAACTGAATTTAAATTCCCCAGTTGCCATGGTGGGATTTGAACTCATGTCATAAAGGGCAGCTCTTTTTACACTTGACAAAAATTTAAATTATCTCTACGGTGTGTGCGAGAGAAAGATGGGAAATCACAGTGTTCTGAGTATACACCTGCTTTGGCTTTTGTTTTGTGTCCTATAAACTTTAGAAAGTGTATTAAGCTGGGAGAGGGAGAAAGACGATTCAGAAAGACGGAAGGGGGGAGAGGCTGGGCTCTGCGACAGTGTGAGGGAGAGAGAGAAAATGGGATCAAGGAATCTGAGAGAGTGAGAACAAGTGTTTCTTTGTGTTAATATTCAACTTTCAAAACAACGGCCATTGAGTTTTTGAAGCCAACTAATTGCTTCATCTGTGTCTTGTTGACAATAAGGAAAGGTCAATCCTAATCGTTTGTACACTCAATGGATGATGTTAGATTCTGGCAGCGGGATCAGGCGGCAATTCCGCACGGGAGTCTTCATCAAAGCCCCGTCAGATATTAAATGCCGGTCTTTATTGGAATGCCATTTTGGAGAGAATGTAGCAGCTGGCCAGTAAGGGGGGTGGGGGTAATGAAAATCGTTTGAAGTCAATGGAGTGCAAAAATGGGCTGCCGGTTCACAAGCGCCCGGATTTGCGTTACCGGCCAAGACAATTTTATATCCTGTTGACTCCCGCTGGGGTATATGTGTGTGCTTGAGCTTACTAGACAGCAAGTGTCAATTGTAGGGGGTCGGGGTAGGGTAAGCTCCAGACCAGCCAGATCCTGTCACTCGATATTCACCGATCTCAGCCGTGGCTCAGTCGGTAGCACTCTCGCTTCTAAGTCAGAAGGTTGTGGGATCACAGTCCAGCTCCAGAAACTTGGGCACCTAACCTAGGCTGATGCTGTCGGAGGGGCCGTCTTTGAGATGAGACGTTAAACCGAGGCCCCGTCTGCCCTTTCCGGTGCACTACTTCAAAAGGAAATTTGAAAATCTAAAGAGTGGCATGGCACTATTTTGTACTGGAATTAAGATTCCAAAGATACACAAGCTGTAAACTTGCTTGTTCTATATATATGTTTTTACATTATAAGCAAAGAAAAATATAGGCCCAGAAATTGATCTCGCTCTGTTCCCGCGGGGGTAAGCCTTCCCCGCGATGTCTCACCTCGCTTATGCTTTTTCTGATCCAGCTCGCACGAACTTGATGTTCCAGACATCAGCTGTGCTGGGCTTGCGTATCCCAGCGGCGTAGTGAATTCGTGCGAGCTGTGGGATCACGTGACTCAGTTAGAGCCAATGGCAGCACACCATCTTCCATTCATAAGTCTCACAGCATGGCTGTGAGACTTATGAATCTTACACCCCCCCAAAATAACAGCTAAACCTCAATTAAATTAAAAAAACAAACCATCACATTAATAAAATAAGTATAGTTAATTAAATTAACCATTTTAAATAAAAAATTAAATTTTTGAAAAAATTTAAAATCTTTTAAAAAGTTATAAAAATAAACTTACCTGTCTTTAAAGTCTATAAAAAAGATATACCTGTAAAAAAAAATTCAAAAAAATACTTAATTCACTACTTACCTTCTTAAAAGCGGGTCTTACTCCTTTTTACATTTCCAAAATCTTCCCTACTTACCTGCGCGTCCAAAGCATGAAGTGCACAGCGTGCGCGCAGCCTGTAGCGCGCACGCGATGCACCCAGGCCCCGCCCCCTTTTCGGAAGAGCAATTGCCGGTTTTCAGCGCATGCGCAGGGCATGCAGAAAACCGGCAATTGGAGTGGGAATACGCGAGAGTACACAGTGCGTACTCTCGCGTCGCGGGATCAATTTTCGGCCCATTAAGGTAGAGCTCATTTTCACTGAGCAGAAAACTCCAGGAACCACCTTTATAGCCTGGGAGATTCTAAATGCACTTCTGTATAAGGGCACATCTCTGGCCAATATTTATCCCTCAACCATCATCACTAAAAACAGATTATCTGGTCATTGCTGTTTGTGGGAGCTTGCTGTGCGTGAATTGGCTGCCGCGTTTCCCACATCACAACAGTAACTGCACTTCAAAAAAAAAGTACTTAATTGGCTGTAAACTGCTTCGGGATGTCCTGAGGTCATGAAAGACACTGTCGAAATGCAAGTTCTTCTTCTCACACGAGCGCTTTTCAGCAGGAATCAGTGGCCAGCAATCAGCAGCCAACATCTCCCCCTTGCCCGATGAGCAGTCTTGATCAGGTTGCAGTATAAACACCCCCTGATAGAAGAACCAAATGGGTGAAATCCCTGTTAATAATTATACAGAATTCTTTTTTTTTTAAACTCTTGTTTTCCACTAAAATTATCCAACAGGAGGAATTTCACCCCCCCTCCCCACTCCAAATAACTCGGCAACCTCAGATTATATCTCATCATGCATACATATCTTTGTAAAGTATCCTATTCAGCTCATGTATCTGCCTCCACCTGATACACAGAGCGAGAGTTCAGTATCTGATCTGGTTACTGGTTGCAGCTGTACAGGGATAGGTGAGGCACACTGACAGAGATAGCGATCTAAAGGCCATACCTTCTGACAGGTGTAGACAACAGATATCAGACTTTAAGTTTTCCATCTGCCTTTTAACTCTTCAGTTATGTACCTATTTATAACACAGCCGGGTCTATGAGAGCTGCACAATCTTGTGAAATCATATCTATTTATTTTTCCAAGAATTGTTTTTGTCTTTAATATGTTTACTCCTGTTGGGTGAGTTGTTTTGGGTGAAAGTTCTTTATCGGTAGAATTATAGGGGCTTGAATTCCTATGGGGTTCTCCGAAGTTATGGTGGACGGTCGGGATACCTCTCCCCAGCGGACGTTTAACTCTTACAGGATTGGATGGTGCAATGGTTTAGATGATGGCCCTGGTTCTTGGGCTCAGGTCCAGCATGGGCTGAAGGCTTGATAATCGCAAGATCCCAAGACACCATTTGAAGATGAGCAGGGGATCACTCTTGCTGTGTGCAATGTGGCTGCCGCGTTTCCTACATTACGACAATGACTACACTTCAAAAAGCACTTCATTGGCTGTAAAGTGCTTTGCGACGTCCTGAGGTAGCAAAAGCCGCTATACAAATACAAATTCTTTCTTGCTTTCTTTCTTTCTCCGTCACACTGTAGACATTACATCACCCCCAGTGGTTGCACCTCCTCTGCCTAGAGGTCCATCCTTGATCCCCAACTCTTCATCATTTATATGCTCCCCCTTGGCAATGTTACCTGAAAGTATGGGCTCATCTATCACATGTATCCTGACAACACCCAGTTCTACCTTGAGCTATCCATGGCTCCAACTCCCCATTAAACATTAAGACCTGGTTGAGCTAAAACTTATCCCACGCTAGTGTCAGAAGAACCAAAGCCATCACCTTCAGCTGCCTCAAACACTTGTTGGCTTCCGGCCTTGACTCCATTCCCCACCACAGAGGTGCAAAACGTAAGAGCATAAGAAGTAGGAGTAGGCCATTCGGCCCCTCGAGCCTGCTCCGCCATTCAATAAGATCATGGCTGAACTTCTACCTCAACTCCACTTTCCTGCACTATCCCTCTATCCCTTGATTCCCTTAGAGTCCAAAAATCTATCGATCTCAGCCTTGAATATACACAACAGCTGAGCATCCACAGCCCTGTGGGGAAGAGAATTCCAAAGATTCACAACACTCTGAGTGAAGAAATTCCTCCTCATCTCAGTCTTAAATGGCCGACCTCTTACCCTGAGACTATGCCCCCTAGTTCTAGACTCTCCAGCCAGGGGAAACAACCTCTCAGCATCTACACTGTCAAGCCCTGTAAGAATTTTATACGTTTCAATGAGATCACCTCTCAATCTTCTAAACTCCAGAGAGTATAGGCCCATTCTACACAATCTCTCCTCATAGGACAGCCCTCCCATCCCAGGAATCAGTCTAGCGAACCTTCGTTGCACCCCCTTAAAGCAAGTATATCCTTCCTTAGGTAAGGAGACCAAAACTGTGCACAGCACTCCAGATGTCGCCTCTGGTTCTTTTGCCAATCACCTTAAATCTGTGTCCTCTGGTCACCATCCTCTAGTTATGCTGAAAGGGTTAGATTAAGAGGGATGGGAGGAGGTTTGTGTGGAGCATAAACACTGGATTGGATCAGTTGGGCTGAATGGCCTATTTCTGTCCTGTAAATTCTATGTAATTCCATTTACACTTGCTATCCTAAAAAAGCTCTCAGACTTCTCTGTGTGTAATAAGTGCTAGAGACATACGATTTGCTAATGATGGGCAAGTATCCTTTGTCCACTGGCTAGGCTGACACTCCAGTGCAGTACTGAGGGAGCGCTGCACTGTCGGAGGGGCAGTACTAAGGGAGCGCTGCACTGTCGGAGGGGCAGTACTAAGGGAGCGCTGCACTGTCGAAGGGGCAGTACTGAGGGAGTGCTGCACTGTCGGAGGGTCAGTACTGAGGGAGCGCTGCACTGTCGGAGGGGCAGTACTGAGGGAGTGCTGCACTGTCGGAGGGGCAGTACTGAGGGAGCGCTGCACTGTCGGAGGGGCAGTACTGAGGGAGCGCTGCACTGTCGGAGGGGCAGTACTGAGGTAGTACTGAGGGAGTGTTACACTGTCGGAGGGGCAGTACTGAGGGAGAGTTGCACTGTTAGAGGTGCAGTATTGAGGGAGCACCGCACTGTCAGAGGGGCAGTACTGAGGGAGTGCTGCACTGTTGGAGGGACAGTACTGAGGTAGTACTGAGGGAGTGTTACACTGTCGGAGGGGCAGTACTGAGGGAGAGTTGCACTGTCAGAGGTGCAGTATTGAGGGAGCGCCGCACTGTTGGAGGGACAGTACTGAGGTAGTACTGAGGGAGTGTTACACTGTCGGAGGGGCAGTACTGATGGAGCGCTGCACTGTCGGAGTGGCAGTACTGAGGGAGCGCTGCACTGTCAGAGGCGCAGTACTGAGGGAATGCCGCACTGTCGGAGGGGCAGTACTGAGGGAGTGCCGCACTGTCGGAGGGGCAGTACTGAGGGAGTGCCACACTGTCGGAGGGGCAGTACTGAGGGAGTGCCGCACTGTCGGAGGGGCAGTACTGAGGGAGTGCTACACTGTCAGAGGTGCAGTACTGTCGGAGGGTCAGTACTGTGGGAGCGCCGCACTGTCGGAGGGGCAGTACTGAGGGAGTGCCGCACTGTCGGAGGGGCAGTACTGAGGGAGTGCTGCTCTGTCAGAGGTGCAGTACTGTCGGAGGGGCAGTACTGAGGGAGTGCTGCACTGTCGGAGGGTCAGTACTGAGGGAGCGCTACACTGTCGGAGCAGCAGTACAGAGGGAGTGCTGCACCTGTCGGAGGTGCTGTCTTTAGGATGAGATGTTAGGTGGACGTAAACGATCCCATGGCACTATTACAAAGAAGAGCAGTGGAGTTATCCCCGGTGTCCTGGGGCCAATATTTATCCCTCAACCAACATCACTAAAACAGGTTATCTGGTAAATATCAATTCAGGAGGGTGATGGAATACTCGCCACTTGCTTGGATGAGTGCAGCTCCAACAACACTCAAGAAGCTCGATACCATCCAGGACATAGATTGGAAATGCTTGATTGGCACCCCATCCATCACCTTAAACATTCACTCCCTCCACCACCGGCGTACCGTGGCTGCAGTGTGTACCATCTACAAGAGGCACTGCAGCAACTCGCCAAGGCTTCTTCGGCAGCACCTCCCAAACCCGTGACCTCTACCACCTAGAAGGACAAGGGCAGCAGGCGCATGGGAACACCACCACCTCCAAGTTCTCCTCCAAGTTATACACCATCCTGACTTGGAAATATATCGTCGTTCCTTCATCGTCGCTGGGTCAAAATCCTGGAACTCCCTCCCTAACAGCACTGTGGGAGCACCTTCACCACATGGACTGCAGCGGTTCAAGAAGGCGGCTCACCAACACCTTCTTGAGGGCAACTAGGAACGGGCAATAAATGCCGACCTTGCCAGCAACGCCCACATCCCAACAACGAATAAAAAAAAAATCACATTGCTATTTGTGGGAGCTTGCTGTGCGCAAATTGACTGCCGCGTTTCCTACATCACAACAGTGACTACACTTCAAATGTACTTCATTAGCTGTGAAATGAGTTGGGATTTCCTGAGGTTGTGAAAGGCGCGATAGAAATAAATGCAAGTCTTCTTTTTCTTTTAACAAGGGTCCAATGTGAAATGTTTGGACAGTGTCAACATAGTTCACAGTGGGTATGACCTAATTGATGTCCTGACTCAGGAAGGGCATAGGTGCCTGGTACTGGTAACTGGAATAGTGTCACACTGGTGTAGTAGGAGGCGCTGTTCTAAGGTTGGGGCTGAGACATGTTGGGGCAGAGTAGAGGGAGCTTTACTCTGCATTATCTGAGCTTGATACTTGTCTTCACTTTAAGATGTTGCATCCTCAAGCGCTAACAACTCTCACCTTGACCACAAAAATAGGTTAAAAAAGAAATGATGAAACTAGTTATTGAATTTGTTTTATAATGGGAATTTTGATCTCTATTGGCAACTCCTCGATTTAAAAATTCTCATCCTTGTTTTCAAATCCCTCCATGGCCTCTCCCTATCTCTGTAACCTCCTCCTGCCCTATAACCCTCCGAGATCTCTGCGCTCCTCCAATTCTGGCCTCTTGAGCAACCCCTGATTTCCATCGCCCCACCATTGGCGGCTGTGCCTTCCTAACCCTCTCCGCCTCTCTAGCTCTCTCCTCCTTTACGACCCTCTTTAAAACCGACCTCTTTGACCAAACTTTTGGTCACCTGCCCTAATATCTCCTTGTGTGGCTCGGTGTCAAATTTTGTCTGATAATCGCTCCTGTGAAGCACCTTGAGACGTTTTACTACATTAAAGGATCTATATAAATGCATGGTGTTGTTAGTGTTGTAAGCTGTTTGATACTAAGGGGTTAAGATGTTTGGCAGTAACCTACTTTGAATACTCAGGCTAAGAGGTTAAGTTAGTATCTACACGTCAATGTGCAAACCTTTTAAGTTTTCGTAAAATTTTTGGAAGTGATTTCCTGTTTTCAAACTTTTATCTGATGCTCTGCTCTGCTGGCTTTAGTTTGCTAGATTGTAGAAATAACACAAGTCATGCAACATCTTACACAGTCACTACAAATAAGATGAAATGCGTTCACTTATTTTGTCAGGTGCTTAGATAATAGAGGGGAGCTAGAATGCAGCTTGTCACACTGATTGTGTTGGTGCAAAAATATATATCGTGTATTAAAACCACCACCTTCTCAAGGGCAACTAGGGGATAGGCAATAAATGCTGGCCTTGCCAGGGTCGCCCACATAGAATCATAGAAAGTTACAGCACGGAAGGAGGCCATTTCGGTCCATCGTGTCCGCGCCGGCCAACAAAGAGCTATCCAGCCTAATCCCACTTCCCAGCTCTTGGTCCGTAGCCCTGCAGGTTAGAGCATCCCAAGTGCACATCCAAGTACTTTTTAAATGTGGTTAGGGTTCCTGCCTCTACCACCCTTTCAGGCAGTGAGTTTCAGACCCCCACAGCCCTCTGGGTGAAGAAATTTCCCCTCAAATCCCCTCTAAACCTTCCACCAATTATTTTAAATTTGTGCCCCCTGGTTTTTAACTCCTCTGCTAAGGGAAATAGGTCCTTTCTATCCACTTTATCTATGCCCCTCATAATTTTATACACCTCAATAAGGTATGCCCTCACCCTCCTCTGTTCCAAGGAAAACAGACCCAGCCTATCCAGTCTTTCCTCATAGCTAAGATTCTCTACTCCCGGCAACATCCTTGTAAATCTCCTCTGTATCCTCTCTAGTGCAATCACATCTTTCCTGTAATGTGGTGACCAGAACTGCACGCAGGACTCTAGCCGAGGCCTAACTAGTGTTGAATTTAAAAAAAAGTATTGCATACAGTTTTCATGTCCTGTGCATTTCGCACTTCCTTCCTCTGTCACGATTTTGTGTCACACCTACTCCTCTCGTGTTATGGCCATCACACTATTTCCATCACACTTTTGCGGCGATGTTTTGAATTTTCTTTGATTTCCCAGATTGCGTTCCATGCAGTGCTGATTCAGCCCTTCTAGCTTAACCGCCAAACTAGATGGCACGGCACACCGACACATATAAGAACATAAGAAATAGGAGCAGGACTAGCCCATTCGGCCCTTCGAGCCTGCTCCGCCATTCAGTAAGATCACGGCTGATCTTCGACCTCATCTCCACTTTCCCGCCTGATCCCCGTATCCCGATTCCCTTAATATCCAAAAATCTATCGATCTCAGCCTTGAATATACTCAACGACTGAACATCCACAGTACACTGCGTTACCGCTACTTACCTGTCCTGATTGGCTGGAGAGGATTACATGATTAAAAAAACAAATTGTTGTGTCTGCTTAGAAATTATTGATGCTTTCTTTTATATCTCCTCTGAAGTAATATGCAAATTATGTGAAATGTTTTTAGCTTTTTTATAACTGGGACGGAGAAGGTTAATGGCCCTCCGCCATTTTAACAGTTTCCAGTTTCCCGGCCCCAACCGCCTCCTCTTCACTATGGACGTACAATCCCTCTACACCTCCATTCCCCACCAGGATGGCCTGAGGGCGCTCCGCTTCTTCCTTGAACAGAGGCCCAACCAGTCCCCATCCACCTCCACCCTCCTCCACTTGGCTGAACTTGTTCTCACATTGAACAACTTCTTCTTTGACTCCACTCATTTCCTCCAAATTAAAGGTGTTGCTATGGGTACCCGCATGGGTCCTAGCTATGCCTGCCTTTTCGTGGGATATGTGGAACACTCTCTGTTCCAGTCCTACTCGGGTCCCCTCCCTCACCTCTTTTTCCAGTACATTGATGACTGTATCGGTGCCGTCTCCTGCTCTCGCCCTGAACTAGAACATTTCATTCACTATGCTTCCAATTTACACCCTTCCCTCACCTTCACATGGTCCATCTCCGACTCTTCCCTTCCCTTCCTCGACTTCTCCGTCTCCATCTCTGGGGATAGGTTATTGACTAACATTCACTACAAGCCCACTGACTCCCACAGCTACCTGGACTACACTTCCTCCCACCCCGCCTCCTGTAAGGACTCTATTCCATTCTCCCAGTTTCTCCGTCTCCACCGCATCTGCTCTGACGATGCCACCTTCCATACCAGTGCTTCCGACATGTCTTCCTTTTTCCTCAACCTAGGATTCCCCTCTACCGTGGTCGACACGGCCCTCGACCGTGTCCATTCTATCTCTGATGAGAACTGATGTTCTCGGGGTAATTTTTGATAAAGCAGTTCGGGAGCATTTAAACTAGTATGGCAGGGGGCTAGAAACCTATGTAGTGAAATAGAGGAAAGTGAAAGGCAGACAGAAATAAATGGTAAAAGAGTGAGGAACAAAAAACAAAGGGCCAAACTAATTCATAAAAAATGTGAGCATAAAAAAAGCCTGAGGGTTTTATACCTTAATGCGAGAAGCATCAGGAACAAGGTAGATGAATTAGCTGTGGAAATAGAGGTTAATAATTATGATCTAATTGGGATTACGGAAACATGGTTGCAGGGTGAGCAGGGCTGGGAGCTTAACATACAGGGGTATTCAGTATTTAGGAAGGATCGACGAAAAAGAAAGGGAGGAGGGGTAGCATTGCTGGTAAAAGAAGGGATAAATGCAATTGAAAGGAAGGATATTAACTCAGTTAATACAGAATCTATATGGGTGGAGCTAAGAAATAGCGAGGGGCGAAAAACATTAATAGGAGTGGTATATAGGCCTCCAAATAGTAAAATAGAGGTTGGGGAGGGCATCACGAGGGAAATTAGAGAAGCGTGCAATAAGAGCACAGCTGTCATCATAGGTGACTTTAACTTACATATAGATTGGAATAGCCTAATCAGTAAAAATAATGAGGAGGAGGAATTCCTTGAGTGTTTAAGGGATGGTTATCTGGATCAATATGTCGAGGAACCAACTCGGGAACAGGCTATATTGGACTGGGTACTGTGCAATGAGAAGGGTCTAATTAGTAATCTTGTTGTACGGGGACCCTTGGGTCAGAGCGATCATAACATGATCGATTTCTCACTCGAAATGGAGAGCGAAGAAATTGACTCAGATACTAAGGTCCTGAATTTAAACAAGGGGAATTATGATGCCATTAGACGGGAACTGAGTAGGTCTGATTGGACAACGTTCCTGGGAGGACTGGAGGTAGATAAACAATGGCAAGCATTTAAAGATAGAATGACAAAATTGCAAAAATTGTTTATACCAATCTGGCATAAAAGGAAATCTAAAAAGGTGACTCAACCGTGGATAACAGGGGAAATTAGAGACAGCATAAAATCCAAAGATAGGGCGTATAAAATAGCCAAAAAAAGCGCCAGAGCGGAAGATTGGGAACAGTTTAAGATAGAGCAAAGGAGGACAAAGGGCTTAATCAAGAGGGGCAAAATAGCTTACGAAAGCAAGCTGGCGGAAAATATAAAAACTAACTCCAAAAGCTTTTATAAGTATATCAAGAGGAAAAGACTGGTGAAAACCAAAGTTGGCCCATTGCAGTCAGATACGGGGGAATATATAACGGGAAATAAGGAAATGGCAGACCAACTAAATGCATACTTTGGGTCAGTCTTTACGAAGGAAGACACAAAAAACCTCCCTGGGATATCGGGAAAAATAGGGACATTTGCAAAGGAGGAACTGACGCAAGTCAATATCTCTAAGGATATGGTGTTAAGGAAGCTAAAGGGATTGAAGGCGGACAAATCCCCAGGGCCTGATAACATGCATCCTAGGGTACTGAAGGAGGTGGCCCTAGAGATAGCGGATGCACTAAGTATGATTTTTCAGAATTCATTAGACTCGGGAACAGTGCCCATGGATTGGAGGGTAGCTAACGTTACCCCACTATTCAAAAAGGGGGGTAGGGAAAAAGCAGGTAATTACAGACCTGTAAGCCTTACATCAGTTGTGGGCAAAATGCTGGAGTCCATCATTAAGGATGAAATAGCGGAGCACTTAGCAAATGGGGACAGGATAGGACAGAGTCAACATGGATTTACAAAGGGTAAATCGTGCTTGACTAATCTATTGGAATTTTTGAGGGAGTAACTGGTAAAATAGATGGGGGAGAGCCAGTAGATGTGGTGTACCTGGACTTCCAAAAGGCCTTCGATAAGGTCCCACATAAAAGATTAGCAGGGAAAATTGAAGCTCATGGGATAAAGGGGAAAGTATTGACGTGGATAGAGAACTGGCTGTCAGATAGAAAACAGAGAGTTGGAATAAACGGCTCATTTTCTGAATGGCAGGCAGTAACAAGTGGGGTACCACAGGGATCTGTCCTGGGTCCCCAGCTGTTCACAATTTACATTAATGACCTGGATCAGGGAGTCGGATGCAGCATTTCCAAATTTGCAGACGACACTAAACTAGGAGGGGGGGTGGGCTCAGAGGAGGAGACCAGGAAGCTCCAGAGCGATTTGGACAGACTGGGTGATTGGGCGGATAAATGGCAGATGCACTATAATGTGGACAAGTGCGAAGTTATCCACCTTGGGTGCAGGAACGGGAGGGCAAATTATTATTTAAATGGCAATAAATTGGGAGAGGGGGAAGTACAGAGAGACCTGGGTGTTCTTGTACACCAGTCACTGAAGGCGAGCATGCAGGTGCAACAGGCGATCAAGAAGGCAAACGGTATGCTGGCCTTCATAGCAAAAGGGTTGGAATACAGGAACAGGGATACCTTGCTGCAGCTGTACAGGGCACTGGTGAGACCACACCTCGAGTACTGTGTACAGTTTTGGTCGCCTCATCTGAGGAAAGATGTTCTTGCCATGGAGGGGGTGCAGCGGCGATTCACCAGGCTGATACCAGGAATGGCGGGATTGACCTATGAGGAGAGACTATGTAGTTTAGGGATGTACACACTGGAGTTTAGAAGATTGAGAGGGGACCTCATAGAAGTGTATAAAATTCTGACAGGTCTAGACAGACTAGATGCAGAAGGAATGTTTCCCTTGGCGGGTGAGAACAGAACTAGAGGACATAATTTAAGGATAAGGGCTAAACCATTTAGGACAGAAATGAGGGGGAATTTCTTCACTCAGAGGGTGGTGAACCTGTGGAACTCATTGCCACAGAGGGCAGTGTACGCCAGCTCATTAAATATATTTAAGAGGGAATTAGATGTATTTCTACAGGCAAAAGGGGTTAAGGGTTACGGAGAGAAGGCGGGGACGGGATACTGAATTGGAGGATCAGCCATGATCTCCTTAAATGGCGGAGCAGGCTCGAAGGGCCGGATGGCCTACTCCTGCTCCTATCTTCTATGTATCTATGTATCTATGTATCTCCCGCACTTCTGCCCTCACCCCTGCCCCTCCCTCCCGGAACCACGATAGAGTTCCCCTTGTCCTCACCTTTCACCCCACCAGCCTCCACATTCAATGGATCATCCTCCGCCATTTCCGCCACCTCCAGCGTGATCCCACCACCAAACACATCTTCCCCTCACCTCCCCTTTCAGCATTCCGCAGGGACCGCTCCCTCCGCGACACCCTAGTCCACTCCTCTACCACCCCCAGCACCACTTCCCCTTCGCCCGGCACCTTCCCGTGTAAGCGCAGGAGATGCAACACATGCCCTTATACATCCCCTCTTCCCACTGTCCAGGGCCCCAAACACCCCTTCCAGGTGAAACAGCGATTTACTTGTACTTCCTGCAATTTAGTATACTGTATTCGCTGCTCACGATGTGGTCTCCTCTACATTGGGGAGACCAAACGCAGATTTGAGTGACCGCTTTGCGGAACACCTCCGTTCAGTCCGTAAGGGGGACCCCGAGCTCCCGGTCGCCTGTCACTTTAATTCACCGCTTCACTCCCACTCTGACCTCACCGTCCTCGGCCTATTACACTGTTCCACGGAAGCGCAGCGTAAGCTCGAGGAACAGCACCTCATCTTTCGTTTAGGCACGCTATAGCCCTCTGGACTCAATATCGAGTTCAACAATTTTAGATCGTAACCTCAGCCCCTATCACATTTATATTTTATTTTTTCATCCACCCTTTTGTTTGCCCCCCCCCCTTTTTTTTCCCCTCCTTGAAGCTGGCAGCTGTCCTTCATTCTGCCAGTGCATTTCACACTTCTTTAAGCCTCAACCTGTCACATTAACACCACCTCTTGCCTTGAATATCTCTTAATGTCTCTTAATGTCTCCTTTTGTTCTTTCATCCCCTTCCCCTTTTCCCAGCTTTATCCTTGCCTTAAATCTATTTCATTTCCTGCTATTTCCAGTTCTGATGAAAGGTCTTCGACCTGAAACGTTAACTCTGTTTCTCTCTCCACAGATGCTGCCTCGCCTGCTGAGTTTTTCCAGCGTTTTCTGTTGTTATTTTGAAGGTTAAGGGGTGATTGAATGGAGGCTTTTAAAACTCTGAAACAGTGAAGCTGACTTCTACTGGCTGGTGAGTTGGTAATAAAGGGGCATAGACTCAGGATTTAAAATAAAACATTCTGGGGATGTGGGCGTCGCTGGCACGGCCGGCATTTATTGCCCATCCCCAGTTGCCCTGAGAAGGTGGGGGTGGGCCTTCTTCTTGAACCGCTGGGAGCGGGTTTGATACAAACTGAGTGTCTCGCTCGGCCACTTCAGTGGGCAGTTAAGAGTCAACCAGATTAGTGTGGGACTGGAGTCACATATAGGCCCAGCCCGGGTAAGGACGGCAGGTTTCCTTCCCTAAAGGACATTAGAGAACCAGTTGGGTTTTTACAACAATCCGACAGCTTCATTGTCACTTTTACTGATGGATCAATTGGTAGGTAGCACTCCCACCTCTGAGTTGTGGGTTCAAGTCCCACTACTCCCGGTGCCAGTAGTGAGGGAGCGCTGCACTGTCGTGAGGTGCCGCCTTTCGGATGAGACGTTAAACCGAGGCTCCGTCTGCCATCTCAGGTGAACATAAAAGATCCCACAGCACTATTGGATTGAAGAGAGCAGGGGAATTCTCCCCGGTGTCCTGGCCAAGAATTATCCCTCAACCAACATCACTAATACAGATTATCTGGTCATTATCAGATTACTGTTTGTGGGAGCTTGCTGTGCGCAAATTGGCTGCCGCGTTTCCTACATTACAACAGTGACCGCACTTCAAAAAGTATTTCATTGGCTGGAAAGTGCTTTGGGACATCCTGCGGTGAAAGGTGCTGTAGAAATACAAGTCTTTCTTTTACAAACTTTTCATTTCCAGATTTTTTACACTGAATTCAATTTCTGGAACTGCTGTGGTAAGACTTGAACCCGTCGTTCTCTGGATTAGTACCGTACACAACCTCTGCACTGCCCTACATCTCCAATGACAAGAAGAATGAATGTGATGCAGAGATGCCGGTGTTGGACTGGGGTGGACAAAAGTGAGAAGTCGCACAACACCAGGTTATAGTCCAACAGTTTTATTTGAAATCACAAGCTTTCGGAGCTGCTGCTCCTTCGTCAGGTAAAGTGAAGGAATACGAATCGGCAAAGCATATATAGACAGAGAACAATGTCTGTGTAGCGTACAATGTCAGATGACTACAGTTAATCTTTCTGATTGTCTCTCTGCCGAGGTGTGATAAAAGGCAATCAGGTCAGTCAGGAAGACAATGGCCCAGAAATTAGACCTAATACGCGAGAGTACGCACTGTGTACTCTTGCATATTAGGTCTCCAATTGCCGGTTTCCTGCATGCACTGCGCATGCGCGGGAAACCAGCACTTCGTGAATTCAAAAGGGGGCGGTTCCTAAGTGAACCGCGAGCGCGCTACAGGCTGTGCGCACACAGTGCACTTAGTTATTTTTGCAGCTTTGAACGCGCAGGTAAGTGGTGAACATTTTACACATAAAAAAAGCAGGCGTAGGACCCCCTTTTTACAAGGTAAGTAGTTAATTAAGTGTTATTTTAAATTTGTTTCAACAGGTTTATCTTTTTTAGAGACTTTAAAGAAAGGTAAGTTTATTTTTATAACTTTTAAAAAGATTTTAATGTTTTTCAAAAATTTAATTTTTTGTTTAAAGTGGTTAATTTATTTAACTATACTTATTTTATTAATGTGATGGCTTTTTTTTTAAATTTAATTGAGGTTTAGCTGTTCTTTTGGGGGGGTATCGTATTCATAGCTTTGACAGGTCTTCCTGTCAAAACTATGAATGAAAGATGGTGTGCTGCCATTGGCTCTAACTGAATCACGTGATCCCAGAGCTCGCACGAACTAATTGCGTCTCTGGGTCACGCAAGCACTGCACAGCTGCATGTGGGACTGGCCTTGAAACTAAAGTTCGTGTGGGCCCGGAGGAAAAAGGTAGGCGCGGAGTGAGATATCGCGGGGAAGCCTTACCCCCGCGCGAACACTCACTGTTTAATTTCTGGGCCATTATATCAAAGACATAGCAAAATACAACTAAGACAATGAGGTGGGGTCACAGGGGGTCTAATGTGTCAAATGCTGCAGTCTGTATGGAAAACCATAAACTTTAAACTTTTTACTTTTTTTACTGGAAATCACGGGGGACATTAGGAGAAATGTTTCCACACAGCGGGATTGTTGGAGAATGTGCCTTTTGAGGCAGAGACTACGGGCTGGAATTTCCTCGGACCCTGCTGTCGTAACTGAATCGCAAGTGCGACGGAAGCATCGTGTAGATGCGGTTTGCGCTGCACCTCCGACGCCGTTACGGTGGCATAGCGGGAGCGGATCCGAGGAAATTCCTGGTCCGTAACCTCATTTGAAAATGGAATTGGACAAGTACTTGAAAAGGACAAATATAAAAGGCTACAATTAAAAATGGACAGGGAAATTTGAGCCATACCATAGCCAATGTATGACATTGCTGTCTGGTTGGGAACATAGGAACAGGAGGAGGCCATTCAGCCCCTCGAGCCAGTTCTACCAGTCAATGAGATCGGGGCTGATCTGTATCTTAACTCCATCTACCCGCATTGGCTCTGTAACCCTTAACACCCTTACCCAACAAAAATCCATCAATCTCAGTTTTGAAATTTTCAATTGACCCCCAGCCTCAACAGCTCTTTGGGGGAGAGAGTTCCAGATTTCCACTGCCCTTTGTGTGAAGAAGTGCTTCCTGACATCACCCCTGAACGGCCTGGCTCTAATTTTAAGGTTCTGCCCCCTTGTTCTGGACTCCCCCCACCAGAGGAAATAGTTTCTCTCTATCGACCCTATCAACTCCTTTAATCATCTTAAACACCTCAATTAGATTACCCCTTTAACTCAGGGGAATACAAGCCCAGTCTGTGCAACCTGTCCTCATAATTTAACCCTTTTAGCCCCGGTGTCAGTCTGGTGAATCTGCGCTGCTCCCCCTCCAAGGCCAGTCTATCCTTCCTGAGGGGCGGGGCCCTGAACTGAACACACTGCTCTAAACAGAGCTTTATATAACTGTAGCGTAACTTCCAGCCCTTTGTACTCCAGCCCCTTGAGGTAAAGGCTAACATTCCATTAGCCTTGAAGATTTTTTTGTGTACCTGTCCAGTAGTATTTAGTGATTTCTGTACACTGTCAGCTGTGGCTCAGTGGGTAGCCCACTCGCCTCTGAGTCAGAAGGTTGTGGGTTCATAGTCCCACTCCAGGGACTTGAGCACATAAAGCTAGGCTGACACTCCAGTGCAGTGCTGAGGGAGTGCTGCACTGTCGGAGGTGCCGTCTTTCAGATGAGACGTTGAACCGAGGCCCCCGTCTGCTCTCTCAGATGGACGTAAAAGATCCCATGGCACTATTTTGAAGAAGAACAGGGGAGTTATCCCCGGTGTCCTGGGGCCAATATTTATCCCTCAACCAACATTAAAACAAAACAGATTAACTGGTCATCGGCACATTGCTGTTTGTGGGAGCTTGCTGTGCGCAAATTGACTGCCGCATTTCCCACATTACAACAGTGACTCCACTTCAGAAGTACTTCATTGGCTGTAAAGTGCTTTGAAATGTCCGGTGGTCGTGAAAGGCGCTATATAAATGCAAATCTTTCTTTCTTTACATGGACCCTTCAATCTCTCTGCTCATTCAACATTGGAATGGTTAATTGTGCTCTGGTTTAAAAAACCCCCCCCCAGAGAAAACCGCCTTCAGCACAACAAGTGGGCTATAGGGTTTCAGAGAACCGGTCCTTCATTAGCAGAGTGTTTGAAGGATTCTGGCCAGATACAAGGGATGTAAGTATGATTAAAGAAAGTCTCATCCATATTGTCATCCATAGTTGGCACTTTGCCCCGTGAATGCAATGGGAAGTATGAAGAACATCTGTTTGCAGTAGCATTCTAACAAAGCCTTCTCGAGTGTCTTAGTGATTGGCAAGCTAACTATACGCATTCGTACACGCTAGATTGGCAATTTTGGATGTAGCTATCCCGACATAAGCTATTATCCTGAACATATGCCCTATCCAAGATGAATCAGAAAGTGTGCCTCACACTGATGGTGTGTATTATCTGCTTTTTTTTTCATCCGCCTTTTCTCTTTTCACGTTCTCTCCGTTATGATCCGTCTTTCCGAAATCATATTTTTCGGTCGCCTTGACGACATATCAGCAGCAAAGATTCAATTTCCTACCATGCTTTGGGCACGGTTTCAGGTTCGGGGCAGTGCAGTGAGGTCGAAGAGCGCGACTGCAGCAGAAAAGGATTTGTGTTTGTCTCTGAAATCCCTCGCAGAGGGGTTTAATTTATTCTGAAAGTTAAGGGCACGCCATATGCTAAATGTCTTTAAGGAGAGGTAAATTTCCATTCATTTTTTTAGACCACGGTCCAAAAACATTACTTCAGCTGGAAAAATGAGGGCCGATTTTCCCGAACCCGCACTCTGGGCTCGGAACATCGCTCCCCGGGAGCCCATCATGGGAGATCGTGCAGTGCTGAGGGAGCGCTGCACAATCGGAGGTGACGTCTTTCTGCTGAGACATTAAACCGAGGCTCCATCTGCCCCATACTATTTCGAAGAAGAGCAGGGGGGAGTTCTCCCCCGGTGTCTTGGGCCAATATTTATCCCTCAACCAACATCACTAAAATCAGATGGCCTGGTCATTAACATATTGTTGTTTGTGGGATCTTGCTGTGTGCAAATTGGCTGCCACGTTTCCTTACATTAAAACAGTGACTACACTTCACAAAAATTACTTCATTGGCTGTAAAGCACTTTGGAACGTCCTGAAGGCGCTATAGAAATGCAAACAACACTTCTTCTTTCAACACTGTAGAGTTTAGCAGTGCCATGCACCTGCAGTTTGACAAATCCATGGCATTGTATGTGAATACAGAACAGTGTTGATTACACGCACTTCGCTATTTATACACTGGTCCTCCCCTTTGTTCATAGAAAGAATTCCTTTTTAAAAATTCATTCTCGGGATGTGGGCGTCGCTGGTGAGGCCGGCATTTATTGCCCACCCCTAATTGCCCTCGAGAAGGCGGTGGTGAGCCGCCTTCTTGAACCGCTGCAGTCCGTATGGTGAAGGTACTCCCACAGTGCTGTTAGGGAGGGAGTTCCAGGATTTTGACCCAGCGACGATGAAGGAACGGCCGATATATTTCCAAGTCAGGATGGTGTGTGGCTTGGAGGGAACTTGGAGGTGGTGGTGTTCCCATGCACATGCTGCCCTTGTCCTACTAGGTGGAAGAGGTCGCGGGTTTGGGAGGTGCTGCCGAAGAAGTTTTGGCGAGTTGCTGCAGTGCATCCGGTAGAGTTGCTGCAAGGTGAACATAAAAGATCCCACAGCACTATTTCGAAGAAGAGCACGAGAGTTCTTCCCAACGTCCCAGCCAATATTTTTCCCTCGATCAACATCACTAAAAAAACAGATTATTTGCTCATTATCAAAACAGCAGTGATCCCAGTACTGAACCCTGGGGGACTCCATTGTACACCTCCCTCCAGTCCGAAAAACAGCCAGTCACCACAACTCTGCTTTCTACCCCTTAGCCAATCTTGCCCCTTTTATCCCATGGGCTTCAATTGTATTAACAAGCCTAGTAGTGTGTGGTATTTTGAAGATGGGGAGAGGGCAGGAGGAAGATATGACAAGATGAGTAGGGAGGGAATTCCAGAGTACAGGGCCATGATGATTGTGGGGAGAGGGGGGCATAAAATATCTGCAGCGCATATGGGTTGAAAGTTGCGAATTCGTTCACATCTGGCGCTGTACTGCTTGTGCACATCTCTGTCCCAGCTGTTGCACACATCGGATGTGATCTGGGTAAGTTGCTTATGGTGAAGGAGGCGACATATGAGAGCATGTTGTTGACTAGTCCACATCTCACACAAAGGCAACACCTGTATATATATCACCGACTTTAAATATAAATTGTGCATATCTCCTGTACAAGTAGCACTCCCAAATGCCGCACACGTGTTACGCCTACCAGCGTCAGCGTGTGGACGGTGCGCCGTGCTCCTCTGAACTTGCTTGGAAGCATCTGAAGACATTTTGGTATCGAACTCACAAAGACAAACATTCCAGCATGCCAAATATCAAAAACCACACAAATTCATTCCTGATTACCCCAACCGCAAAAAAACCCCCTCTCAACTCATCGTCAAATAATTGATGTGCTGTGGATATTTATAGATTAAGCAAAAAACGTTGTGTATGTGAGTGCGTGTGTGTGTAGCTTGGGGAGAAAATAAGCATTTAAGTGCTGCCGTGTCACACTGGACCGCAGGGGTAAAACCACCGAGGAAGCGTGCCCAAGAGCAGCTGGGCTCTGCGAGTGAGCGCTGCAGTATTCCTGACATCTGTCGATCATTCTGCCATCGCCATTTACACCTCATCTAGAGCCATCTTTTGTTTTTTAACTTGTCCCATTGCCATCTCCTTTTGCCTTGCACCATCTCTTAATCTCTCTTAATCTCTCTTACTCTCTCCTGCCTTCCACCCTATCACAGACCTTCCCCTTTTGTTCTTTCCTCCCCTCCCCCCTTTCCCTGCCCCCGCACTTGCTTAAAAAGCTGTTCCATCTCCAACTTTTTCCAGTTCTGACGAAGGGTCATCGACCTGAAACGTTAACTCTGTTTCTCTCTCCACAGACGCTGCCTGACCTGCTGAGTATTTCCAGCATTCTCTGTTTTTATTTCACATTTCCAGCATCCGCAGTATTTTGCTTTTGTGTTGCTGCAGTATCCTAGCCCTGCTTCCAAGATGCACTTCTCTTTGAACGCAGCTCGCTGTTGGAAGGGCGGAGGTGCTGGATTTGTGCTGCAGTCGCATCTTCTAAAGTGATTAATGTTCTACGTCTGCTCTCTCAGCTGGACGTAAAAGATCCCATGGCCGCTATTTAGAAGAAGAGCAGGGGAGTTCTCCCCGGTGTCCTGGCCAATATTTACCCCTCAACCAGCATCACTGGCATTTCTATAGCGCCTTTCATGATCTCAGGATGTCCCAAAGCCAATGAAGTATTTTGAAGTGCAGTCACTGTTGTAATGTAGGAAACGTAACAAGCCAATTTTCACACAGCAAGATCCCACACACAGCAAGTGATAATGACCAGTTAATGTGCTTTTTAGGTGTTGGTTGAGGGATAAATATTGGCCCAGGACACCTGAGGGAACTCCCCAGCTCTTCTTCGATATAGTGGCACGGGAGCTTTTCCATCTACCTGAGAGGGCCGATGGGAACTCAGTTTAATGTCTCATCCGAAAGATGGCACCTTCGACAGTGCAGGACTCCCTAAGTATTGCCCCTCCGACAGTGCAGCGCTCCCTCAGTACAGCCCCTCCGACAGTGCAGCATTCCCTCAGTACTGCCCCTCCGACAGTGCTGCACTCCCTCAGTACTGCCCCTCCGACAGTGCAGCATTCCCTCAGTACTGCCCCTCCGACAGTGCAGCGCTCCCTCAGTACTGCCCCTCCGACAGTGCAGCGCTCCCTCAGTACTGCCCCTCCGACAGTGCAGCACTCCCTCAGTACTGCCCCTCAGACAGTGCAGCACTCCCTCAGTACTGCCCCTCCGACAGTGCAGCGCTCCCTCAGTACTGCACTGGAGTATCAGCCTAGATTTTTGTGTTCAAGTCTCTGGAGTGGGACTTGAACCCCCGACCTTCTGACTCAGGCGAGAGTGCTGCCCACTGAGCCACGGCTCACACCGTAACGGGAAAAATAAGACCCACGAGTTTTATTTGCTGCACTGTCGCTCTTATGAAGTGGGAATCAACGCGCAGAACCAAGTCCTATACTAAAGAGACACCTCATTAGAAATGTTTCATTGTCTAAATGTTGCGTTGGTGGACAGTCACGCAGAGTGTTGATGGCAATAATCGATATTTGGGTAAATACGACGATTAGGGAAACCAACCTTTCAGCTTTGTTTTCCTCGGTATCACATTGAAACTCTTGGCCTTTGTTCTTTCTGTCCTTGTAGACTTTCAGACTATGATGGGTGTGAAACAGTTTGTTTTTCAATTTCCCAAAAGAAAATAGTCTTTGTGCCAAAGCAAAATAAAAAGAGGCCAGGAAATTAAGGCACATCTGGCAGCCACCAGTAAATGTTCGGCGCGGAGTGACGAGATTTGTTATAGTTTTTAAAAAAAAAGTTCTAAAAATAGCGAACTTTTCCTCCTGGTAACTGACACTGATTTCAATATGTATCCTCTGTTTATTATTTCTGCCGGTGCCCAACTCGCTTCACCCACATCTGGCTCCGATAATTACTCTAAGTGTAACATACACTGTTGTGCTAATAAAGGAAATCCACTCATTTGGGTGAAATAATACTCGCCAAACTGCATCAGACCACAGCTGTGTTCATCCCCGATTCCCTCCTCTCCACAATCTGCCCACATACCACTTTGTAGCCAAGCTTCGGCCACGTGAAATGATGCTGATATTTCTTTTGCTTGCTGGCAGCCAACCGATGTTCCCTCTTATTTTTTTTGGATGCGCGGCCCATTCACCGTGCTGCGCATGCGCAGTCTTTCGGCATGAAAAGCCGGTGAACCAGCTGCGCAGCAGTGCAGCTCAAAGGGACCGTTTCAGCCAACTGAAGTGTATTTTTCTGACGGGCAACTGGAAGTTCGCAAGAGGGGAGTCCGGTGTTGATTGGTGTCAGCTCAGTGGGCAGCGCTCTCTGAGTCAGAAGGTTGTGGGTTCAAGTTCCACTCCAGAGACTTGAGCACATAATCTAGGCTGACACTCCCAGTGCAGTACTGAGGGAGTGCCACACTGTCAGAGGGGCAGTGCTGAGGGAGCGCCGCATTGTCGGAGGGGCAGTACTGAGGGAGCGCCACACTGTCGGAGGGGCAGTGCTGAGGGAGCGCCGCACTGTCAGAGGGGCAGTGCTGAGGGAGCGCTGCTCTGTCGGAGGGGCAGTACTGATAGAAACATAGAAACATAGAATCTAGGAGCAGGAGTAGGCCATTCGGCCCGTCGAGCCTGCTCCGCCATTCAATACGATCATGGCTGATCATCCAAATCCAGTACCCTGTGTGGTAACACTTTTCAGCTTCCTGTATGACATCACTTCCTGTAATCAGTCCAGGATAAATACTGGACTGATCAGTTAGCTCTGGAAGAGGCATAGGGTAAGACCTCTTTTGTATGCAGCACCGTTTTAAGTTGATTAAAGCTTACATTAAGTTTACCACGCGTAAGGCTCATTCTTACGACAATTTAATCAACTTTTGAAAAACTTCGCACTCAAACTTTTTGGACGAACTCGGAGCTAAGGATCCAGGGAATCACCCATCATGGAAAACATTCTTAAACCATCGCGTCTTGACTTGGACCCAAACACCCCAGCAGCCGGTAAGGTGTGGAAACACTGGTATCGCACGTTTGAGAATTTTCTTGAGTATTGCAAAGCTGATGATAACTCAAAGTTGCGGATACTCATCAACTGTGTCACCCCGAATGTATTTCAGTATGTGGAAGACTGGGACAGTTATGAGGAGGCAATTCAGACGCTTAAGAGACTATATACTAAGACACCGAATGAGGTCTATGCTAGACATCTACTAGCTACAGCCCAACAAGGGCCGGAGGAATCCATTGATAAATTCCTCCAAGAGCTTCGCAGACTTAGTATGGACTGTAACTTTCGGGCAGCCTCAGCTGAGCTATACCGCGAAGAAATGATCCGTGATGCGTTCATCTGCGGGCTTGCCTCCCCATTTATACGCCAGCGTCTACTGGAAAGTAAGACACTTGAGCTGCAGAGAGCTTATGACCTGGCTTGCTCTCTAGATCTGGCAAAAAGAAATGCAGACCTTTTTACAGTGCCCAGACCTCGGTCTGCTGCCTTAACTACAGTCAGGCAATTTAAGAGGCCACAGGTGAACTCTATTAGGGAGGACTTTATCCCTGACGATCGATCTGATGACTTCACTGATGAAGAGGATGATGACCCCACTGTGGCAGCCTCTTGGCAATCTAAGAAATGCTTTTTTTGTGGTGATGAGTTTCACCCTCGGAGATTCTGCCCTGCTCGCAATGCGTTTTGCAGTCATTGCAACAAAAAGGGTCATTTTGTAAAGGTTTGCCTATCAAGAGCCTCTACGAGGGCTTATCAAGCTAAGTCCTACCGAACTGCCCCAGTAAGGGCCTATCAGGATGTTCCAACTAAAAACTATCGTGCTTCCTCTCGGGTTTTTTCTCGAAGAAACACACCTAGAATTTCAGCCACTCTTTGTGCAACGACACCAATTACAGCTGCTTGTCCTCAGAATCTATTCCATGCAGCTACAAAAGCATCAATTAATGGACATACTTTAGATGCCTTAATTGACTCAGGTAGCACTGATAGTTTCATTAGGGAACAGACTGTTGCACAGTTAAAGCTACATGTTTTTCCATCGGACCAGGCAGTTGCGATGGCTCAGTCATCACTTAATACCAGAATTTCTGGCTTCTGTGTAGTTGAAATAATGCTTAAAGGTCACAGGTATCCCTCCACCCGGCTTTCGGTGCTCAAGGACTTATGTAGTGATCTTATCTTAGGGCTGGATTTTCAAAAGCAGCATAAGAAGCTTACCATTGAGTTCGGCGGATCCAAACCTGAACTCACTATTTCTAATATACGACCTCGATTACCGTTCTGTGCCTTGTCAGCAGCTTCACTGGATGAACCCTCACTGTTTGCCAGTATCCCTCCTCGATGCAAACCGATTATAACAAAGTCACGCCGTTTCAGTCAGGAAGACCAGTCTTTTATTGCGGCTGAGATTTCTCGGCTTTTAGCAGAGGATATCATCGAGCCTTGTTCGTCGCCATGGCGCGCCCAGGTCGTTATTGTTAAGAACCCTCTACAACCTCACAAGAAACGGCTGTGCATTGACTATTCACAGACCATCAATCAGTATACGGACTTGGACGCATACCCATTGCCGCGCATCGATGATATGGTTAATAAATTGGCTGAGTACACGGTGTTCTCGACTTATGATCTGAAAAGCGCCTATCATCAGGTACCCTTGAAGGTCTCAGACAAGCAGTATACAGCCTTTGAAGCCAATGGGCGGCTGTATCAATTTCGTCGCCTCCCCTTTGGGGTCACTAATGGAGTGGCTGTCTTCCAGCGAGCAATGGATGACCTGGTCAAACAGGAAGACTTGAAGGATACGTTTCCTTATCTGGACAATATTACTGTCGCAGGTCGCAATCAGCAGGAACATGACGCCAATCTCCAACGATTTTGGGATGCACTCCAGCACCGTAATTTGACATTGAATGCGGCTAAATCCATTGAGTCACAACCAACTATCAACATCCTTGGCTATTGTGTGGGCAATGGCATCATTAAACCTGACCCTGAAAGGCTTCGCCCACTCCAAGAACTCCCGCCACCTAAGAATCCGGCCTCCTTGCGCCGGGCCCTCGGCCTGTTTGCATACTATGCGAAATGGATTCCTAACTTCTCGGACCGAATCCAACCTCTACTGAAGGCCAGCACATTCCCACTAGACACAACGGCTGTTGCAGCCTTTAACCTCCTGAAAAAGCAGTTGGAGAAAGCGGCTCTTCACTCCATCGATGAGAGTCTTCCTTTCGTGGTTGAGTGTGATGCCTCGGAGGTGGCAATCTCAGCCACTCTGAATCAGGAAGGTCGTCCGGTGGCATTTTTGTCCAGGACTTTTCAAGGGGCTGAGCTACATTATCCTCCAGTCGAGAAAGAAGCTACAGCCATCATAGAGGCAGTACGGAAGTGGAGTCATCTCCTGGCTCGCCAGCACTTTACCTTAATCACGGACCAGCGATCGGTCGCCTTCATGCTCGATAATCGAAAACGGACCAAAATTAAAAATAATAAAATCCAGCTTTGGCGGCTGGAATTGGCCTCTTTTGGTTACACCATCCACTATCGACCTGGCAAGGAGAATGTGGCTCCGGATACCCTCACACGAGCATTCTGCTCCGCCATGGCACCCTCTACGCTCGTAGACATCCATGATGGGTTGTGTCATCCAGGCGTTACTCGCATGCTGCACTTCGTGCGGTCCCGAAATCTCCCATTCTCTACCGGGGATGTAAAGAAGATGTGCTCGGACTGCAGAGTCTGTGCGGAATTGAAACCTCGGTTTTTCCGCCCCTCGGGTGGTATACTCATACATGCGACCCAGCCAATGCAAAGGCTTAGCATCGATTTTAAGGGGCCGTTGCCCTCTTCGACTCGCAACACTTATCTATTAACAATGGTTGATGAGTATTCTCGTTTTCCGTTTGCCTTTCCCTGCCCCAATATGCTGACAACCACGGTTATCAGCTGCCTTGAACAGGTATTTGCTTTCTGTGGCATGGCATCCTATGTTCATTCAGATCGGGGCCCTTCTTTTATGTCGGGAGAACTCAAGGCCTATCTCTCGGAACGGGGTATTGCTGCCAGCAAAACGACGCCTTATCATCCGGTTGGGAATGGGCAAGTCGAGCGTTTTAACGCTATCATCTGGAATGCGGTACGTCTGGCTTTGAGATCTCGGGGCCTACCCAACTAGCATTGGGAAGCAGTACTTCCAGACGCATTACACTCCACACGGTCCCTCCTTTCGACCGCCACAAATACGACGCCTCATGAACGGTTCTTCCGATTTCAGCGTCGCTCATCCTATGGGACATCTCTCCCGTCGTGGCTGACTGCACCGGGACCAGTGCTACTCCGAAGATATGTCCGGGCGTCTAAGAATGACCCCCTGGTAGATGAGGTTGAGCTCACTGACGTCAACCCTACCTACGCCTATATTCGGTATCCTGACGGTCGGGAATCTACCGTGTCATTGCGGGATCTGGCTCCCTGCCCGCCGAAACATAGAGGGACACCAGGGGATGATATTGTACCAGGCACATCTCTGGGCTTGCCAGGTGCCTCTCATCATGATCGGGATCTGACGCCGGCTGGTACCTCACTCCAGCGTGCCGACCTGGGGCAGACTGACTATGAGCCCGTCGGGGCTCGCACGCGCAGCCACGATCAACCCTGTACCGTACGCTCAGAAACGGATCTGCCACAGCCCTGCCCGACACCCATTCGGGTACCAGTACACAGTCAGGATCGTTCTGACCCCTCACAGAGCGGGCTGGAGCACTCGGACTCTGGTCCATGGCCCGCAGCGGGTAAACGGGCTAGGGGCCCTCTACCGCTACGAGAACCCAAACGGGTGCGGCTCTCCCTCATCCAACGGCTACGAAATGGAGGGAGCATTCCGGCCTCCTAATCTTTTGGGGGGGGAGAATGTGGTAACACTTTTCAGCTTCCTGTATGACATCACTTCCTGTAATCAGTCCAGGATAAATACTGGACTGATCAGTTAGCTCTGGAAGAGGCATAGGGTAAGACCTCTTTTGTATGCAGCACCGTTTTAAGTTGATTAAAGCTTACATTAAGTTTACCACGCGTAAGGCTCATTCTTACGACAATCTGTCCCTGCTTTAATCCCCACAGTACACATATCCCACCCTACCCCCGTAACCCCACGTATTTAATTCCCCCTAACATATCCCATCCTATCCCCATAACCCCACATATTTAATCCCCCCTAACACTAAGGGTCAATTTATCATAGCCAAATCAACCTAACCCACACATTTTTGGACTGTGGGAGGAAACCGGAGCACCCGGAGGAAACCCACGCAGACACGGGGAGAATGTGCAAACTCCACACAGACAGTCACCCGAGGTCAGATTCGAACCCGGGTCTCTGGCGCTGTGAGGCACCAGTGCTAACCACTATGCCACCGTGTTGCCCTGAGGGAGCGCTGCATTGTCGGAGGGGCAGTACTGAGGGAGTGCAGCACTGTCGGAGGGGCAGTGCTGAGGGAGCGCTGCACTGTCGGAGGGGCAGTACTGAGGGAGCGCCGCACTGTCGGAGTGACAGTACTGAGGGAGTGCTGCACTGTCGGAGGTGCCGTCTTTCGGATGAGACACTAAACCGAGACCCCGTCTGCTCTCTCAGGTGGAGGTAAAAGATCCCACGGCACTATTTCAAAGAAGAGCAGGGGAGTACTCCCCGGCCTCCCTCAATCAACATCACTAAAAACAGATTATCTGGCCATCATCACATTATTGTTTGTGGGAGCTTGCTGTGTGCACTTTGGCTGCCGCGTTTCCTACATTACAACAGTGACTACACTTCAAATGTACTTCATTGGCTGTAAAGCACTTTGGGACGTGCTGAGGTCGTGACATATATGCAAGTCTTTTTATTTTAACAAGGGTCCAATGTGAAATATTTGGACAGTGTCAAAATAGTTCGCAGCGGACATGACCTCAGAGCAGAAAACTGACCCTTCAACCAACACCAAAACAGATTATCTGGTCATTTATCTCAATTGCTGTCTGTGGGGCGTTGCTGTGCGCATATTGGCTTTTATTTTATTCATTCATGGGATGTGGGCATCGCTGGCAAGGCCAGCATTTATTGCCCATCCCTAGTTGCCCTCGAGAAGGTGGTGGTGAGCCGCCTTCTTGAACCGCTGCAGTCCGTGTGGTGAAGGTGCTCCCACAGTGCTGTTAGGGAGGGAGTTCCAGGATTTTGACCCAGCGACGATGAAGGATCGGCCGATATATTTCTAAGTCAGGATGGTGTGACTTGGAGGGGAACTTGGAGGTGGTTGTGTTCCCATGCGCCTGCTGCCCTTGTCCTTCTAGGTGGTAGAGGTCGCGGGTTTGGGAGGTGCTGCCGAAGAAGCCTTGGCGAGTTCCTGCAGTGCATCTTGTGGATGCTGCATGTGTTTGCATAACTACGGTAACTACACTTCAAAACGAATTCATTGGTTGTGAAGCATTTTGAAATGTCCTGAGGCGTTTATAAAAGCAAGTTCTTTTTACGTGAGAGTACTTTGTCCGCTATTTTAATTGACTTCAATGGAAATTAAATTGGGAAAAACAGATTTCGCCCAAAGTCAAAATTAACCCCGTATAGTCTTCTGTCACAGACTCTAGTCAACAAAATTGCTCTGACCAGGAAATGTTCGGCACACTTTTTCCCTGCCCCAGTAGTTAAGTCAAGCTAATCCACCAAGTCCCGTTCACCCATCACCCCTGTGCTCGCTGACCCTCATTGGCTCCCGGTCCGGCAATGCCTCGATTTAAAAATTCTCATCCTTTTTTTCAAATCGCTCCATGGCCTCGCCCCCTCCCTATCTCCGTAACCTCCTCCAGCCCTAAAACCCTCCGAGATCTCTGCGCGCCTCCAATTCTGGCCTCTTGCGCATCCCCGATTTTAATCGCTCCACCATTGGCGGCCGTGCCTTCAGCTGCCTGGGCCCCAAGCTCTGGAATTCCCTCCCTAAACCTCTCCACCTCTCTCTCCTCCTTTAAGACGCTCCTTAAAATCTACCTCTTTGACCAAACTTTTGGTCCCCTGTCCCACTATCTCCTTATGTGGCTCGGTGTCAAATTTTGTTTGATAATCGCTCCTGGGACGTTTTACTATGTTAAAGCCGCTATATAAATACAGGTTGTTGTTGTTGAATGTTCACCTATGATATACGGCCTCCCTCTGTGCTGTATGATTCTATGGAACAAGTTGCCCACAATGACATGACCTTTGCCTGATCCCAAGGGCTCAGGAGCCTTCATGCTCTACACAGCATTCCGTTATCATTTGTCTGTACTGATGCTCATCAACCTCAGTGTCAGCTGTGGCTCAGTGGGCAGCACTCTCTCGCCTCTGAGTCAGAAGGTTGTGGGTTCAAGTCCCACTCCAGAGACTTGAGCGCATCAAGCTAGGCTGACACTCCAGTGCAGTGCCAAGGGAGCGCTGCACTGTCTTTCGGATGAGACGTTAAACCGTCTGCTCTCTCAGGTGGACGTAAAAGATTCCATGGCACTATTTCGAAGAAGAGCAGGGAGTTATTCCTGGGGCTAATATTTATCCCTCAACCAACATAACAAAAACAGATTATCTGGTCATTATCTCATTGCTGTTTGTGGGAGCTTGCTGTGTGAAAATTGGCTGCTGCGTTTCGCACATTACAACAGTGACTACACTTCAAAGAGTACTTCATTGGCTGTAAAGCGCTTTGAGACATCCAGTGGTCGTGGAAGGCGCTATAGAAATGCAAGTCTTTCTTTTCAAACATGTCTCTAAGCAGACATCCATCCAGTGATTTATTAACGGTGGGTTCGATACATCCACAACTCTGTGGTAGGCAAAAAAATAACTTCTGTCCCCAGGGCATCCAATGGAATGTGGCTTTACAACTTGCTCAAGTTATAAAGAAAGAAAGAAAGGATTTGCATTGATATAAGCATCTTTCATGACCTCAGGATGTCCCAAAATGCTTTTCAACATCAACAATGTGTATTTATACAGTGCCTTTAATGTAGTAAAACATCCCAAGGTGCTTCACAGGAGCATTATAAAACAAAATTTAACATCGAGCCACATAAGGAAATATTAGTGCAGGTGACCAAAAGCTTGGTCAAAGAGGTAGGTTTTAGGGAGCGTCTTAAAGGAGGAGAGAGAGGTAGAGAGACGGAGAGGTTTAGGCAGGGAATTCCAGAGCTTAGGGCCCAGGCAGCTGAAGGCACGGCCGCCAAAGGTTGAGCGATTATAATCAGGGATGCTCAAGAGGCCAGAATTAGAGGAGCGCAGATATCTTGGGGGAGTTTTGGGGCTGGAGGAGATTACAGAGATAGGGAGGGGCGAGACCATGGAGGGATTTGAAAACAAGGATGAGAATTTTAAAATCGAGGTGTTGCTTAACTGGGAGCCAATGTAAGTCAGCGAGCACAGGAGTGATGGGTGAACGGGACCTGGTGCGAGTTAGGACACAGGCAGCCGAGTTTTGGATGAACTGATGTTTACGTAGGGTAGAATGTGGGAGGCCAGCCAGGAGTGCATTGGAATAGTCGAGTCTGGAGGTAACAAAGGCATGGATGAGGGTTTCAGCAGCAGATGAGCTGAGGCAAGGGCAGAGACGGGCGATGTTATGGAGGTGGAAGTAGGCGGTCTTAGTGATGTCGCGGATATGTGGTTGGAAGCTCATTTCGGGGTGAAATATGACACCAAGGTTGTGAACAGTGTGGTTCAGCCTCAGACAGATGCTAGAGAGAGGGATGGAGTCGGTGGTCAGGGAACGGAGTTCGTGGCGGGGACCGAAGAGAATGGCTTCGGTCCCCCCAATATTTATTTGGAGAAAATTTCTGCTCATCCAGTACTGGATGTCGGACAAACAGTCTGACAATTTAGAGACCGTAGAGGGGTTGAGAGAAGTGGTAGGGAGGTAGAGCTGGGTGTCGTCAGTGTACATGTGGAAACTGACACTGTGTTTTCGGATGATGTCGCCGAGTGGCAGCATGTAGAAATAGGAGGGGCCAAGGATAGATCCTTGGGGAACACCAGAGGTAACGGTGCGGGAGCGGGACAAGAAGCTGTTGCATTTGATTCTCTGGTTACGATTAGACAGATAAGAATGGAACCAGGCGAGTGCAGTCCCACCCAGCTGGACGATGGTGGAGAGGCCTTGGAGTGGTCAACCGTGTCAAAGGCTGTAGACAGGTTGAGAAGGACCTTTGTCACAGTCACATAATTTGTGACTTTGATAAGCGCCGTTTTGGTACTGTGGCGGGGCGGAACCCTGATTGGAGCTATTCAAACATGGAGTTCCGGGAAAGATGGGCACGGATTTGGGAGGCAACAACATGTTCAAGGACTTTGGAGAGGAAAGGGAGGTTGGAGATGGGGCGGTAGTTTGCAAGGAAGGAGAGGTCAAGGATTGGTTTCATTGAGGAGAGAGGTGATGACGGCAGATTTGAAGGAGAGGGGGACATTACCCGAAGAGAGAGAACCATTAACAATGTCAGCTAACATGGGAGACAGGAAATGAAGTTGGGTGGTCAGCAGTTCAGTGGGAATAGGGTCGAGGGATCAGGAAGTGGGTCTCATGGACAGGATGAGCACGGAGAGGTCATGAGGGGAGATCGTAGAGAAACTGGAGAAAGATGCAAGTTCAGGGTTAGGGGAGGGGGAGAACCTTAGAGGTGGTGTGGCCCGGTGGGCTAGGGGAAGGAAGGGAGGGGACAGAGGCAGCTGAACGGATGGTCTCAATCTCAGAGACAAAGAAGTCGATGAGCTCCTCACACTTGCTGTTGGAGGTGAGGGTGGGGGAGACAGGGGAGAGGGGTTTAAGAAGACGGTACAGCCAATGAGGTACTTTTTGAAGTGTAGTCACTGTTGTAATGTAGGAAACACAGCAGCCAATTTGTGCACAGCAAGCTCCCGCAAACAGCAGTGAGATAATAACCAGATATTAATGGCCCGGAATTTGCGGTGGGTAATGACGGCGAACACTGTTGGGTACCCTTCTGAAACTGACTGCAACTTCAGGATTTAGCGCATGCGCATCTAAACACGGAAATCCTGAAGTTGCGGTCAGTCATTCACTGCCCCGACACTGGCTGTGCTGTTTCACACCACCACAGGGAGTGCTGCACTGCTTAGCCTGCTTGATGACATCACTGTTGCTGGACACTGGATCCCCGAGACTTGGCGCCAGATTCAAACCAACGTCAGGAGAGGTGGAATCAATGCCACAGAGATCGCTAGATCTTTGCCGGCCGTTTTCCTCGAGCTTTGTGGTGAGCGCTATCACTTCGCCGCTGACCGCAAAATCCGGGCCGTTGACTCCGTTTCTCTCTCCACAGATGGTGCCTGGCCTGCTGAGTGTTTCCAGCACTTTCTGTTTATATTTCAGATTTCCAGCATCCGCAGTATTTTACTTTTGTTTCGCCAATATTGAGTTACTGCTCAATTTAATTTAATATAAACGTATAGAGGCACTGGCGAAGGTGCAAGAAAGATTGACTAGAATGATACCAGAACTGAGAGGTTCAGGAAAGGCTGAACAGGCTGTGGGGCTCTTCTCTCTAGAAAAGAGAAGGCTGAGGGGCGACCTGATCGAGGTCTTTAAAATGATGAAAGAGTTTGCTGGGTCAACGTAGAGAAGATGTTTCCACTTGTGGGGGAGACCAGAACTAGGGGCCAACAATATAAGATAGTCACTAATAAATCCAATCGGGAATTCAGGAGAAACTTCTTTACCCAGAGAGTGGTGAGAATGTGGAACTTGCTCCCACAGGGAGTGGTTGAGGTGAATAGCATAGATGCATTTAAGGGGAAGCTAGATAATCACATGAGGGAGAAAGGAACAGAAGGATATGTTGATAGGGTGAGATGAAGAGGGGTGGGAGGAGGCTGGTGTGGAGCATAAACACCGGCACGGATCAGTTGGGCCCAATGGCCTGTTTCTGTGCTGTACGTTCTATGTAATACTATGTCATTAGTTTGGTGAGAAATCAATATTGGAATGCAGCAGCAGCTATTCCAGATGAACAAAATGTTATAAACTTGCTGGAACAAATAAGGAGCACAGAAGTTGAGCAGAGCTATAGATGCATAGCACTGGTAATCCACTGGAGCGATTCTAACCTGAACCAACCGTTTCAAGGTGAGGTTCTGTGTCGAAAAGCTGAACATGTGTGTTTAAGGAAAGCCCATTAAAAGTGAGAGACACTGCGCGTTTTAAAATTCTGCACCTGTTTCCAGTACCTTACCTCGCCGGTCTGTTTTTGTGAGAGAATGTGTGTCTCCAGCCCTCGTTCCTTTGTCAAGTCAAACATCTTTTGACAGTATAAGTTCCTCCCGATATTTGGCAAAGATAACATAGCTGGGGGGCCTCAAACAATTTGTCAGATCCATTTAATTGTTGCCCTAGCTGCCTCTTCCTTTGTTGGTGCTGTACTGAATGCAGCGCGCAATGTGCTAGTGTCAACACTTAATGCCAGCTGGCTTTTGGAACCAGATAGACAGCAACAGCCATGGTGGAATGCAGTGTCTGCGTGACGCATTCACGCAATCTTCTCAATCTTAGCTGCCTTGTATGTAACCTGTGCTTTGGCCTTTCATGTGTAACAGCGTGCAGTGAAGCCACTCTGTCACAAGCACCTTTTTGATGTCACCTTTCTTAAGGCAATTCCAATCTGAATCAGTGCCTGTCACTAGATGGTCACAGGTGGTCTTAATATACAGGTGGTCTTTAAGGTGTCAGCCTCGGCTGAGTGGGTAGTACTCTCGCCCCCTGAGTCAGAAGGTCGTGGGTTCAATTCCCACTCCAGAGACTTCAACCCATAATCCAGACGACACTCTCACTGCAGTACTGAGGGAGTGCTGCACTGTCGGAGGCGCCGTCTTTCTGATAAGTAATTAAACCGAGGCCCCGTCCATCCTCTCAGGTGAACGTAAAAGATCCCATGGCACAAATCGAAAAAGAGCAGGGGAGTTATCCCCGGTGTCCTGGGCCAATAATTATACCTCAACCAACATCACTAAAACAGATTATCTGGTCATTATCATGTTGCTGTTTGTGGGATCTTGCTGTGCACACATTGGCTGCTGCATTTCCTACATTACAACAGTGACTACACTTCAAAAAGTACTTCATTGGCTGTAAAGCAATTTGGGACATCCCGAGGTCATGAAAGGCGCTATAGAAATGCAAGTCTTTCTTTCTATCTACCCTATCAACTCCTTTAATCATCTTTAACACCTCGGTTAGATCACCCTTTAGTCTTCTATACTCAAGGGAATACGTTAATAAGAACCTGGGGCAGCGTGGTTTTAGAAAGGAAAATTTTCTGAATCTACAAAGGAATAGATCATAAGAACATAAGAAGTAAGAGCAGGAGTCGGCCATAAGGCCCCTCGAGCCTGCTCCGCCATTCAATAAGATCATGGCTGATCATCGACCTCAACTCCACTTTCCCGCCCGATCTCCATATCCCTCGATTCCCTTAGTGCCCAAGAATCTATCGATCTCTGTCTTGAATATACTCAACGACTGAGCCTCCACAGCCCTCTGGGGTAGAGAATTCCAAAGATTTAACACCCTCTGAGTGAAGAAATTTCTCATCATCTCAGTCCTAAATGGCTGACCCATTATCCTGAGACTATGCCCCCTAGTTCTAGACTCTAGAGAGGGTACAGAGGAGATTTACAAGGTGTTGCCAGGACTGGAGAATTTTAGCCATGAGGAAAGATTGGATAGACTGGGGTTATTTCCTTTGGAAGAGAGGAGGCTGAGGGGAGACCTAATTGAGGTGTATAAAATTATGAGGGTTTAGATAGAGTGGATAGGAAGGACCTATTTCCCTTAGCAGAGAGGTCAGTAAACAGGGGGCATAGATTTAAAGTAATTGGTAGAAGGATTAGAGGGGATTTGAGGAGAACTTTTTCACCCAGAGGGTGGTGGGGGTCTGGAACTCACTGCCTGAAAGGGTGGTAGAGGCAGAAACCCTCATCACATTTAAAAAGTACTTGGATACGCACTTGAAGTGTCGTAACCCACAGGGCTACGGACCAAGAGCTGGAAAGTGGGATTAGGCTGGAGAGCTCTTTTTCGGACAGCACGGACACGATGGGTCGAATGGCCTCCTTCTGTGCCGTGAATCTCTATGCTTCTATGATTCTCCAGCCAGGGGGAAACAGTCTCTCAGCATTTACCTTGTCAATCCTCAGAATCTGATATGTTTCAATGAGCTCACCTCTCATTCGTCTAAACTCCAAAGAATGCGTGACACATGTGGGGGGCATCCTGTCCCTTTTTTCGCAGCCCATTATATTTGCAAAACATACAAGCAAACAAACTAAATAGAACAACGAAGCGTATCCTGTGACACGGAAATCGGAAAAGCAAGCACTGCCTTTGCGTGCCTCCCTTGTTGCTTGCCCAGGTACAGCGCATGCGATCACAAGGAAGTGTCAAGAGGGCTGATGACAGGAGTGGAACGGATGCAATTACCCAACTTAATGACAGTCAGTATCAAACGGGAAACAGAATTCATAACATTGCTTTGACCTGGAAGTAATGTTCAAAACATATTTTGGTGGGGTGGGGTGGTTTATCTCCTGAAAGTTAATGGATGCTGTTTTGTTTTTTAACAAAGTGTTGAACCATCCTTTTTCTCTTCAACAGAAAAACTGGGAGGAGGGCACAGGCTTACTCAAGGTCGAGATGTAACGATAACCTCGAAAAAAAATCCAGATCCCACTTTTTCAGCGTTGAATGTACGTGATAGCTTTCAAGCAAACACATTCTGTGGGCTGATGAATCAGTAACGAGGAAGCACAGACTATCACGGATTATCACGCAAAGAATGGGGGATGTTAGAAGAACTGTTTTCAGGCAGAGAGTTATTGGAACATGGAACACTTCACCCCAAGTGGCTATTGAGGCCGAGACTAAAATTGCATTTCAAACAGAGTATTTGAAAAGGAGGAATATAAAAGGAAATGTGGTTAGAGGAGCTAGCTTAGCTCCCGGCCTTGACTTTAATATTCTCATCCTCGCGTTCAAATCCCTCCAGGGCCTCCCCCTCCCTATCTCTGTAACCTCCTCCAGCCCTACAACCCTCCGAGATCTCTGCATTCTCCAACTCTGGCCTCTTGACCATCCTCCAGTTCCTTCATGTCACCATCGGCGGCCGTGCCTTCAGCCATCTAGGCACTAAGTTCTGGAATTCCCTCCTTAAACCTCTTCGCCTCTCATAGGGACATAGGAACAGGACTAGGCCATTCTCCCTGTTCTGCATTACAATTATATCATGAGCTGATCTGTATCTTAAATCCATCTACCCACCTTGGTTCCGTAACCCTTAATCCCCTTGCCTACCAAAAATCTATCAATCTCAGTTTTGAAATTACCTCTCTCTCTTCCTTTAAGACGCTCCTTAAAACCTACCTCTTTGACCAAGCTTTTGGTCACCTGTCCTAATATCTCCTTCTTTTGACTCGGTGTCAGTTTTTTTGTCTGATTCCGCTCCTGTGAAGCACCTTGGCATGTTAAAGGCACTATATAAATGCAAGTAGCTGTTGTCGTTACAGCTCAGTTGAAGACCTAGTACAGGAGGAGGTGGGACAGATCAGCGAATCTTACAGCACAGAAGGAGGCCATTCGGCCCATCGTGCCTGTGCCGGCTCTTTGAAAGAGCTCTCCAATTAGTCCCACTCCCCTGCTCTTTCCCCACAGCCCTGCAAATCTTTCCCTTCAAGTATTTATCCAATTCCCTTTTGAAAGTTATTATTGAATCTGCTTCCACCGCCCTTTCAGGCAGCGCATTCCAGATCACAACAACTCGCTGCGTAAAATAAATTCTTCTCATCTCCCCTCTGGTTCTTTTGCCAATTCCCTTCAATCTGTGTCCTCTGGTTACCGACCCTCCTGCCACTGGAAACAGTTTCTCCTTATTTACTCGGTCAAAGCCCTTCATGATATTGAACACCTCTATTAAATAGCCTTCAAAAGTGAGCCGGGCAAGTTCCTTTAAGTGGGAGATACCTTCGTCCTGAAATCCCTGGGTTTGGGCATGACTTAAATTTGGGATTTGGGGAAGCAATAATTTCTTCCTGGGTTACACTGAAAAAATGTCTCGGAAAGAATCAGTTTTGGGGCGAGCTGAGGAAGAAAGAAACAAAAGAAAGAACTTGCATTTCTATAGCGCCTTTCACGACCTCAGGATGTCCCAAAGCGCTTTACAGCCAATGAAGTACTTTTTGAAGTGTAGTCACTGTTGTAATGTGGGAAACACGGCAGCCAATTTACACACAGCAAGCTCCCACAAACAGCAATGTGATAATGGCCAGATAATCTGTATTTAGTGATGTTGGTTGAGGGATAAATATTGGCCACGACACCGGGGATAACTCCCCTGCTCTTCTTCGAAATAGTGCGGTGGGATCTTTTACATCCTTCTTTTCTACGTACAACAGTGACTGTACTTCAAAAGGAACCCATTGATTGCAAAGCACTTCGGGAGTTCTTGAGGACCTGATAAGGTACATTATCAGGAAAGACTGAATCATCTGGGACAGCACCCTCTCTAGAAAAGAGAAGGATGAGGGATGACCTAATTGAAGATCTTTAAGATTATGAAGGGTTTGAATGAGTAGACAGAGAGAAGATGTTTCCACTTGTGGGGGAGACCAGAACTAGGGGCCATAAATATAAGACAGTCACTGATAAATCCAATAGGGAATTCAGGAGAAACTTCTTCACCCAGAGAGTGGTGAGAATGTGGAACTCGCTACCACAGGGAGTGGTTGAGGCGAATAGTATAGATGCATTTCAGGGGAAGCTGGATAATCACATGAGGGAGAAAGGAATAGAAGGATATGTTGATGGGGTGAGATGAAGAGGGGTGGGAGGAGGCTCGAGTGGAGCATAAACACCGGCACGAACCAGTTGGGCTGAATGGCCTGTTTCTGTGCTGTAGATTCTGTGTAATTCTATGTCATTATAAATCCAAGATTTTTTATTACCCGAAAATGTTAACCTGTCTTCTCTTATCAGATACTGACTGACTCTTCTGTATATCCAGAATCTTCTGTGGAGTATTTGCTGTGTGGTATTTTCAATTTCCACACAGAAAGCTGTCATTTCAAAAATAAAATTATTTAAATAACTGCAAAGATGTTGGTGGGCTTTTCAAGTTAAGCAATTTATTCGTCTACAGTAAGGGACAGATAGCACTGCACACTCACAAAGTGGAAGAAAAGTAAATGATTTTACTCAGCGTAACTGAACTTGGGAATCATAGAGTCACAGAAGGAGGCCATTCGGCCCATCGAGTCCGTGCCGGCTCTCTGCGGAGCAATCCAGTCAGTCCCATTCCCCCGTTCTATCCCCGTAGCCCTGCGAGTTTATTTCCCTCAAGTGCCTATCCAGTCTCCCCTTGAAAACATTGAGTGTCTCCGCTTCCACCACTTCCGTCGGCAGCGAGTTCCAGGTCCTCACCAGGACTTCTTAAATATGTGAGAATTATCAATAATTAATGGGAGAAGTTATACAGTTTTTAGGAGCGGGTTTAGCTGTCCCAAGAATAGTAATTAACGTAATTTGCTGGGACTAATCAAAGCAATCACGAAGAATAATGCAATTATTTGCCCCTTTTTTTTAGTTTTTAACTAATTAGTTGAGCGTTCCTACAATGTAAGGATGAGAGTTCCGGACGGGGGTGGAAATTGTTTAAAATTAGGCTTTAACCTAAGTGCATTGTGCTGTCACAGAGTTCCTATCGCAATCCGGTAGCTCACAAGCTCATTAAAGTTAGCAAACAAAACATTGTGCCCTTGCAATGTCTTCTTTTCCTGTCCTGATAGACAAATACATACTTGTCCTCTTCCAAACCAAAAAAACACATAATAAGATGGAAAAAAAACCCACACACAGGTTAAAAGTCCCTGCCCCTGCCCCCCGAGAGCTCTAATGGGTTTAGTCTGTAGGATTTCCTTGTTCTGTGACATGATTGTGAGAATTTTTTTTTACCAAGTATCAGGAGCGAAATGCAATGAGGTTTGACAGAGCTGCTCTCTCCCTGTTCCAACCGAGCAACAGAGACGCACGCAATGATCTGGGGACAGGATGATGTAGTCTAGACAACCAGCCTTTGAAGTTCACTCCACCTCCATCTGACAGTCTTGGCCAGTTCTTTTTTTTTGGGTGGGGTGGGGGGGGCGGTGGGGAAGGAGACGCTTTATATTCCCTGGGCCAAGTTTGATCGGTAGACTCTTACAGCACAGAAAGAGGCCACTCGGCCCATCATGCCTGGACTGGCTCTCTGGAAAAGCTATTCCAGTAACTTCCACTCCCCCTGCCCTTCCTCCCCCCCCCCCCCCCAACCACACCCAGCTCTTGCAATCATAGAGTCATAGGGGGAAAAATTCAGTATCGCCCCGTTTGGGGCGCAATTATCGGCCGGGCGCAAAGATTAGCGGCTGGCGCTAATTATCGCCTCCGACTGCAAACTTGACTTTTATCGCCCCTGGAGGTGATTGGAGCGCTAAATCAGGCACTACACATCAGTCTTAAGGCGCAAAGGCCGAGGAGCGAGGCGCTAACTCAGAGCGCTGGCGAAGCTCATGTGATGTCAGTCAGCAATGGAACACAAACACAATGGCCCCGGCCAGTTCTTAAAGGGGAGGGTTGATCTTGCTTTCCATCCACATCCTGCTCATTGCAGCCTTGAATCTTGGCCTGGATAGACCTGTACATCAAATCTGCTGGAAAGAACAATGGAGAGGCCCAGGGAAAGAGCTCAGAGTGCAAACCCCACAGTCTCTTCTAAATCGATACAAGGAAGGGCAAATCAAAATGAACCTGCAAAGTGCTGCTCAGTACCCAAAAACTCCTTCACACAGCGTTGAATCTCTCCAGAAGCCTCTCTCTCTCTCAGAATGCGTGGTTCAAAAATGTCGCCAACAAAAAAAGGCAGGAAGCAGTCGCCTTTAAATAGCGCTCCCCCAGTCCCTTCCTGACTGCAAAACACTCCCCTCAACCTGTCGTTGCTAGCGGCAGGCAGTAAGGCAGGGGGCGCCACTCAATATGCGCTCCGGGGCGCTACCGGGGCGTTGCGCACTCAACTGACGTCACGATCTGCCGGCGCAGGAGATCATGGCGGTACTGTTTAGCGCCGCCGCAAAATGTCTAGTTAATTTTGCGAGCGGCGCAAACATCGCCGCGCCTGGGCGCTAGTTGCTTTGCGCCCCATTAGCGCCCTCTTAAGGCGCTAACGGGAGGCGCAACCAACTGAATTTTCCCCCGTAGAGTCATAACAGCACAGAAAGAGGCCATTCAGCCCATCGAGTCCGTGCCGGTTCTCTGTACAGCAATCCAGTCAGTCCCATTCCCCCGCTCTATCCACGTAGCCCTGCAAGTTTATTTCCCTCAAATGCCTATCCAGTCTCCCCTTGAAAACATTCAGTGTCTCCGCTTCCACCACTTCCGTCGGCAGCGAATTCCAGGTCATCACCACTCGCTGCGTAAAATAGTTTTTCCTCACATCCCCCCCTGTATCTCTTGCCCAAAACTTTAAATCTGTGTCTCCTAGTCCTTGTACCATCAGCTAGTGGGAACAGCCTTTCCCCGTCTAGCCTATCCAAAACCCGTCATAATCTTGTACACCTCTATCAAATCACCCCTCAACCTCCTTTGTTTTATTTTTTCCTTCCCTTTGTAAATCTATATCCAATTGGCCCTTTTTTTCCCGCAGGTTATTCCTACTGGCGTCTCGCCACTGCCGAGAAGGCGAAGGAGAGCCGCAGGGCCAGCAAAGTGCAGCACAGCACAGGCCCAAACTCCCCCCCTCTTCTGAAGTGCACGTTCTTCCCCGGGAGGCTTTCCCACTGCAGCAACCAGAAACCCAAGGAGCTATGAATCCGCTAGAATGGGAAATGCGTGTCATTAAAACTGTCTGCCGCACATCAAAGGATTTGTAGAAAAAAAACCAAGCAATTATTCACGGGGGTGGGGGGGGGGGGGAGGGGAAACCCCCAGATGAAACCAGAGATGGGAAAAAAAAATTAAACATTGGATCACTGATTGCAAAAAAATCAAGAAGGTTTGAGATGTTACCGTGTGTGCATTGCTGACTGTACTGAGGAATATTCCCTTTCTATATCTGTGCAAATACTAGAGCCTCAGGCTTATGGTTGTGTTGACAGTATATAAAATATATCCTAAGTTACGGATAAAGGGGGTGAATCTGTTTATTATAGAAACACACTGAGATTAAGGAATCTTCACAAACTTAAAGACCGGGAGAAATCTTCACGCTAACTTTGTGCAAAGGCCTGCTCTGTGATTATCCCAGCACAACATGTTCCAGTGATGGAGGAAATGTTTCATGTCCAACTCCTGGTGTCATCTGGCAATGATTTGCCATTCAGAAAACTTGTTTGGCATGGTTCCAGGGCAATGACTGCCAAAGGGGAGGGGGAGGAGGAAGGGGGAAGGGGGGAGGGTGGTTGTGGCACAGAGATTGGAAAGTAAAGAATATGGAAACCTGTCGATGGGAGGAACATCCATGCAATGTCCACAGGCCGCGGAGAGCAAACCTGCTCAAACCGACAGCCAAGAAAAACCCAACACTGACATTATTGTTCAAGATCCCTTTCTGATTCCCCTTTTTCTTACTTTTCCCATTGCAAGTCATCTCATTCGACAGAAAGATTTATATATACTAGAATGGTACCAGGGATGAGGGACTTCAGTTACGTGGAGAGACTGGAGAAGCTGGGGTTGTTCTCCTTAGAGCAGAGAAGGTTAAGGGGAGATTTAATAGAGGTGTTTAAAATTATAAAGTGTTTTGATCGAGTAAATAAGGAGAAACTGTTTCCCGTGGCAGGAGGGTCGGTAACCAGAGGACACAGATTGAAGGGAATTGGCAAAAGAACCAAAGGGGAGATGAGGAGAATTTTTTTTACGCAGCGAGTGTTACGATCTGGAATGCGCTGCCTGAAAGGGCGGTGGAAGCAAATTTATTTACTTTTGAAAGTAACATCCAAAAAGGGAATTGGAGAAATACTTGAAGAGGAGAAATTAGCAGGGTAGTGGGGAAAGAGCAGGGAGTGGGACTAATTGGAGAGCTCGACCAAAGAGCCGGCACAGGCACGATGGGCCAAATGGCCTCCTTCAGTGCTGTAAGATTCTGTGATTCTTTCATTCTATGATATAGTAAATTAGTTCCTTCAGGGATGTCTCCACCTCCTTAAGGTATGTACGAGACACTACTTGGTTTAGTTCATGCCTCTGAGTTTGTGGGTTCAACTCCAGGACTTGACCTAGGCAGACACTTCAGGATGGTAGTGAAGAGGGTGCTGTCCTTCAGATGAACTGTTAAGGTGTCAGCTGCGACTCAGTGGGCAGCACCCTCATCTCTGAGTCAGCAGGTCGAGGGTTCAAGTCCCACTCTACGACTTGAGCAAAAAATCCAGTGCAGTACTGAGGGAGTGCTGCACTTTCGGAGGGGCAGTACTGAGGGAGCACCGCACTGTCGGAGGGGCAGTACTGAGGGAGCACCGCACTGTCGGAGGGGCAGTACTGAGAGAGTGCTGCACTGTCGGAGGGGCAGTACTGAGGGAGCGCTGCACTGTCGGAGGGACAGTACTGAGGGAGCGCTGCACTGTCAGAGGGGCAGTACTGAGAGAGTGCTGCACTGTCGGAGGGGCAGTACTGAGGGAGCACCGCACTGTCGGAGGGGCAGTACTGAGAGAGTGCTGCACTGTCGGAGGGACAGTACTGAGGGAGCGCTGCACTGTCAGAGGGGCAGTACTGAGAGAGTGCTGCACTGTCGGAGGGGCAGTACTGAGAGAGTGCTGCACTGTCGGAGGGACAGTACTGAGGGAGCGCTGCACTGTCAGAGGGGCAGTACTGAGGGAGTGCTGCACTGTCGGAGGGGCAGTACTGAGGGAGCTGCACTGTCGGAGGGGCAGTACTGAGGGAGCGCTGCACTGTCGGAGGGGCAGTACTGAGGGAGCGCCGCACTGTCGGAGGGACAGTACTGAGGGGGCGCCGCACTGTCGGAGGGACAGTACTGAGGGGGCGCTGCACTGTCGGAGGGACAGTACTGAGGGAGTGCTGCACTGTCGGAGGAGCAGTACTGAGGGAGTGCTGCACTGTCGGAGGGGCAGTACTGAGGGAGTGCCGCACTGTCGGAGGGGCAGTACTGAGGGAGTGCAGCACTGTCGGAGGGGCAGTACTGAGGGAGCTGCACTGTCGGAGGGGCAGTACTGAGGGAGCACCGCACTGTCGGAGGGACAGTACTGAGGGGGCGCTGCACTGTCGGAGGGGCAGTACTAAGGGAGTGCTGCACTGTCAGAGGGGCAGTACTGAGGGAGCTGCACTGTCGGAGGGGCAGTACTGAGGGGGCGCTGCACTGTCGGAGGGGCAGTACTGAGGGGGCACTGCACTGTCGGAGGGGCAGTACTGAGGGGGAGCTGCACTGTCGGAGGGGCAGTACTGAGGGAGCGCTGCACTGTCGGAGGGGCAGTACTGAAGGAGCGCTGCACTGTCGGAGGGGCAGAACTGAGGGAGTGTTACACTGTTGGAGGTCACGTCTTTCGGATGAGATTTAAAATTGAGGCCCTGTCTGCCCTCGACAGTGGATGTAAAAAATCCCACGGCACTATTTCAAAGAAAAGCAGGGGAGTTCTCCCCGGTGTCCTGGGTCCAAATTTATCTTTCAGCCGACATCCCTAAAGCGGATGATCTTTTTAAAAATTTGTTTATGGGATCAGGGCGTCGCTGGCAATGCCAGCATTTATTGCCCATCCCTAATTGACCTTGAGAAGGTGGTGGTGAGCCGCCTTCTTGAATTGCTGCAGTCCGTGTGGTGAAGGTACTCCCACAGTGCTGTTAGGGAGGGATTTCCAGGATTTTGGCCCAGCGACGATGAAGGATCGGCGATATACTTCTAAGTCAGGATGGTGTGTGGCTTGGAGGGGAACTTGGAGGTGGTGGTGTTCCCATGCGCCTGCTGCCCTGTTCTTTTAGGTAGAAGAGGTCGCAGGTTTGGGAGGTGCTGCCGAAGAAGCCTTGGCGAGATGCTGCTGTGCATCTTGTAGATGGTACACACTGCAGCCACAGTGCGCCGGTGGTGGAGGGAGTGAATGTTTAAGGTGGTGGATGGGGTGCCTATTAAGTGGGCTGCTTTGTCCTGGATGGTGTCGAGCTTCTTGAGTGTTGTTGGAGCTGCACTCATCCAGGCAAGTGGAGAGTATTCCATCACACTCCTTACTTGTGCCTTGTAGATGGTGGAAAGTCTTTGGGGAGTCAGGAGGTGAGACACTCGCCGCAGAATACCTAGCCTCTGACCTGATCTTGTTGCCACAGTATTTATGTGGCTGGTCCAGTTAAGTTTCTGGTCAATGGTGGCCCCCAGGATGTTGATAGTGGGGGATTTGGCGATGGTAATGCCGTTGAATGTCAAGGGGAGGTGGTTAGACTCTCGCTTGTTGGAGATAGTCATTGCTTGGCACTTCTGCGGCGCGAATGTTACCTGCCACTTATCAGCCAAAGCCTGAACATCGTCCAGGTCTTGTTGCATGCGGGCATGGACTGCTTCATTATCTGTGGAGTTGCGAATGGTGCTGAACACTGTGCAGTCATCAGCGAACATCCCCATTTCTGACCTTATGTTGGAGGGAAGGTCATTAATGAAGCAGCTGAAGATGGTTGGGCCTAGGACACTGCCCTGAGGAACTCCTGCAGCAATGTCCTGGGGCTGTGATGATTGACCTTCAACCACCACAACCATCTTCCTTTGTGCTAGGTATGACTCCAGCCAGTGGAGAGTTTTCCCCCTGATTCCCACTAACTTCAGTTTTACTAGGGTTCCTTGATGCCAGACTCGGTCAAATGCTGCCTTGATGTCAAGGGCAGTCACTCTCACCACACCTCTGGAATTCAGCTTGGACCAAGGCTGTAATGAGGTCGGGAGCCGAGTGGTCTTGGCGGAACCCAAACTGGGCATCAGTGAGCAGGTTATTGGTGAGTAAGTGCTGCTTGATAGCACTGTCGATGACACCTTCCATCACTTTGCTGATGATTGAGAGTAGACTGATGGGGTGGTAATTGGCCGGGTTGGATTTGTCCTGCTTTTTGTGGACAGGACATACCTGGGCAGTTTTCCACATTGGCGGATAGATGCCAGTGTTGTAGCTGTACTGGAACAGCTTGGCTAGAGGCGTGGCTAGTTCTGGAGCACAAGTCTTCAGCACGATAGCCGGAATGTTGTCTGGCCATTATCACATTGCTGTTTGTGGGAGCTTGCTGTGCGCAAATTGGCTGCCGCGTTTCCTACATTACGACAGTGACTACACTTCAAAAAAGTACTTCATTGGCTGTGAAGCGCTTTGGGACGTCCTGAGGTTTGTGTAAGGCGTGTATAAAAAGTTCTTTCTTCATACAAAGGCTTTCACTCATGTTCCACGTTGGCTTCAGCCCAAGTTAGCTTTTGCTCTTTTCTGCTGAATTGGGGGTTAGTCAAGTGATTTGAGGTAATGGAGGCTAAAGAAAGCCAAACGGAGTCAGCAGGGAGGACGGCTGCCTGAAGGAAGGTAGAACCAGAGGAGGGCCATGCCTCACAGCTTGAGTCTACCTCTCTGGTCGCACCACTGACTGCTCAAAGAATGTGCTGAAAATATTTACGCTGAAGATTTCAATTTGTTCCATTGATGTGAAAGGTCGAGAAAACTAAAGGATTTAAACATCTGACAACAATGTAAACACAACAGTTTTAATCCCTATAAGACTCAGCGATCTATAATGTATCCAAATTCTTATGTCTGAGTGCACTTCCTGTCAACTTTTCCGTGATAAATTCCTATGTCTACATTTGAGCAGTTTTTGGGCACTGAATCTCAGGAAGGAGAGCTTGGCTCTGGAGGGGGTTACAACGCAGATTCAACAGAATAATACCGGGCCTGAAAGGATTGAATTCTGAGTAAGGAGGAAATTGCATTTAAACAGCACCTTTCACGACCTCAGGACATCCCAGCGCGCTTTACAGCCAATGATGTAATTTTGAAGTGTAGTCACTGTTGTAATGTAGGAAACGCGACAGCCAATTGGCGCACAGCAAGCTCCCACAAACAGCAATGTGATAATGACCAGATAATCTGTTTTTAGTGATGTTGGTTGAGGGATAAGTGTTGGCCCCAAGGACACCGGGGAGAACTCCCCTGCTCTTCTTCGAAATAGTGCCATGGGATCTTATACACCCATCAAATAGGGCAGACGGGTCCTCGATTTATCATCTCATCTGAAAGACGGCACCTTCAACAGTGCAGCACTCCCTCAGTACTGCCCCTTCGACAGTTCAGCGCTCCCTCAGTACTGCCCCTCCGACAGTGCAGCTCTCCCTCTGTACTGCCCCTTCGACAGTTCAGCGCACCCTCAGTACTGCCCCTCCGACAGTGCAGCACTCCCTCAGTACTGCCCCTTCGACAGTTCAGCGCTCCCTCAGTACTGCCCCTTCGACAGTGCTGCGCTCCCTCAGTACTGCCCCTCCGACACTGCAGCGCTCCCTCAGTACTGCCCCTCCGACAGTGCAGCTCTCCCTCTGTACTGCCCTTCGACAGAGCAGCACTCCCTCAGAACTGCCCCTTCGACAGTGCAGCAGTTCCTCAGAACTGCCTCTTCAACAGTGCAGCACTCCCTCAGTACTGCCCCTCCGACAGTACAGGACTCCCTCAGTACTGCCCCTCCGACAGTGCAGCAGTCCCTCAGAACTGCCCCTTCGTCAGAGCAGCACTCCCTCAGTACTACCCCTTCGACAGAGCAGCGCTCCCTCAGTACTGACCCTCTGACAGTGCAGCGTTGCCGCAGTACTGTCCCTTCGACAGAGCAGCGCTCCCTCAGTACTGCCACTCCAAATGTGCAGCGCTCCCTCAGTACTGCCCCTCCGACAGTGCACCACTCCCTCAGTACTGACCCTCCGACAGTGCGGCTCTCCCTCAGTTCTGCCCCTCCGACAGTGCAGCTGTCCCTCAGAACTGCCCCTTTGACAGTGCAGCACTCCCTCAGTACTGCCCCTCCGATAGTGCAGCACTCCCTCAGTACTGCCCCTCCGACAGTGCAGCACTCCCTCAGTACTGGCCATCCGACAGTGCAGCGCTCCCTCAGTACTGCCCCTCCGACAGTGCAGCACTCCCTCAGTTCTGCCCCTCTGACAGTGCAGCGCTCCCTCAGTACTGCCCCTCCGACAGTGCAGCACTCCCTCAGTACTTCCCCTCCGACAGTGCAGCACTCCCTCAGTACTGCCCCTCCGACAGTGCAGCGTTCCCTCAGTACTGCCCCTCCGACAGTGCAGCGCTCCCTCAGTACTTCCCCTCCGACAGTGCAGCGTTCCCTCAGTACTGCCCCTCCGACAGTGCAGCGCTCCCTTCATACTGCCCCTCCGACAGTGCAGCGTTCCCTCAGTACTGCCCCTCCGACAGTGCAGCGCTCCCTCAGTACTGCCCCTCCGACAGTGCAGCGCTCCCTCAGTACTGCCCCTCCGACAGTGCAGCGTCCCTCAGTACTGCCCCTCCGACAGTGCAGCGCTCCCTCAGTACTGCCCCTCCGACAGTGCAGCGCTCCCTCAGTACTGCCCCTCCGACAGTGCGGCGCTCCCTCAGTACTGCCCCTCCGACAGTGCAGCGCTCCCTCAGTACTGCCCCTCCGACAGTGCAGCGCTCCCTCAGTACTGCCCCTCCGACAGTGCAGCGTTCCCTCAGTACTGCCCCTCCGACAGTGCAGCGTTCCCTCAGTACTGCCCCTCCGACAGTGCAGCGCTCCCTCAGTACTGCCCCTCCGACAGTGCAGCGCTCCCTCAGTACTGCCCCTTCGACAGTGCGGCATTCCCTCAGTACTGCCCCTCCGACAGTGCAGCGCTCCCTCAGTACTGCCCCTCCAACAGTGCAGCGCTCCCTCAGTACTGCCCCTCCGACAGTGCAGCGCTCCCTCAGTACTGCCCCTTCGACAGTGCGGCATTCCCTCAGTACTGCCCCTCCGACAGTGCAGCGCTCCCTCAGTACTGCCCCTCCAACAGTGCAGCGCTCCCTCAGTACTGCCCCTCCGACAGTGCAGCACTCCCTCAGTACTGCCCCTCCGACAGTGCAGCTCTCCCTCAGTACTGCCCCTCCGACAGTGCAGCACTCCCTCAGTACAGCATTGGTTGTGTCAGCCTGGGTTATGTCTCTGGAGTGTGTTTCACAAGAAGACAGGTTACAGGATTGTATTCCCTTATTCCCAGTTTAAAAGGTTCTGGAGTGATGTAATCGAAGTCTTTAAAATGATAAAGGGAATCGATAGGGTAGATTTTGAGAAATTCTGGTGGGAGGAGTCCAGAACAAGACGACATAATCATAAAGTTAGAGCCAGGCCGTTCAGGGGTGATGTCACAAAGCACTTCTTCACACAGAGGGTAGTGGAAATCTGGAACTCTCTCCCTCAAAACCTTGAGGCAGGGGGTCAAATGAAAATTTCAGGACTGAGATTGATAGATTTTTGTTGGGTAAGATTATCCAGGGATATGGAGCAAAGGCGGGTAAATGGAGCTAAGATATAGATCAGCCAGAGGCTGGGTATTCTGCGGCGAGTGTCTCACCTCCTGACTCCCCAAAGCCTTTCCACCATCTACAAGGCACAAGTCAGGAGTGTGATGGAATACTCTCCACTTGCCTGGATGAGTGCAGCTCCAATAACACTCAAGAAGCTCAACACCATCCAGGATAAAGCAGCCCGTTTGATTGGCACCCCATCCACCACCTTAAACATTCACTCCCTCCACCACCGGCGTACCGTGGCTGCAGTGTGTACCATCTACAAGATGCACTGCAGCAACTCGCCAAGGCTTCTTCGGCAGCACCTCCCAAACCCGTGACCTCTTCCACCTAGAAGGACAAGGGCAGCAGGCTCATGGGAACACCATCACCTCCAAGTTCCCCTCCAAGTCACACACCATCCTGACTTGGAAATATATCGCCGTTCCTTCATCGTCGCTGGGTCAAAATCCTGGAACTCCCTCCCTAACAGCACTGTGGGAGCACCTTCACCACACGGACTGCAGCGGTTCAAGAAGGCAGCTCACCACCACCTTCTCAAGGGCAACTAGGGATGGGCAATAAATGCTGACCTTGCCAGCGACGCCCACATCCCATAAACGAATTTAAAAAAACAATGATCTGATTGAATGGCGGAACAGCTCAAGGGGCTGAATGGCCTCCTCCTGTTCCTATGCTTATAACGGAAGCTGCCAATATCAACCTCTCACACGGTAATTACACCCTCCCACCAGAGATGGTGCTGGATCTGTACATTGCTGGGTATTATGGGGATTAAAAGTTTCGCTGTGATTTGCTTGTGGTTTCTAGAAAGTTTGACCTCTGAGTCAGAAGGTTGTGGGCTCACAGTCCCAGTCCAGGAACTTGAGCACATAAAGCTAGGCTGACACTCCCAGTGCAGTGCTGAGGGAGTGCTGCACTGTCGGAGGTGCCGTCTTTCAGATGAGACATTAAACCGAGGCCCCGTCTGCCCTCTCAGGTGGATGTAAAGATCCCATGGCACTATTTCGAAGAAGAGCAGGTGAGTTCTACCTGGTGTCCTGGCCAATATTTATCCCTCAACCAACATAACAGAAACAGATTATCTGGTCATTATCACATTGCTGTTTGTGGGAGCTTGCTGTGCGCAAATTGGCTGCCGCGTTTCCCACATTACAACAGTGACACCACTTCAAATAATACTTCATCGGGTGTAAAGCGCTTTGAGACGTCCGGTGGTCGTGAAAGGCGCTATATAAATGCAAGTCTTTCTTTCTTTCTGAAGTGGTACAGAGTCAGAACTTTTATTTGCTACAATCTTTAAAAAAAAAAAGTCCTCCTTAAATGACGCAAAGTCATATATTCACAATAGACACTTTCGTAGCCAGAGAGATGATTCATCCACATCTGCAACCACATCTAACGTCTCTGAAGAAATCACCATTATCATGGACAGGAATCAGAAAACAGAAGACGATGCAGTGGGCACCATTAGCACAGTGGATGTGCCAAACTGCTTCCGAGAAGCAGAGCACTTATTTAGACCAGATTTGGGAGCACTCTGCGCAGTTCTGGTCTCCCTATTACAAATGGGATAAAGAGGCACTGGAGAAGGTGCAAAAAAGATTTACGCAAGTGATACCAGAACTGAGAGGTTGTAACTATCAGGAAAGATTAAACAGGCTGGGGCTCGTTTCTCTAGAAAAGAGAAGATGAGGCCTTTAAAATAATGAAAGGGTTTGATCGGGTAGACGTAGAGAAGATGTTTCCACTTGTGGGGGAGACCAGAACTAGGGGTCATAAATATAAGATAGTCATTAATAAATCCAATCGGGAATTCAGGAGAAACTTCTTGACCCAGAGAGTGGTGAGAATGTGGAACTCACTACCACAGGGAGTGGTTGAGGCGAATAGCACAGATGCATTTAAGGGGAAGCTGGATAAACACATGAGGGAGAAAGGAATAGAAGGATATGAGGATAGGGTGAGATGAAGAGGGGGGGAGGAGGCTGGTGTGGAGCATAAACACCGGCACGGACCAGTTGGGCCAAATGGCCTGTTTCTGTGCTGTGCCTTCTGTGTAATTTTATATAACACCAGGTAATAGGAGAGAAAGTCTCTTTATTCTCCATAGGGCCACTTCACAAAAGGAAGTGGTGAACCTTGTTTATCATCGAATCTGACAGCACAGAAGGAGGCCATTCGGCCCATCATGCCTCTTTGAAAGAGCTCTCCAATTAGTCCCCCTCCCCCGCTCTTTCCCCACAGCCCTGCGAATGTTTCCTTTTCAAGTATTTCTCCAATTCTCTTTTGAAAGTTATTATTGAATCTGCTCCCACCGCCCTTCAGGCAGCGCATTCCAGATCACAACAACTCACTGCGTAAAAAAATGTTTCCTCATCTCCCCTCTGGTTCTTTTGCAAATCACTTTAAATCTGTGTCCTCTGGTTACCGACCCTCCTGCCACTGGAAACAGTTTCTCCTTATTTACTCCTTCAAAACCCTTCATGATTTTGAGCACTTTTCAAATCTCCTCTTAACCTTCTCTGCTCTAAGGAGAACAATCCCAGCTTCTCCAGTCTTTCCACATAACTGAAGTCCCTCAGTCCTGGTACCATTCTAGTAAATCTCCTCTGCACCCTCTCCAAGGCCTTGACATCCTTCCTAAAGTGCGGTGCCCAGAATTGGACACAATAGTCCAGCTGGGGCCAAGCCAGTAAAAGTTTAGCATAACTTCCTTGCTTTGGTACTCTATGTCTATTAATAATGCAGCTGAAGAATGCTGGCAGTGATGGTCATAGCTTTGCCTTAATTGATACTGTCGCTGATGATTACTCAGAGTCCAATTCAATGGAGGCTCCTTGTATCGATGCCATGCCATCTGTAACCTCCATAACATCGCCCGTCTCCGCCCTTGCCTCAGCTCATCCGCTCATGAAACCCTCATCCATGCCTTTGTTACCTCTAGACTTGACTATTCCAACGCACTCCTCGCTGGCCTCCCACATTCCACCCTAAGTAAACTTGAGGTCATCCAAAACTCGGCTGCCCGTGTCCTAACTCGCACCAAGTCCCGTTCACCCATCTCCCCTGTGCTCGCTGACCTACATTGGCTCCCGGTTAAACAGCGCCTCGATTTCAAAATTCTCATCCTTGTTTTCAAATCCCTCCATGGCCTCGCCCCTCCCTATCTCTGTAATCTCCTTCAGCCCCACAACCCCCCGAGATATCTGCGCTCCTCTAATTCTGCCCTCTAGAGCATCCCTGATTATAATCGCTCAACCTTTGGTGGCCGTGCCTTCTGTTGCCTAGGCCCTAAGCTCTGGAATTCCCTGCCTAAACCTGTCCGCCTCACTGCCTCTCTTTCCTCCTTGAAGATGCTCCTTAAAACCGACCTGTTTGAACACGCTCACCTCACTGAGTGTTCTCAGCACTCATCCCTTCCAATTCAGACACAGAGATTGACTTCAGGGATATCATTGATTTTCATTCCTGGCCAGTCAATAACAACAACAACTTGCATTTATATAGCGCCTTTAATGTAGTAAAAGGTCCCAAGGCGCTTCACAGGAGCGATTATCAAACACAATTTGATACCGAGCCAAATAAGGCGATATTGGGACAGGCGATCAAAAGCTTGGTCAAAGAGGTAGGATTTAAGGAGCGTCTTAAAGGAGGAGAGAGAGTTAGAGAGGGGGAGAGGTTTAGGGAAGGAATTCCAGAGCTTAGGGCCCAGGCAGCTGAAGGCACGGCCACCAATGGTGGAACGATTAAAATCGGGGATGCTCAAGAGGCCAGAATTAAAGGAGCGCAGAGATCTCGGAGGGTTGTGGGGCTGGAGGAGATTACAGAGATAGGGGGGGGCAAGGTCACGGAGGGATTTGAAAACAAGGATGAGAATTTTAAAATCGAGGCATTGCTGGACCGGGAGCCAATGTGAGCACAGGGGTGATGGGTGAACAGGACTTGGTGCGAGTTAGGACACGGGCAGCTGAGTTTTAGTTTAATGGTTAGTTGAAGATTTCCTGAGGTCATTTGACAAAAGGTTGTTGTAAATAAAGAGGTAACTGACATTTCCAGAGGGAGATGAGTAGAGCAGCCAGTCACATAACATTAGGGCAGTCCCACTTTATTCATGATGCGGAGATGCCGGCGTTGGACTGGGGTGGACAAAAATGAGAAGTCGCACAACACCAGGTTATAGTCCAACAGATTTATTTAAAATTACAAGCTTTCAGAGCTATCGATCACCCCTTCTTCAGGTAAAGTTAACAAGTTAACTTTACCTGAAGAAGGGGCAGGATAGCTCCGAAAGCTTGTAATTTTAAATAAATCTGTTGGACTATAACCTGGTGTTGTGCGACTTCTCATTTTTGTCCACTTTATTCAATGAGTGATGTGACGTTATGCTCACAGAGCCACCTACAGGGGCAATACCACTAAAATATTGTAACCACTCATTGTGTGGGGGGTTGCACTGATGGTATTGGATCGGCCGCCCCCTCTGTCCTTCCAAACTACCGCCCCATCTCCAACCTCCCTTTCCTCTCCAAAGTCCTTGAACGTGTTATCGCCTCCCAAATCCATGCCCATCATTCCTGGAATTCCATGCTTGAATCCCTCCAATCAGGTTTCTGCCCCTGCCACAATACCGAAACAGCTCTCATCAAAGTCATAAATTACATCCTTTGTGACTGTGACAAAGGTAAACTATCCCTCCTCATCCTTCTCGACCTGCCTGTAGCCTTTGACACAGTTGACCACACCCTCCTCCAACGCCTCTCCACCGTCGTCTAGCTGGGTGGGACTGCACTCGCCTAGTTCCATTCTTGTCTATCTAATCCAGCCCTACAACCCCCCAAGATATCTGCGCTCCTTTAATTCTGGCCTCTTGAGCATCCCCAATTTTAATCAATGGCTTCTCTTCCCGCTCCCACATTGCTACCTCTGGTGTCCCCCCAGGGATCTATCTTTGACCCCTCCTATTTCTCATCTACATGCTGCCCCTTGGTGACATCATCTGAAAACACAGCATCAGTTTCCACATGTACACTGATGACACCCAGCTCTAACTCACCACCAATTCGCTCGACCCCTCCGCTGTCTCTAAATTGTCAGACTGCTTGTCCGACATCCAGTTCTGGATGTGCAGAAATTTTCTCCAATTAAATATTGGGAAGACTGAAGGCATTGTCTTCGATCCCCGCCACAAACTCCGTTCCCTGACCACCGACTCCATCCCTCTCTCTAGCATCTGTCTGAGGCTGAACCACACTCTTGCAATCTTGGTGTCATATTTGACCCTGAAATGAGCTTCTGACCACACATCCGCGCCATCACTAAGAACGCCTATTTCCACCTCCGTAACATCGCCCGTCTCCGCCCTTGCCTCAGCTCATCTGCTGCTGAAACCCTCATCCAGGCCTTTGCTACCTCTAGACTTGACTAATCCAACGCACTCCCGGCCGGCCTCCCACATTCTACCCTTCGTAAACTTGAGGTCATCCAAAACTCTGCTGCCCGTGTCCTAACTCGCACCAAGTCCCGTTCGCCCATCACCCCCTGTGCTTGCTGACCTACATTGGTTCCCGGTTAAGCAACACCTTGATTTTAAAATTCTCATCCTTGTTTTCAAATCCCTCCAGGGTCTCACCCCTCCCTATCTCTGTAATCTCCTCTAGCCCGACAACCCCCCCCGAGATCTCTGCGCTCCTCTAATTCTGGCCTCTTGAGCATCCCTGATTATAATCGGTCAACCATTGGCGGCCGTGCCTTCTGATGCCTGGGCCCTAAGCTCTGGAATTCCCTCCCTAAACCTCTCCGCCTCTCCGCCTCTCTCCTCCTTTAAGACGCTCCTGAAAACCTCCCTCTTTGACCAAGCTTTTGGTCACCTGCCCTAATTCCTCCTTATGTGGCTCAGTGTCAAATTTAGTTTGATTTATGCTCCTGTGAAGCGTCTTGAGGCGTTTTACTACATTAAAGGTGCTATATAAATGCAAGTTGTTGTTGTTGTTGCTTATACATCCGGCCTGATTTTCCTAAATATCCAGTGCATCCTATACTATCTACAAGATGCACTGCAGCAACTCGCCAAGGCTTCTTTGACAGCACCTCCCAAACCCGCGACCTCTTCCACTTGGAAGGACAAGGGCAGCAGGTGCATGGGAACACCACCACCTCCAAGTTGCCCTCCAAGTCACACACCACCCTGACTTAGAAGTATATCGGCTGTTCCTTCATCGTCGCTGGGTCAAAATCCTGGAACTCCCTCCCTAACAGCACTGTGGGAGCACCTTCACCACACGGACTGCAGCGGTTCAAAAAGGCGGCTCACCACCACCTTCTCGAGGGCAATTAGGGATGGGCAATGATGTAAGAAAACTACTAGGCACTTGGTCTAAGCGTTAAACAAAGCTTTAATCAACTGCTTTTCAACATGGAGATCTAGTTGTGTCCTTTACTAGTTCCTGTTAAAGAATGTCCTGAGCAAGCTGGGCCCATGCCCAAGTATTTATACTCTCCCTGGACAGCGCCACCAGCAGGCCACCCAGTATTACTTCATACATGAATGACAAGATTCATGTCATTCTTCCCGCCTGAAAGATTGGAAGTTTGGCGGCTTCCTTCTACCGAATTAGCCGGACTAAGATTAGACGCAGTCGTTTGGATTTCCGTTGGAGGCCGGAGGGCATGTCTCCTCGGACCGTGTTTTGGTCCCTAGGTTGCTTGGTTCGTACCGGCGGGCTGGCAGATTCCATGTCGCCTTGATCGACCTGAGGGGGACTGGGGAGATCGTGGCTCCGGGTGCGGGTCCCCACCGGCGCAGAGCTGGCTTCATCCTGCTCAGTAGCCGGTGATTGACCGGCGTCCTGGCTTCGGGTGGCCATCCTGCGGGGAGCGCTCTGTTCCCCGGGTTGATCCAGTGGAGTAGCTGGCAGATCCCTTGATGTCCCGGGTAGGGCGTCATCCTCGGAAGAGCGCGGAGTATCGGCGTCGTTAATACGGATCTCTCTATCGATTGGGTCCGTGGGACCGGTTGGGCAGGGAGCCAGATCCCGAAGTGAAACTGTGGACTCCCGGCCATCAGGGTACCGCACGTACGCATATGTAGGATTGACATCTGTTAGTTCCACCTCGTCGACGAGGGGATCACTCTTGGAGGATCGGACGAATCTTCGGAGCAGCACGGAGCCAAGGGCTGCCAACCATGATGGTAGGGACGTCCCATGAGTGGAGCGACGCTGGAACCCGAAGAATCGTTCGTGAGGAGTAACATTGGTGGATGTAGAAAGAAGAGACCTGATGGAATGCAACGCGTCAGGGAGCATAGTTTCCCACTGCTGGTCTGGTAGATTGCGTGACCTCAGTGCAAGACGAACAGCGTTCCAAATGATAGCGTTGTATCTCTCAACCTGTCCATTTCCAATAGGATGATATAGTGTCGTTTTACTTGTGGCGATTCCCCGTTGGGAAAGATAACTTTTGAGTTCGCTTGACATGAAGGAGGGACCCCGATCAGAGTGGATGAAATTGGCCATACCGCAAAGGGAAAAGACCTGATCGAGGCATTTGATCACTGGAAGTAAGCATATTGGGACAGGGGAAAGCAAAGGGAAAGCGTGAATATTCGTCCACCATAGTAAGCAAGTAGGTGTTTCGCGTTGAGGAAGGCAATGGCCCTTTAAAGTCAATGCTGAGTCGTTGCATAGGCTGTGTAGCGTGTATGAGCGAGCCATCCGACGGATGGAAGAATTGCGGTTTTAATTCCGCGTAAATTCTACAAGTGGAGCATGTTCTTTTCACGTCTTCCGTAGAAAATTGGAATTTTTAGATCGCACAAAGTGCAACATACGGGTAACGCCAGGATGGCATAAGTCAGTATGAAGATCTGCAAGAGTTGAAGTTGACATGGAAGAGCAGAATGGACGCGAGGGTATCCGGGGCCACATTATCCTTGCCGGGTCGATACTGTATGGTGTAGCCAAAGGTGGCCAATTCCATCCTCCAGAGCTGTATTTTGTTATTCTTGATTTTAGTGCGTTTCCGGTTATCCAGCATAAAGGCCACAGAGCGCTGATCGGTTATGAGCGTAAAATGGTGACGAGCGAGAAAATGACTCCATTTACGTACGGCTTCGATGATAGCCGTAGCCTCCTTCTCGACAGGAGGATAATGGAGCTTGCTACCCTGCAAAGTTCTAGACTGAAATGCAACGGATCGACCGCCTTGATTCAAGGTAGCCGAGATCGCCACCTCCGATGCATCGCACTCGACCACGAAAGGGAGATTTTCATCGATGGAATGAAGCGCGGCTTTTTCCAGTTGTTGCTTGAGGAGGTCGAAAGCTGAAATAGCCCTCGCCTCCAACGGAAATGACTTCGCGTGAAGCAGGGGCTGGATCTTGTCGGAAAAGTGAGGTATCCACTTCGCATAATAGGCGAACATGCCGAGAGCCCGACAAAGAGAGCTGAGATTCGTAGGAGGAGGGAGCTCCTGAAGCGGATGAAGTCGCTCCGGATCCGGTTTGATGACACCATTGCCCACCCAATAGCCAAGGATGTTGACTGATGGTACTGATTTCACAGATTTGGACTCATTTAAGGTTAAGTTGCGACGACGGAGAACGTCAAGAAATTTCTGGAGGTTGGCATCATGCTCCTTCTGGTCATGACCAGCAATGGTGATATTATCCAGATATGGAAAAGTGTCCGTTAAGTTCTCCTGTTTGACGAGGCTATCCATTGCCCGTTGAAAGACGGCCACCCCATTGGTGACCCCAAATGGAAGGCGACGAAACTGGTAAAGCCGACCATTGGCCTCAAAGGCCGTATACTTTTTGTCAGAGTCCTTTAACGGTACTTGATGGTATGCGCTCTTTAAGTCAAAAGTTGAAAATACCTTGTAGTTAGCAAGGTTATTGACCATGTCATCGATGCGTGGTAGTGGGGAGGCATCCAGTTCGGTATACTAGTTAATAGTTTGCGAGTAATCGATGCAAAGACGTTTCTTGTGTTGCTTCAGAGGATTTTTAACAACGACGACTTGAGCCCGCCAGGAAGATGAACATGGCTCAATGATACCGTCAGCTAGAAGGCGAGAGATCTCTGCCTCGATAAAGGATAGGTCATCTTGGCTGAAACGTCGTGATTTAGTGGCTATGGGCTTACATCGGGGGGAAAGATTGGCAAACAAGGAGGGCTCGTCGAGCGAAGCCGCCGAAAGTGCACAAAACAGTACTTTGGAAATAGTAAGCTCCGGCTTTGATCCTCCAAACTCGAAAGTGAGTCTTTTGTGTTGTTTCTGGAAATCCTGTCCCAGGAGCACATCACTGCATAGGTTTTTGAGCACCCCGAGCCGGGTAGAGAAATAAGTGCGGCCATTGAGAATAAGGTCGACAAGACAAAAGCCGGAAGAGTTAGTGGTCAGTGTCGTCAGAGCCATTGCAATTTCCCTGTCCAAGGGGTAAATACACAGTTTTAACTTACTGACAGCCTGCTCACTGATGAAGCTGTCAGAGCTGCATGAGTCGATTAATGCACTCAAAATGTGTCCATTTACCAAAACCTTCATGGCTGCATGGGACAGGCTTTGGGGAAAAACAGCTCTGATAGGAGGAGGGGCAGTTTTATCCTTGACAGCTGTAACATTAGTAGTGGCTCTTGGGGGAGGAGCAGTTTTATAGATGACAGCTGTAACATTAGTAGTGGCTCTTGGGGGAGGAGCAGTTTTATAGGGAGCAGCTGTAACCCTAGAAGAGGCTCTTGACTGACATACTTTCGAGAAGTGGCCTTTCTTACTGCAATGATTGCAGGTTGCATTACGAGCAGGACATAATTTCCTATAGTGAAAAGCACCTCCACAGAAGAAACACTTACTTTTAGGTTGCCAAGATGCCGCTAGGGTAGGGTCGTCATCAGCTTGGATAGAGTCGTCATCAGTGAGGGCTTCCGCCTGAGGCTTATCGGATGAGTCACTAAAAGTGATAGCAGCAGTCCGTGAACGTGGTAAAAGATAGGCATCTGCATTTTCTTTTGCCAAGTCCAGAGAATATGCCTGGTCATAGGCAGCTTGTAACTCAAGGGTTTTATTCTCCAGCAGACGCTGGCGTATGAAAGGAGACGCAATTCCATTAGAAACATAGAAACATAGAAGATAGGAGCAGGAGTAGGCCATTCGGCCCCTCGAGCCTGCTCCGCCATTCGATGAGATCATGGCTGATCATCCAAACTCAGTACACTGTCCCTGCCTTCTCCCCATATCCCTTGATACCTTTAGCCTTAAGAAATATATCTAACTCCTTCTTGAATATATTTACTGACTTGGCCTCAACTGCCTTCTGTGATAGAGAATTCCACAGGTTCACCACTCTCTGGGTGAAGAAATTCCTCCTCATCTCTGTCCTAAATGGCTTACCCTTTATCTTTAGACTGTGACCTCTTGTTCTGGACTCACCCGCCATCAGGAACATCCTTCCTGCATCCAGTCTGTCTAGCCCTGTTAGAATTTTATAAGTTTCAATGAGATCTCCTCTCATTCTTCTAAACTCCAGCGAGTATAAGCCCAATCGACCCAATCTCTCCTCGTACGTCATTCCTGCCATCCCAGGTATCAGTCTGGTGAATCTTCGCTGCACACCCTCCATGGCAAGAACATCTTTCCTCAGATAAGGCGACCAAAACTGCACACAATACTCAAGGTGTGGTCTCACCAAGGCCCTGTACAACTGCAGCAAGACATCCTTGTTCCTGTAAAAGAATCACGAATTAACTCCTCCTGGTACTGCTCAGCTGAGACAGCCTTGAGATTACAATCTTTGCTGAGCCTGCAAAGCTTTTGAAGGAATTCGTCAAGTGATACCCCGGGTTGTTGTCGAGTTGTGACCAGTAGATGCCGAGCAAAAATTTCGTTTGGGGCCTTAACATATAGTTGCTGTAGTATTCGGATAGCGGAGTCATAGTTTACACAGTCTTCGATATAGTCAAACACATAAGGGGATACATAATTGGCAAGTATCTCTAACTTATCAGAAACTTTCTCACCACATGCCCTGAGGTAGTTGCTGAAGGTACGATACCAGTGTTTCCATACCTTAGCAGTTATAGGTGAATTCGGGTCCAGGTCAAGACGGGCGGGTCGGAGTAGTTTCTCCATGATGGATTGATTACTACATCTGGTTCCCTTCTATCGTTTGAGTCGTAGCCGTCTGATCCCAAAACTACTCAGAGCATGGAGCAGGTTCAGTTGATTAAATTGACGTAAGAAAACTACTAGACACTTGGTCTAAGCGTTAAACAAAGCTTTAATCAACTGTTTTCCAACATGGAGATCTAGTTGTCTCCTTCATTAGTTCCTGTTGAGGAATGTCCTAAGCAAGCTGGGCCCATGCCCAAGTGTTTATACTCTGCCTGGACAGCACCACCAGCAGGCCGCCCAGTATTACTTCATACATAAATGACAAGATTCATGTCAGGCAATAAATGCTGGCATTGCCAGCGACGCCCAGATCCCATAAAAAAACAAATTAAAAAAAACACTGCCAGATCTTGTCTTAATGAACAGTAGAAGTGGAGGGAATAAGGAGCGAAAGAAACAGATAGAACTCTTCAAAATATCAAGTACTGTTCTGTTTAGTCTGCTTTGTAAAATTAACTTTAACACGTTATTAGTGCATTTTATAATTTATTGGCACGGTAACGGTACTAACCCATGCTTGTCTAGCTCTATAGTTGCATTTTTTTTGCTTGTCAATTTTCTCCCTATCTCTTGTGAAGACATTGATCCCACAATTCCAATCAAGCTCTTGGTCCCTCGCCATTCTTCATTGTTCATCTTCCACCCTCTGTAAACTTGAGCTCATCCATATCTCTGCTGCCCGTGTCCTACCTCGCACCGAGTCCCGTTCACCCATCACCCCCTGTGCTCGCTGACCTACATTGGCTCCCGGTCCGGCAACGCCTCGATTTTAAAATTCTCATCCTTGTTTTCAAATCCCTCCATGGCCTCGCCCCTCCCTAGCTCTGTAATCTCCTCCAGCCCCACAATCTCCGCGCTGCTCCAATTTTGGTCTCTTGCGAATCCCCGATTTTAATCGCTCCACCATTGGCGGCCGTGCCTTCAGCTGCCTGGGCCCCGAGCTCTGGAATTCCCTCCCTAAACCTCTCCGCCTCTCTACCTTTCTCTCCTCCTTTAAGATTCTCCTCAAAATTTACCTAATTGAACAAACTTTTGTTCACCTGTCCTAACATCTCTTTATGTGGTTCGGTGTCAAACATCGTCTGATTTACGCTCTGATTACATTAAAGGTGCTGTATAAATGCAAGTTGTTGTTGTATGATAGCTTTGATGGCGGGGGCTCGCGAGCAATTCGACTACAAGTTGCTTCACTACCACCTCCAATCCCTTGTCTACAGAGGCTCACTTCCAGCAGGCAAAGCGACCCGGAGTGGGAACCTCCGCTGAATTCTTCTTTCTCCAGCGCCAGGCACTGAAGATATCTTGTAACCATTTCTCTGCTGCCAGCCCTACTGAGTTCAGTTAACTCCAACAGAGTGGGCGGGGGGGGGTATCGAATGCTCGAGGGTTCCTGGGTTCCTGGGGTCCACACAGAGCGGGCGGAGGGGCGGGGTATCGAATGCTCGAGGTTCCTGGGTTCCTGAGGTCCACACAGAGCGGGCGGGGGGGGGGGTATCGAATGCTCGAGGGTTCCTGGGTTCCTGGGGTCCACACAGAGTGGGCGGAGGGGCGGGGTATCGAATGCTCGAGGGTTCCTGGGGTCCACACAGAGCGGCCGGGGGGGGGGTATCGAATGCTCGAGGGTTCCTGGGGTCCACACAGAGCGGGCGGGGGTATCGAATGATCGAGGGTTCCTGGGTTCCTGGGGTCGACACGGAGCGGGTGGAGGGGCGGGGTATCGAATGATCGAGGGTTCCTGGGTTCCTGGGGTCCACACAGAGTGGGCGGAGGGGCGGGGTATCGAATGCTCGAGGGTTCCTGGGTTACTGGGGTCGACACGGAGTGGGTGGAGAGGGGGGGGTATCGAATGATCGAGGGTTCCTGGGTTACTGGGGTCGACACGGAGCGGGTGGAGGGGGGGGGGTATCGAATGATCGAGGGTTCCTGGGTTCCTGGGGTCGACACGGAGCGGGTGGAGGGGTGGGGGTATCGAATGATCGAGGGTTCCTGGGTTCCTGGGGTCGACACGGAGCGGGTGGAGAGGGGGGGGTATCGAATGCTCGAGGGTTCCTGGGGTCCACACAGGTCAGCTGCGCTCCGGATAAACTTGCCAAGTTGGGGCAGGGGGAGGGGAAGAATTTGTACAGTTGCCTTCTACCCCAAGACATCGAAGAGAAAGAAGACTGTGACATCGCCAGCCTCTTTTAGGATTTTGTTGCGTTGAGGTGTAAACGGAACGCTGGCTGCTTGGAGCGGAACAAAACACGAAAGCAAAAGTAAATATTTGTACAAGTTGGATAACAGCTCTGAGAGAGAGAGAGAGGGAGGGAGAGAGAAAAGGAGAGAGACAGCATGGAGGTGATGACAGCGAGCTCGCACTGCCAGGTTTTGGAAGTGGCTGGGGGACAATAGGGAAGGCGCTGCGATCTGCCTCACATTCCACTGTGTGAGCTCAACAGACAACACGGGCCTTCCAGCGCTCCTCATTCACTCCTGTGCAAACACAGGCGTCTGACTGGGCTCAAAGAAGAATGAAAAGGGTTCTCAGGCAAAACCGCAACCCCCCCACCTTCCCCCCTCCCCCACCCTAAGTTACAATTGCCGGGGGAGACCAGAACTAGGGGCGATAAATATAAGACAGTCACCAATAAATCCAATCGGGAATTCAGGAGAAACTTCTTCACCCAGAGAGTGGTGAGAATGTGGAACTCGCTACCACAGGGAGTGGTTGAGGCGAATAGCACAGATACATTTAAGGGGAAGCTGGATAAACACATGAGGGAGAAAGGAATAGAAGGTTATGGTGATAGGGTGAGATGAAGAGGGGTGGGAGGAGGCTCGAGTGGACCATAAACACCGGCACGGACCAGTTGGGCCGAATGGCCTGTAAATACTATATAATATAAATGACTGAATATTTTCTCGCCAGTCTATATTAGATTCCACGTCTGGTGAAATATTTATAAAATGGCGAGAAGCTGGGAACTGCGGAGGAGCAGAGAAATTTCGGGCTCCAAGCACAGAAATCACTAAAAGCTAGTGGACAGGTACAAAAAATAATTGGAAAGGCTGATGGAATGTTGTCCTTTATCTCGGGGGCTGGGATACAAAGGGGAGGAAGTGATGTCACAGCTGCACAGAGCTCTGGATAGACTGCATCTGGACACTGCGTTCAGTTCAGGGCCCCGCCCCTCAGGAAGGATAGACTGGCCTTGGAGGGGGAGCAGCGCAGATTCACCAGACTGACACCGGGGCTAAAAGGGTTAAATTATGAGGACAGGTTGCACAGACTGGGCTTGTATTCCCCTGAGTTAAAGGGTTGATCTAATTGAGGTGTTTATGATGATTAAAGGAGTTGATAGGGTCGATAGAGAGAAACTATTTCCTCTGGTGGGGGGAGTCCAGAACAAGGGGGCAGAACCTTAAAATAGAGCCAGGCCATTCAGGGGTGATGTCAGGAAGCACTTCTTCACACAAAGGGCAGTGGAAATCTGGAACTCTCTCCCCCAAAAAGCTGTTGGGGGTCAATTGGAGTTTTTGTTGGGGATGTAGCTCTTTGTTTTCTATTCGTTCTTGAGATGCGAGTGTCAGTGGCAAGGCCAGCATTTGTTGGGCAGAATTAATTGCCCCAATTCAACAGAATGGCTTGCTAAGAATCAATCATATTGGTGTGGGACTGGGGTCCCGTATCATCCAGATTGTGTAAGGACGGCAGGTTTCCTCCCCTACAGCTGGCCAACAGCACCGTGGCCATTTTACCGAAACAATTTTTTTAATTTCCAGATAAAATTAAAATTTTCAAACTGCCAAGGAGGGATTTGAACTCACGCTATTTAGTTAATCCAGTATCGTAACCACTAAGTTACTGTACCCCTGGTATCTATCTATCTATCTATCTATCTATCTATCTATCTATCTATCTATCTATCTATCTGTCAGTCTCTCTGACTATGGGGTGAATTTTCATAGAATCATAGAATGGTCACAGCACAGAAGGAGGACATTCAGCCCGTCGAGCCCGTGCCGGCTCTCTGCAAGAGCACTTCAATTAGTCCCACTCCCCGCCCTTTCCCCGTAGCCCTGAAATTTTTTTCCCCTCAGGTACTTATCCAGCTACCTTTTGAAAGCCATGCTTGAGTCTGTCTCCACCACCCTTTCAGGCAGTGCATTCCAGATCATAACCACTCGCTGCGTAAAAAAGTTTTTCCTCATGTCGCCTTTGGTTCTTTTACCAATCACCTTAAATCTGTGTCCTCTGGTTCTCGACCCTTCCGCCAATGGGAACAGTTTCTCTCTATCTACTCTGTCTAGACCCCTCATGATTTTGAACACATCTATCAAATCTCCTCTCAACCTTCTCTGCTCTAAGGAGAACAACCCCAGCTTCTCCACGTAACTGAAGTCCCTCATCCCTGGAATCATTCTCGTAAATCTTTTCTGCACCCTCTCTAAGGCTTTCACATCCTTCCTAAAGTGCGGTGCCCAGAATTGGACACAATACTCCAGTTGAGGCTGAACCAGTGTTTTATAAAGGTTCATCATAACTTCCTTACTCTATGCCTCTATTTATGAAGCCCAGTATTCCGTATGCTTTTTTAACCACTTTCTCAACCTGCCCTGCCACCTTCAGCGATTTGTGCACATATACTCCAAGGTCTCTCTGTTCATGCACCCCCTTTAGGATTGTACCCTTTAGTTTATATTGCCTCTCCTCATTCTTCCTATCAAAATGTATCACTTCGCACTTTTCTGCGTTAAATTTCATCTGCCACGTGTCCGCCCATTCCACCAGCCTGTCTATGTCTTCCTGAAGTCTATCACTCTCCTCCTCACTGTTCACTATACTTCCAAGTTTAGTGTCATCTGCAAATTTTGAAATTGTGCCCTGTACACCCAAGTCCAAGTCATTAATATATACCAAGAAAAGCAGTGGTCCTAGAACTGACCCCAGGGGAACATCACTGTATATCTTCCTCCAGTCTGAAAAACAACCGTTCACCACTACTCTCTGTTTCCTGTCACTTAGCCAATTCCGTATCCATGCTGCCACTGTCCCTTTTATTCCAAGGGCTTCAACTTTGCTGGTAAGCCTATTAGGTGGCACTTTATCAAATGCCTTTTGGAAGTCCATGTAAACCACGTCAACCGCATTGCCCTCATCAACCCTTTCTGTTACCTCATCAAAAAACTCGATCAAGTTAGTTAAACACAATTTGCCTTTAACAAATCCGTGTTGGCTTTCCTTAATTAACCCACACTTGTCCAAGTGACTGTTAATTTTGTCCCTGATTATTGTTTCCAAAAGCTTCCCCACTACCGAGGTTAAGCTGACTGGTCTGTAATTGCTGGGTTTATCCTTACACCCTTTTTTGAACAAGGGTGCAACATTTGCAATTCTCCAGTCCTCTGGCACCACCCCCGTATCTAAGGAGGATTTGAAGATTATGGCCAGTACCTCCGCGATTTCCTCCTTAACCTCCCTCAGCATCCTAGGATGCAACCCCAAAAAAGGGGCGGGTGGGAGGTTAAGGTAATAAAAAATGTGAATCCCGACCCCAGCCCGCCCACTACCGGGTTTGGCGGGGAGCTGCCCAGGAGGCAGGTTAGCACTTTAAGTATGATAATGAGGCTGGAAGCCTGGGGTTTAATCTGCTGTGCAGCTTTAACTGTGGCCGGCCAGGGTTCCCGGGCCTCGGGAAACCCGGCAGCCACAGTGAGGCGAGGACAGTCTCGGGGCGTTCGCCTCGTGGGCCAGGAGGAGCAGGAGTGCTTCCTCCCGACCCCCCCCAAGCTCTCCCCACATACAAACCCCCCACCCCGCTGGGGTCAGTGATCAGAGACCCTCCGCCCATGGCATCAGACCCCCCCACCCCGGGGTCGGGCTCACACCTACCTGTGGGTGCGGCTCCCTATCCAGCGTGTTCCCTTCCCGACTTGTCCGTGACTTCATCGCACACGTTGGAGTTTTAACTTCGGGTCTTCCGGGTTTCCTGCGCTCTACTGGCCCCCCCCAACCCCACCTCCGGGCGCGTCAAAAACCTAAAGTTCCGACCAATCTGTCTGTCTATCTATCTGCCTGCGTGTCCATTTATCTGTCCTCATGCCTGTCAATCTATTTATCTACCTGTCTGTGGGTCTGTCTATTTATCTATCTGTCTGTCTATCTATTTATCTGTCTGTCTGTCTATCTATTTATATATCTGTCTGTCTGTCTATCTATTTATCTATCTGTCTGTCTGTCTATCTATTTATCTGTCTGTCTGTCTACCTATTTATATCTCTGTCTGTCTGTCTATCTATTTATCTATCTGTCTGTCTGTCTATCTATTTATCTGTCTGTCTGTCAGTCTATCAATTTAACTATCTGTCTGTCCATTTAACTGTCTGTGTGTCTGTCTATTTATCTATCTGTCTGTCTGTCTATCTATTAATCTATCAGCCTGTGTGTCTATCAATTTATCTGTCTGCCTTCCTGTCTATCCATTTATCTGTCTGTTTGTCTGTCTATCTATTTATCTATCTGTCTGTCTATCTAGTTATCTATCTGTCTGTGAGTCTATCTATTTATCTGTGTGTCTGTGTTTCTATGTATTTATCTGTCTGTCTGTGTGTCTATCTATTTATCTGTCTGTCTGTCTATCTATTTATCTATCTGTCTGTCTATCTATTTATCTATCTGTCTGTGTGTCTATCTATATATTTGTCTGTCTGTCTATCTATTTATCTGTCTGTCTGTCTATCTATTTATCTGTCTTTCTGTCTACCTATTTATCCATCTGTCTGTGTGTCTATCCATTTATCTGTCTGTGTGTCTGTCTATTTATCTATCTGTCCGTCTGTCTATCTATTTATCGGTCTGTCTTTCTATCTATTTATCTATCTGTCTGTGTGTCTATCAATTTATCTAGCTGTCTGTGTGTCTGTCTATTAATCATTCTGTCTGTCTATTTATCTATCTGTCTGTCTGTCTATCTATTTATCTACCTGTCTGTGTGTCTATCTATTTATTTGTGTGTGTGTCTATCTATTTATCTATCTGTCTGTCTGTCTGTCTATTTATCTACCTGTCTGTGTGTCTATCTATTTATCTATCTGTCTGTCTGTCTGTCTATTTATTTACCTGTCTGCCTGTCGACCAATTTATCTATCTGTCTGTGTGTCTACCTATTTATCTCTCTGTTTGTCTGTCTATTTTTCTATCTGTCTGTCTGCCTGTCTATTTATCTGTCTGTCTGTCTGTCTATCTATTTAGCTATCTGCTGTCTTTCTATCTATTGATCTATCTGTCTGTGTGTCTATCTATTTATTTGTGTGTGTCTATTTATCTGTCAGTCTATCTATTTATCTATCTCTCTGTCTGTCTATCTGTTATCTATCTGTCTGTCTATCTATCTATTTATCTGTCTATGAGTCTATCTATTCATCTATCTGTCTGTCTGTGTGTCTGTCTATCTATCTGTCTGTGTGTCTACCTATTTATCTCTCAGTTTGTCTATCTATTTTTCTATCTGTCTGTCTATCTATTTATCTGTCTGTCTGTCTGTCTATCTATTTAGCTATCTGTCTGTCTGTCCATCTATTTATCTGTCTGTCTGTCTATCTCTTTATCTGTCTGTCTGTCTATCAATTTATCTAGCTGTCTGTGTGTCTGTCTATTTATCTATCTGTCTGTCTATCTATTTATCTATCTGCTGTCTTTCTGTCTATTGATCTATCTGTCTGTGTGTCTATCTATTTATTTGTGTGTGTCTATCTATCTATTTATCTGTCAGTCTATCTATTTATCTATCTCTCTGTCTGTCTATCTGTTATCTATCTGTCTGTCTATCTATCTATTTATCTGTCTATGAGTCTATCTATTCATCTATCTGTCTGTCTGTGTCTGTCTATCTAAATGTCTGTGAGTCTATCTATTTATCCATCTGTCTGTCTGTCTATCTATTTATCTGATTGTCTGTCTATCTATTTATCTGTCTGTCTGTCTATCTATTTATGTGATTGTGTGTCTACCTATTTATCTGTCTGTCTGTCTATTTATCTGTCTTTGTGTCTATCTATTTATCTATCTGTCTGTGTCTATCTATTTATATGTCTGTCTGTCTGTCTATCTTTTCATCTGCCTGTCTGTCTATCTGTTTATCTATCGCTGTCTATATATCTATTTATCTGTCTGTGAGTCTATCTATTCATCTATCTGTCTGTCTGTGTGTCTGTCTATCTATATGTCTGTGAATCTATCTATTTATCTATGTGTCTGTGAGTCTATCTATTTATCTGCTTATCTGTCTATCTTTTTATCTATCTATCTATCTATCTATCTATCTATCTATCTATCTATCTATCTATCTATCTATCTATCTATTTATCTGTCTGTGTGTCTATCTATTTATCTATCTGTCTGTCTGTCTATCTATTTATCTATCTGTCTGTCTATCTATTTATCTGTCTGTCTGTGTGTCTGTCTATTTATCTGTCTGTCTGTCTATCTATTTATTTGTGTGTGTGTCTATCTATTTATTTGTCTGTCTGTCTATCTATTTATCTATCTGTCTGTCTGTCTATTTATCTACCTGTCTGTGTGTCTATCTATTTATTTACCTGTCTGCCTGTCTATCTATTTATCTGTCTGTCTGTCGACCAATTTATCTATCTGTCTGTGTGCCTACATATTTATCTCTCTGTTTCTCTGTCTATTTTTCTATCTGTCTGTCTGTCTATCTATTTATCTGTCTGTCTGTCTGTCCATCTACTTAGCTATCTGTCTGTCTGTCCATCTATTTATCTGTCTGTCTGTCTGTCTGTCTCTTTATCTGTCTGTCTGTCTACCTATTTATCTAGCTGTTTGTGTGTCTATCAATTTATCTACCTGTCTGTGTGTCTATCTATTTATTTGTGTGTGTCTATTTATCTGTCTGTCTATCTATTTATCTATCTGTCTGTCAGTCTATCTATTTATCTATCTCTCTGTCTGTCTATCTGTTTATCTATCTGTCTGACTATTAATCTATTTATCCGTCTGTGTGTCTATCTATTTATTTGTGTGTGTCTATTTATCTGTCTGTCTGTCTATCTATTTATCTATCTGTCTGTCTATCTATTTATATGTCTGTCTGTCTTTAAATTTATCTGTCTGTCTGTGTGTCTATCTATTTATCTATCTGTCTGTCTATCTATTCATCTATCTGTCTGTCTGTCTATCTATTTATCTACCTGTCTCTGTGTGTCAATCTATTTATCTATCTGTCTGTCTATCTATTTATCTATCTGTCTGTCTGTCCATTTATTTATCAGTCTGTCTGTCGATCGCTTTATCTGTCTGTCTGTCTACCTATTTATCTAGCTGTCTGTGTGTCTGTCTATTTATCTATCTGTCTGTCTATCTATTTATCTTTCTGTCTGTCTTTCTATCTATTTATCTATCTGCCTGTATGTCTATCTATTTATTTGTGTGTGTCTATTTATCTGTCTGTCTATCTATTTATCTATCTGTCTGTCAGTCTATCTATTTATCTATCTCTCTGTCTGTCTATCTGTTTATCTATCTGTCTGTCTATCTATCTTCTTATCTGTCTGTGAGTCTATCTATTCATCTATCTGTCTGTCTGTGTGTCTGTCTATCTATATGTCTGTGAGTCTATCTATTTATCCATCTGTCTGTGAGTCTATCTATTTATCTGTTTGCCTGTGTGTCTATCTATTTATCTGTCTGTCTGTCTATCTTTTTATCTATCTGTCTATTCATCTGTCTGTGTGTCTATCTATTTATCTATCTGTCTGTCTGTCTATCTATTTATCTATCTGTCTCTGAGTCTATCTATTTATCTATCTGTCTGTGAGTCTATCTATTTATCTGTTTGTCTGTGTGTCTATCTATCTATCTGTCTCTGAGTCTATCTATTTATCTATCTGTCTGTGAGTCTAGCTATTTATCTGTCTGTCTGTCTGTCTATCTATTTATATGTCTGTCTGTCTGTCTATCTATTTATCTATCTGTCTGTCTGTCTGTCTATTTATCTATCTGTCTGTATATCTATTTATCTATCTGTCTGTATATCTATTTATCTGTCTGTCTGTTTGTCTGTCGATTTATCTGTCTGTCTGTGTGTCTGTCTATCTACGTGTCTGTGAGTCTGTCTATTTATCTATCTTTCTGTGTGTCTGTTTATTTATCTGTCTGTCTGTTTGTCTGTCGATTTATCTGTCTGTCTGTCTATCTATTTACCTGTGAGTCTATCTATATATCTATCTGTCTGTGAGTCTATCTATTTATCTATCTGTCCGTCTATCTATTTATCTGTCTGTCTGTGTGTCTGTCTATCGATCTGTCTGTCTGTCTATCTATTTATCTGATTGTCTGTTTATCTATTTGTCTATCTGCCTGTCTATCTATTTGTGTATCTGTCTGTCTGTCTGTCTATTTATCTGTCTGTCTGTCTATCTATTTATGTGATTGTGTGTCTACCTATTTATCTGTCTGTCTGTCTATTTATCTGTCTTTGTGTCTATCTATTTATCTATCTGTCTGTGTGTCTATCTATTTATATGTCTGTCTGTCTGTCTATCTATTTATCTATCTGTCTGTGTGTCTATCTATTTACCTGTCTGTGAGTCTAGCTATTCATCTATCTGTCTGTCTGTGTGTCTGTCTATCTATTTGTCTGAGTGTCTATCTAGTTATCTATCTGTCTATCTATGTATCTATTTATCTTTGTGTTTGTCTATTTATCTATCTGCCTGTCTATCTATTTATCAGTCTGTGTGTATATCTATATATCTGTCTGTCTGTCTGTCTATTTATTTATCTGTCTGTCTGTCTATCTAATTATCTGTCTGTCAGTTTATCTATTTATCTGTCTGTGTGTCTATCTATCTATCTATCTGCCTGTCTGTGTGTCTGTCTATCTATCTGTCTGTGATTCTATCTATATATCTTATTGTCTGTGTGTCTATCTATTTTTCTGATTGTCTGTCTATCTGTTTATCTATCTGTCTGTATATCTATCTATTTATCTATCTGTATATCTATCTATTTATCTATCTGTCTGTGTGTCTATCTATTTATCTATCTGTCTGTCTGTCTATCTATTCATCTGCCTGTCTGTCTATCTGTTTATCTATCGCTGTCTATCTATCTATTTACCTGTCTGTCTGTCTATCTATTCATCTATCTGTCTGTCTGTGTGTCTGTCTATCTATATGTCTGTGAATCTATCTATTTATCTATGTGTCTGTGAATCTATCTATTTATCTATTTGTCTGTGTGTCTATTTATCTGATTGTCTGTCTATCTTTTTATCTATCTGTCTATCTATCTATTTATCTATATGTCTATGTGTCTATCTATTTATATGTCTGTCTGTCTGTCTATCTATTTATCTATCTGTCTATGTGTCTATCTATTTATCTGATTGTCTGTCTATCTTTTTATCTATCTGTCTATCTATCTATCTATTTATCTGTCTGTGTGTCCATCTCTTTATCTATCTGTCTGTCTGTCTATCTTTTCATCTGCCTGTCTGTCTATCTGTTTATCTATCTGTCTGTGTGTCTGTCTATTTATCTATCTATGTGTCTATCTATTTATCTGTCTGTCTGTCTATCTATTTGTCTTTCTGTCTGTGTTACTGTCTATTTATCTGTCTATGTGTCTAATTATTTATCTGTCTGTCTCTCTATCTATTTATCTGTATATCTATCTATTTATCTGTGTGTCTCTCCATTTTTCTGTCTGTCTGTCTTTCCATTTATGTATCTGTCTGTCTGTCTATCTATTTATCTATCTGTCTGTGTGTCTAACTATTTATCTATCTGTCTGTCTGTCTATCTATTTATCTATCTGTTGTCTATTTATTTATCTATCTGTCTCTGTGTCTATCTATTTATCTGTCTGTGTGTCTATCTATTTATCTATCTGTCTGTCTGTCTATCTTTTCATCTGCCTGTCTGTCTATCTGTTTATCTATCTCTGTCTATCTATCTATTTATCTGTCTGTGAGTCTATCTATTCATCTATCTGTCTGTCTGTGTGTCTGTCTATCTATATGTCTGTGAGTCTATCTATTTATCTATCTGTCTGTGAGTCTATCTATTTATCTATTTGTCTGTGTGTCTATCTATTTATCTGATTGTCTGTCTATCTATCTATCTATTTATCTGTCTGTGTGTATATCTATATATCTGTCTGTCTGTCTGTCTATCTATTTATCTGTCTGTTTGTCTGACTATCTATATATTTATCTGTCTGTCTGTCTATCTATTTAGCTGTCTGTCAGTTTATCTATTTATCTGTCTGTGTGTCTATCTATGTATCTATCTGTCTGTGATTCTATCTATATATCTTATTGTCTGTCTGTCTATCTATTTGTCTGTCTGTCTGTGTTACTGTCTATTTATCTGTCTATGTGTCTAACTATTTATCTGTCTGTCTGTCTATCTATTTATCTGTGTGTCTCTCCATTTTTCTGTCTGTCTGTCTTTCCATTTATCTATCTGTCTGTCTGTCTATCTATTTATCTATCTGTCTGTCTATCTGTTTATCTGTTTGTGTGTCTATCTATTTATCTGTCTGTGAGTCTATCTATTCATCTATCTGTCTGTCTGTGTGTCTGTCTATCTATATGTCTGTGAGTCTATCTATTCATCTATCTGTCTGTCTGTGTGTCTATCTATTCATCTGCCTGTCTGTCTATCTATTTATCTTTGTGTTTGTCTATTTATCTATCTGCCTATCTATCTATTTATCAGTCTGTGTGTATATCTATATATCTGTCTGTTTGTCTGTCTATCTATTTATCTGTCTGTTTGTCTGTCTATCTATTTATTTATCTGTCTGTCTGTCTATCTATTTAGCTGTCTGTCAGTTTATCTATTTATCTGTCTGTGTGTCTATCTATGTATCTATCTGCCTGTCTGTGTGTCTGTCTATCTGTCTGTCTGTGATTCTATCTATATATCTTATTGTCTGTGTGTCTATCTATTTTTCTGATTGTCTGTCTATCTGTTTATCTATCTGTCTTTATATCTATCTATTTATCTATCTGTGTGTCTATCTATTTATCTATCTGTCTGTCTGTCTATCTCTTTATCTGTCTGTGTGTCTGTCTATCTATTTATCTGTGTGTCTGTCTGTCTGTCTATCTACTTATTTATCTGTCTGTCTATCTATTATCTGTCTGTCTGTCTATCTATTTATCTGTCTGTCTATCTATTTATCTGTATATCTGTCTATCTATTTATCTGTGTGTCTGCCTATTTATCTGTCTGTCTATCTATTTATCTATCTGTCTGTCTGCCTATCTATTTATCTGTCTGTCTGTCTATCAATGTATCTGTCTGTCTGTGTGTCTTTCTATGTATCTGTCTGTCTGTCTATCTATTTATCTATCTGTCTGTGTGTCTGTCTATTTATCTATCTATGTGTCTATCTATTTATCTGTCTGTCTGTCTATCTATTTGTCTGTCTGTCTGTGTTACTGTCTATTTATCTGTCTATGTGTCTAACTATTTATCTGTCTGTCTGTCTGTCTATTTATCTGTATATCTATCTATTTATCTGTGTGTCTCTCCATTTTTCTGTCTGTCTGTCTATCCATTTATCTATCTGTCTGTCTGTCTATCTATTTATCTGTCTTTCTGTGTGTCTGTCTATTTATCTTTCTGTCTGTCTATCTATTTAGCTGTCTATCTATTTATCTGTGTGTCTGTCTATTTATCTGTCTGTCTGTCTATCTATTTATGTGATTGTGTGTCTACCTATTTATCTGTCTGTCTGTCTATTTATCTGTCTTTGTGTCTATCTCTTTATCTATCTGTCTGTGTGTCTATCTATTCATCTATCTATATGTCTGTGAGTCTATCTATTTATCTATTTGTCTGTGTGTCTATCTATTTTCTGATTGTCTGTCTATCTTTTTATCTATCTGTCTATCTATCTATTCATCTGTCTGTGTGTCTATCTATTTATCTATCTGTCTGTCTGTCTATCTATTTATCTATCTGTCTGTGAGTCTATCTATTTATCTATCTGTCTGTGAGTCTATCTATTTATCTATCTGTCTGTGAGTCTATCTATTTATCTATCTGTCTGTGAGTCTATCTATTTATCTATTTGTCTGCGTGTCTATCTATTTATCTGATTGTCTGTCTATCTTTTTATCTATCTGTCTATCTATCTATCTATTCATCTGTCTGTGTGTCTATCTATTTATCTATCTGTCTGTCTGTCTATCTATTTATCTATCTGTCTGTGAGTCTATCTATCTATTTATCTGTCTGTGAGTCTAGCTATTTATCTATCTGTCTGTGAGTCTATCTATTTATCTGTCTGTCTGTGTGTCTGTCTATCTATCTGTCTGTGAGTCTATCTATATATCTAGCTGTCTGTGTGTCTATCTATTTATCTGTCTGTCTGTCTATCTATTTATGTGATTGTGTGTCTACCTATTTATCTGTCTGTCTGTCTATTTATCTGTCTTTGTGTCTATCTATTTATCTATCTGTCTGTGTGTCTATCTATTTATATGTCTGTCTGTCTGTCTATCTATTTATCTATCTGTCTGTGTGTCTATCTATTTATCTATCTGTCTGTCTGTCTATCTTTTCATCTGCCTGTCTGTCTATCTGTTTATCTATCGCTGTCTATCTATCTATTTATCTGTCTGTGAGTCTATCTATTCATCTATCTGTCTGTCTGTGTGTCTGTCTATCTATATGTCTGTGAATCTATCTATTTATCTATCTGTCTGTGAGTCTATCTATTTATCTATGTGTCTGTGAGTCTATCTATTTATCTATTTATCTGTGTATCTATCTATTTGTCTGATTGTCTGTCTATCTGTTTATCTATCTGTCTGTTTATCTATCTATTTATCTGTCTGTGTGTCTATCTATTTATCTATCTGTCTGTGAGTCTATCTATTTATCTATTTATCTGTGTGTCTATCTATGTATCTGATTGTCTGTCTATCTGTTTATCTATCGCTGTCTATCTATCTATTTATCTGTCTGTCTGTATATCTATATATCTATCTGTCTGTCTATCTATTTATCTGTCTGTCTGTTGATTTATCTGTCTGTCTGTCTATCTATTTACCTGTGAGTCTATCTATTTATTTATCTGTCTGACTATCTATTTGTCTGTCTGTCTGTGAGTCTATCTATTTATCTATTTGTCTGTGTATCTATCTATTTATCTGATTGTCTGTCTATCTGTTTATCTATCTGTCTGTTTATCTATCTATTTATCTGTCTGTGTGTCTATCTATTTATCTATCTGTCTGTGAGTCTATCTATTTATCTGTTTGTCAGTGTGTCTATCTATTTATCTGTCTATGTGTCTATCTATTTATCTGACTGTGAGTCTATCTATTTATCTATCTGTCTGTCTATCTATCTATTTATCTGTCTGTCTATCTATTTATCTATCTGTCTGTCTGTCTATCTCTTTATATGTCTGTATGTCTGTCTATCTATTTATCTATCTGTCTGTCTATCTATTTTTCTGTGTGTCTGTCCATTTATCTGTCTCTCTCTTCTATCCATTTATCTATCTGTTTGTCTGTCTATCTATTTATCTGTCTGTCTGTCTATCTATTTATCTATCTGTCTGTCTATCATAAAAACATATAAACATAGAAGATGGGAGCAGGAGTAGGCCATTCGGCCAATCGATGAGATCATGGCTGATCATCCAAACTCAGTACCCTGTACCTGCCTTCTCCCCATATCCCTCGATACCTTTAGCTTTAAGAAATATATCTAACTCATTCTTGAATATATTGAATGACTTGGCCTCAACTACCTTCTGTGGAAGAGAATTCCACAGGTTCACCACTATCTGGGTGAAGAAATTCTTCCTCATTTCTGTCCTAAATGGTTTACCCCTTATCCTTAGATTATGACCCCTGGTTCTGGACTCTCCGACCATCGGGAACATTCTTCCTGCATCTTGTTTCTCCAGACCTGTCAGAATTTTATATGTTTCGATGAGATCCCCTCTCATTCTTCTATACTCCAGCGAGTATAAGCCCAATCGACCCAATCTCTCCTCATATGTCATTCCTGCCATCAGCCTTGTGAATCTTCGCTGAACTCCTTCCATGGCAAGAACATCCTTCCTCAGATAAGGCGACCAAAACTGCACACAGTACTCAAGGTGTGGTCTCACCAAGGCCCTGTACAACTGCAGCAGGACATCCCTGTTCCTATACTCAAACCCTTTCGCTATGAAGGCCAACATACCATTTGCCTTCTTCACCGCCTGCTGCACCTGCATGCTTACCTTCAGCGACGGGTGCACAAGGACACCCAGGTCTCGTTGCACTTCCCCTTCTCCCAATCTATTGCCATTCAGATAATAGTCTGCCTTTCTGTTTTTGACACCAAAGTGGATAACCTCGCATTTATCAACGTTATATTGCATCTGCCACGCTTCTGCCCACTCACCCAACCTGTCCAAATCATCCTGGAGTTTCTCGGTATCCTCCTCGCAGCACACACGCCCACCCAGCTTTGTGTCATCTGCAAACTTAGAGATATTACATTTAGTTCCCTTATCTAGATCATTAATGTATATTGTGAATAGCTGGGGTCCAAGGACCGATCCCTGCGGTACCCCACTAGTCACTGCCTGCCACTCGGAAAAAGACCCATTAATTCCTACTCTCTGCTTTCTGTCCGCCAACCAGTTCTCTATCCAAGTCAATACCTTGCCCCCAATCCCATGTGCCTTAACTTTACACTCTGATCTCTTATGCGGGACCTTATCGAAAGCCTTTTGAAAGACCAAATACACCACATCCACTGGTTCTCCCTTATCTATTTTACCAGTTACATCCTCAAAAAATTCCAGTCGATTAGTCAAGCACGATTTACCTTTTGTAAATCCACGTTGACTATTTATCTATCTGTCTGTGAGTCTATCTATTTATCTGTTTGTCAGTGTGTCTATCTATTTATCTCAGCTATTACATCCTTTATAATGGACTCTAGCATTTTCCCCCCTACCGATGTCAGGCTTACCGGTCTGTAATTCCCCGCTTTCTCTCTACCACCCTTTTTGAATAGTGGGGTAACATTAGCTACCCTCCAATCCATGGGTACAGTTCCAGATTCCATCGAATGTTGGAAGATGATCAGCAATGCATCTACTATTTCTAGGGCCACTTCCTTAAGTACCCTAGGATGTAGATTATCAGGCCCTGGGGATTTATCGGCCTTCAATCCCGTCAATTTCCATAACACCATTTCCCTGCAAATGCTGATTTCTTTCAGTTCCTCCCTTTCATCAGACCGTATGTTCTCCAACATCTCTGGGAGGTTATTTGTGTCCTCCTTTGTGAAGACAGAACCAAAATATGCATTTAGTTGGTCTGCCATTTCTTTGTTCCCCTTTATAACTTCCCCCGCTTCTGACTGCAGGGGACCTACACTTGATTTCATTAATCTTTTTCTCTTCACATATCTATAAAAGCTCTTACAGTCAGTTTTTATGTTCCCTGCAAGCTTACTTTCATTTTCTATTTTCCCCTTCTTAATTAATCCCTTTGTCCTCCTTTGTTGAATCCTAAACTGCTCCCAATCCTCAGGGTTACCGCTTTTTCTGGCCAATTTATATGCCCTCTCCTTGGATCTTATGCTATCCCTAATTTCCCTTGTTAGCCACGGTTGAGTCACCCTTTTTGTTTTATTCTTATGCCACACTGGGATGAACAAATTCTGTAGTTCATCCATGCAGTCTTTGAATGTTTGCCATTGCCTATCCACCGTCAACCATTTGAGTGACATTCCCCAATCAATCCTACCCAATTCGTGCCTCATACCATCGTAGTTTCCTTTATTTAAATTCTAGTCTCTGATTCAACTACTTCATTCTCCATCCTAATGAAGAATTCTATCATATTATGATCACTCTGACCCAAGGGGCCTCGTACAACAAGATTGCTAATTAATCCTTTCTCGTTACATAATACCCAGTCTAAGATGGCCTGATCTCTGGTTGGTTCCTCGACATATTGTTCCAGAAAACCATCCCGTAAACATTCTAGGAATTCCTCCTCCACAGTATTTTTACTAATTTGGTTAGCCCAATCTATATGTAAATTAAAATCACCCATGATGACTGCTGTGCCCTTACTGCTTGCTTTTCTAATTTCCATTTTAATGCCGTTCCCAACCTCCGTATTACTGTTTGGAGGTCTATATACCACTCCCACTAACGTTTTCTGCCCCTTGTTATTTCTCAGTTCTACCCATACAGATTCCGCATCATCAGAGCTAATATCCTTCCTTTCAATTGTGTTAATCCCCTATTTAACCAGCAATGCTACCCCACCTCCCTTTCTTTTTTGCCTATCTTTCCTAAATATTGAATAACCCTGGATGTTGAGTTCCCAGCCTTGGCCACCCTGGAGCCATGTTTCGGTAATCCCAATCAAATCGTATTCATTTACCTCTATTTGCGCAGCTAATTCATCCACCTTGTTCCGAATGCTCCTTGCATTAAGACACAAAGGGGGAAAAATTAGGTCGCGCCCCATTTGGGGCGCAAATATCGTCTGGACGCAAATATTAGCGCCTGGCGCTAATTATCGGCACTGACTGGAAACTTCACTTTTACCGCCCCGGGAGGTGAGTGGAGCGCTAAATCAGGCGCTGCACACCTGTCTTAAGGCGCAAAGGCCGAGCAGTGAGGCGCTAACTCAGAGCGCGAGCGCAGCGCAGCTGCTGCCAGTTAGCGAGGGAACACAGACACACTGGCGCCGGCCACTTCTTAAAGCGGGGGGGGCCAACTTGCTCCCCAGCCACACCCTGCTCATTGCAGCCTTGAATCTCGGCCTGGAGAGACCTGTGAATCCATTTTGCTGCCAAGGATGGAGAGGGTGAGAGAACGAGCTCACCGCTTCACCGAGCGGGCCTTGGATGCTCTGGTTGGCGCGGTGGAGCGCAGAAGATGTATGCTCTTCCCTGAGAGTGGCAGGAGGCCTTTGCCACGCGAGTTCAGAAGAGTGTGGAGGGAGGTGGCTCAGAGCGTCTCCTCCAGGAGCATGGTGCCCAGGACCCATACTCAATGCCGCAAAAAGTTCAACGACCTCACTTGGGTCGTCAGGGTGAGTGGCTTTTTCTCAATACCTCTCCATCCCTCCATCTCAACCTCACTCTATGGCCAGAGGGTCTTAAAACCCCAATGCACAACACTCATCCAACACCTATGGCCCTTTCATGAAACACACACACACATTCCACACTTTGCATACAGTAAGGGCTATTCACCTATGGGAGGCACATCAGGCAAGACCATGGCTGCATACAGTAAGGGCTATTCACCTATGGGAGGCACATCAGGCAAGACCATGGCTGTATATTTACTCAGATGCTGTCCTTTTTCTTACAGGCCAAGCTGGCGCATAATCGGAGACAGCAGCAACGGACAGGTGGAGGGCGGTTTCAGCTGCAACCCCTCAGCAATCTTGAGGAGCGCGTCCACAGGATTGTGGCAAGCCGGGTGATCGGTCCCGTCGCCACTGGAGACGCCGACCCCGTTCTGGACAGCAATGGTAAGGTCATCACCTTTTTGTCCTCTGTCCTTCCACTTGTCCTTCACAACACCAGCCTTTGACACTTTCAATCCAACTTGCTAACTCGCTGCACTTATTCCTCCCTTACTGCCACCCTGTCCTCACGCTAAAGCCACTCTTGTACCTCCCTGCTTTCAGATGGTGATTCACCAGCTGAGGAGACGGCCCTGAAGCTGCCACTGGGAGTGATGCTGCAGCCGAGGAGGAAGAGGAAGCCGGAGCATCAGTGCCACCCTCTCCCGAGGAAGCCCATGCCCACACTGGGAACACGCCTTCCCTGGAGGGGAGCAGGGGGGAAGGGTCTGATGAGGGTGAAGCTCCAGGACCCAGCGGGCTGCAGCAACGCCATGGGGGTAGGGAAGAACGGGGGCCTTCTCCCCAGAGGGAGAGTAGGCCAGACACTCCTACTGCAATGGACGCAGAGGAGGAGCGGCTGATCGCAGAAATGAACACCCAGGCGGTGGGCATGCACACTGAGCTCATGGGTGCAGTGGGAAGGGTGCCCGAATGCATTGAGTCACTGGCAAGGAGTGTGGAGCACTTCGCTGTAGCACAGGCGAATGCCACACTAACGCTTAGTGCTGCAATTCAGTCACTGGCTGCCGTGATCCCATCTCTGACTGCTCTCATGCAGACTCAGATTGAGGCCACGCGAGCACAGACTGCTGCCAACCTCGATGGTTCGTGCACATGTCCCCGGGGCTGTCACCGCGCCGCAGCAGGCCAGCAATCTGTTCTCCAGCAGATTGCTCCGGATGCTGAAGTGCTGCCCCGTGGGAGTGCCAGTGTGTCGGGCGAGCAGGGAGTTGCTGTCCTCTCTCACGATGACAGCATTCCTGCTGCCAACACTGTCACTTCTCCACTGCACTTGCCACCGCCTGTAGGACAGACTGCTGCCGCCCATGCAGAGTTGGTGCAGTCTGCAGCCGGGCCCTCCAGGCCCAGAACTGGTCGAGGCCGTCCTTCAGGGGCATCTGCAGTGTCAGGGTCTGACGAGCAGCAGCCTTCCACCAGCCTTGCTGCAGCCACTGAGGTCCCATTACGGGGGAGCAGTAGGGTTAGAAGGGGGGAAGTGCGCAAGGGAAGGAGATCACCCTCGAAGGGCAAAAAGTAGGAGGTACATAGATACATAGAAGATAGGAGCAGGAGTAGGCCATCCGGCCCTTCGAGCCTGCTCCGCCATTTAATGAGATCATGGCTGATCCTCCAATTCAGTATCCCGTCCCCGCCTTCTCTCCGTAACCCTTAACCCCTTTTGCCTGTAGAAATATATCTAATTCCCTCTTAAATATATTTAATGAGCTGGCGTACACTGCCCTCTGTGGCAATGAGTTCCACAGGTTCACCACCCTCTGAGTGAAGAAATTCCCCCTCATTTCTGTCCTAAATGGTTTAGCCCTTATCCTTAAATTATGTCCTCTAGTTCTGTTCTCACCCGCCAAGGGAAACATTCCTTCTGCATCTAGTCTGTCTAGACCTGTCAGAATTTTATACACTTCTATGAGGTCCCCTCTCAATCTTCTAAACTCCAGTGTGTACATCCCTAAACTACATAGTCTCTCCTCATAGGTCAATCCCGCCATTCCTGGTATCAGCCTGGTGAATCGCCGCTGCACCCCCTCCATGGCAAGAACATCTTTCCTCAGATGAGGCGACCAAAACTGTACACAGTACTCGAGGTGTGGTCTCACCAGTGCCCTGTACAGCTGCAGCAAGGTATCCCTGTTCCTGTATTCCAACCCTTTTGCTATGAAGGCCAGCATACCGTTTGCCTTCTTGACCGCCTGTTGCACCTGCATGCTCGCCTTCAGTGACTGGTGTACAAGAACACCCAGGTCTCTCTGTACTTCCCCCTCTCCCAATTTATTGCCATTTAAATAATAATTTGCCCTCCCGTTCCTGCACCCAAGGTGGATAACTTCGCACTTGTCCACATTATAGTGCATCTGCCATTTATCCGCCCAATCACCCAGTCTGTCCAAATCGCTCTGGAGCTTCCTGGTCTCCTCCTCTGAGCCCACCCCCCCTCCTAGTTTAGTGTCGTCTGCAAATTTGGAAATGCTGCATCCGACTCCCTGATCCAGGTCATTAATGTAAATTGTGAACAGCTGGGGACCCAGGACAGATCCCTGTGGTACCCCACTTGTTACTGCCTGCCATTCAGAAAATGAGCCGTTTATTCCAACTCTCTGTTTTCTATCTGACAGCCAGTTCTCTATCCACGTCAATACTTTCCCCTTTATCCCATGAGCTTCAATTTTCCATGCTAATCTTTTATGTGGGACCTTGTCGAAGGCCTTTTGGAAGTCCAGGTACACCACATCTACTGGCTCTCCCCCATCTATTTTACCAGTTACTCCCTCAAAAGATTCCAATAGATTAGTCAAGCACGATTTACTCTTTGTAAATCCATGTTGACTCTGTCCTATCCTGTCCCCATTTGCTAAGTGCTCCGCTATTTCATCCTTAATGATGGACTCCAGCATTTTGCCCACAACTGATGTAAGGCTTACAGGTCTGTAATTACCTGCTTTTTCCCTACCCCCCTTTTTGAATAGTGGAGTAACGTTAGCTACCCTCCAATCCATGGGCACTGTTCCCGAGTCTAATGAATTCTGAAAAATCATACTTAGTGCATCCGCTATCTCTAGGGCCACCTCCTTCAGTACCCTAGGATGCATGTTATCAGGCCCTGGGGATTTGTCCGCCTTCAATCCCTTTAGCTTCCTTAACACCATATCCTTAGAGATATTGATTTGCGTCAGTTCCTCCTTTGCCAATGTCCCTATTTTTCCCGATATCCCAGGGAGGTTTTTTGTGTCTTCCTTCGTAAAGACTGACCCAAAGTATGCATTTAGTTGGTCTGCCATTTCCTTATTTCCCGTTATATATTCCCCCGTATCTGACTGCAATGGACCAACTTTGGTTTTCACCAGTCTTTTCCTCTTGATATACTTATAAAAGCTTTTGGAGTTAGTTTTTATATTTTCCGCCAGCTTGCTTTCGTAAGCTATTTTGCCCCTCTTGATTAAGCCCTTTGTCCTCCTTTGCTCTATCTTAAACTGTTCCCAATCTTCCGCTCTGGCGCTTTTTTTGGCTATTTTATACGCCCTATCTTTGGATTTTATGCTGTCTCTAATTTCCCCTGTTATCCACGGTTGAGTCACCTTTTTAGATTTCCTTTTATGCCAGATTGGTATAAACAATTTTTGCAATTTTGTCATTCTATCTTTAAATGCTTGCCATTGTTTATCTACCTCCAGTCCTCCCAAGAACGTTGTCCAATCAGACCTACTCAGTTCCCGTCTAATGGCATCATAATTCCCCTTGTTTAAATTCAGGACCTTAGTCTCTGAGTCAATTTCTTCGCTCTCCATTTCGAGTGAGAAATCGATCATGTTATGATCGCTCTGGCCCAAGGGTCCCCGTACAACAAGATTACTAATTAGTGACAAAATGCTGGTCATTTTTTTATTAAAGGTCGAGGTTCATGGTCCAACTTTTGTTTAGTGTTTTGGACATTATCTCCAGGTTGTGAGAACCAGTTATGTTATTGACTGTTTTTTTGTGTTTATTTCTATGAGTTTGTCATGAGGAATTGACACACACAGAGTTTGTAAAATAAATAAGTTTCTGTATTCAAAATATACATGGTTGGTGGTTGGAATTATTGGTGCCTTGGCCGGCTTAGGGGTTGCGTGCTGGGTTCATTAATGTTGTTAGCAATAGCAGGGGCCCTAGAAGCGGCTTGCTATTAGCCGTTGACGGACGGCCCTTGCAGTTTGACCATTGTGGGCCGCCCTCCCGCCTTGGTGCTGCTGATGATCATCCTCCTCGTCCTCTTCCTCCTCTTCCTCCTCCTCCTCTGGTGGTGCTCCAAGGCCTGGTGGCATTGGCTGGGTCCTGAGGATTGCCATGTTATGCAACATGCAGCACACGACTACGAAGTTCGATACTCGCTCAGGCGAGTACTGCAGGGCTCCTCCAGAATGGTCGAGACAGCGGAACCGTTGCTTCAGCACGCCGATTGTGCGCTCAATTATGTTCCTGGTAGCTTGATGGCTCTCATTGTACCGCAGCGCAGCAGGGGCGTACGGAGCGGTGTCATCAGCCAGGTGCTCAATGCATACCCCTTGTCCCCGAGAAGCCAACCAACTGGCTGATGCGGTGCCTCGAAAAGTTCTGCCACAGTAGTCTGGCGCAGGATAAAAGCATCGTGGCAGCTGCCAGGATAGTGGGCATTGACAGCGAGTATCAGCTGTCTGTGGTCACAGACCAACTGAACATTCAAGGAATGGAACCCCTTTCTGTTCCGGAATTCCTCGGCATTCTCATGCGGAGCACGCAAAGCCACATGCGTGCAGTCAATGGCGCCCTGCACCATGGGGAAGCCCGCTACCCTCGCAAAGCCCAGAGCGCGGTCACGCTGCTTGTCTGGGGTCATGGGGAAAGAGATGAACTCTCGTCTCCTTTTAAAGAGGGCATTTGTGACCTGCCGGATGCAGCAATGCACCGCGAACTGGGAGATATTGGCGAGGTCCCCAGCAGCAGCTTGAAATGAGCCAGTAGCGTAAAAGTTGAGAGCCACTGTGACCTTCACTGCCACCGACAGAGACGTCCTGGACCTCAGTTGAGGCTGCAGATCTGGCTGCAGCAGGTGGCAGAGCTCAGTGACCACCTCCTTGCTGAATCGCAGCCTTCGCAAACACAGCTCCTCAGACATATGGATGTAGGAGAGCTGTTCACGATATACCCTGGGAGGGTAAGCTCTCCTGTACATACGCCTGTTGGCCCTCCTCCGTCTGGCCATCATTGCCACTCTCTCTCTGCGTCTCTGTATCCTCCGATTCAGCTGGAGCAGGACGACGCCCCCAATCAGTGCAGCCCCCATATTCTCTTTGCAAGCAAAGTAATGAAGGACAGCAACTAAAGTACTAGCGAAGTTAGGATCAATAGGCAAAACTACCTCACAAAGCGTTGAGTCAATGCAGAAGTCTCTCTTTCTCTCTCTCCGAATCTCTCTCTCTCTCAGAACGAGTGGTGCAAAAATGTCGACCACAGAAAAAGACAGGAAGAGGCCCCCTTTAAATAGCGCCCCCCCCAGCCCCACAACGATTGATAGCATTCCAGTCTTCCGGTCGTTGGATGCGCCAGGCGGTAAGGCAGGGGGCGCCACTCAATTTCCGCTCCGGGGCGCCACAAGGGCATTGCACCATGGAATGACGTCACAATCTGCGCGCGCAGGTGGTCGCAGCGGTAAGTTTTAGCGTCGCCGCACAATCTCTAGTTAAGTTCCCGAGCAGCGCAAACATCGCTGCGCCCGGGCGTTAGCGGCTTTGAGCCCCATTAGCGCCCTCTTAAGGCGCTAACGGGAGGCGCAACCAACTGAATTTTTACCCCAAAGCCTTCAGGCTTGTTTTTTTAATGCTCTCAGACCTATATGAATTATTATTTACTGTGACCATATTTGATTTAAACCGTTGAGTTCTTTGCCTTCTACTTTTGTTTTTCTCCTTCCTGTCTTTTGCTTTTATCCTTGTCTCCCTTTCCTCTGTCTCCCTGCTCAGGTCCCCAACCCCCTGCCACTTTAGTTTAAACCCTCCCCAACAGCACTAGCAAACACTCCCCCTAGGACATCAGTCCCGGCCCTGCCCAGGTGCAGACCATCCCATTTGTACTGGTCCCACCTCCCCCAGAACCGGTTCCAATGTCCAAGGATTTTGAATCTCTCCCCCTTGCACCATTCCTCTAGCCACGTATTCATTTGAAATATCCTCCTATTTCTACTCTGACTAGCACGTGGCACTGGTAGCAATCCTGAGATTACTACCTTTGAGGTCCTATTTTTTAATTTACCTCCTAACTCCCTATATTCTGCTTTTAGGACCTCATCCCATTTTTTTACCTATATCGTTGATGCCTATGTGCACCACGACAACTGGCTGTTCGCCCTCCCTCTCCAAAATGTTCTGTAGCCGCTCCGAGACGTCCTTGACCCTTACACCAGGGAGGCAACACACCATCCTGGTGTCTCGTTTGCGGCCGCAGAAACGCCTATCTATTCCCCTTACAATTGAGTCCCGTATCACTATAGCTCTTCCACACTTTTTCCTCCCAGCCTGTGCAGCAGAGCCACCCATGGTGCCAGGAAGTTGGCTGCTGCTGCCTTCCCCTGATAAGTCATCCCCCCCAACAGTATCCAAAGTGGTATATCTGTTTGAGAGAGGGATGGCCACAGGGGACCCTTGCACTACCTGCCTGCACCTCTTACTCTGCCTGGTGGTCACCCATTCACTTCCTGCCTGTACACCCTTTATCTGCGGTGTGACCAACTCACTAAACGTGCTATCCACGACATTCTCAGCGTCGCGAATGCTCCAATATGCATCCATCCGCAGCTCCAGCGCCACAATGCGGTCTATCAGTAGCTGCAGCTGGATACACTTCCCACACACATGGTCGTCAGGGACACAGGAAGCGTCCCTGATTTCCCACATATAGCAGGAGGAGCATATCACGGGGCAGAGCTCTCCTGCCATGACTTACCGTTTAATTAATTAATTAAAATTAAATTAAATGAATCCCACCAATTTCACTTCAATTAAATGATATACTCAAGGGCCCTTTCCCGACACTGGCCTCTGTAAAAAGCCCGCGAAAGTGAGTTTAACTACTCACTGTTCTGCTGCTCTCTCCGCTCCCGACACTGGCCTCTGTAAAAAAGCCCGCTGTGTCTGTGTGTTTATCTATTTATCTGTTTGTCCGTCTATCTATTTATCTGTCTGTCTGTGTGTCTGTCTATTTATCTGTCTCTGTGTCTATCTATTTATCTGTCTGTCTATCTATTTAAATGTCTGTCTATCTATTTATCTATCTGCCTGTCTGTCTATCTATTTATCTGTCTGTGTGTTTATCTATTTATCTGTCTGTGTGTCTATCTATTTATCTGTCTGTCTGTGTGTCTGTCTATTTATCTATCTGTGTGTCTATCTATTTATTTGTCTGTCTATCTATTTATCTATCTGTCTGTCTATCTATTTAGCTGTCTATCTATTTATCTGTCTGTCTGTCTATTTATCTGTGTGTCTGTCTATTTATCTGTCTGTCTGTCTATCTATTTATCTATCTGTCTGTCTGTCTATCTATTTATCTGTCTGTCTGTGTGTCTATCTATTTATCTGTCTGTCTGTCTATCTATTTATCTGTCTGTCTGTGTGTCTATCTATTCATCTGTCTGTCTGTCTATCTATTTATCTATCTGTCTGTCTATCTATTTATCTATCTGTCTATCTATTTATCTATCTGTCTGTCTGTCTATTTATCTGTCTGTGTGTCTATTTATCTATCTGTCTGTCTGTCTATTTATCTGTCTGTGTGTCTATCTATTTATCTGTCTATGTGTCTATCTATTTATCTGTCTGTCTATCTATCTATTTATCTATCTGTCTGTCTGTCTATTTATCTGTCTGTGTGTCTATCTATTTATCTGTCTGTGTGTCTATCTATTTATCTATCTGTCTGTGTGTCTGTCTATTTATCTATCTGTCTGTGTGTCTATCTATTTATCTATCTGTCTGTGTGTCTATCTATTTATCTATCTGTCTGTGTGTCTATGTATGTATCCGGTGTATCAAGCAATTCGGACCAACACAGTGGATTTGTCGCTCTCACTGCAGCTGGGTATTTGGCCCTTATAAGGATAATGTTTACACGGTTTTAGAAAGAAAAGAAATACAAAAAGAAAGTCTTGTATTTCTACAGCACCTTTCATGATCACCGCACGTCCCAACGTGCTTCACAGCCAATGAAGTAGTTTTTGAAGTGTAAAGTGTAGGAAACGCGGCGGCCAATTTGCGCACAGCAAGCTCCCACAAACAGCAATGTGATAATGACCCGATGATCTGCTTGAGTGATGTTGATTGAGGGATAAATATTTACCTCAGCCCCCATTTGAGGCCAGCGCTTTGAGAAGATTTCCACTCTTCAATAGTTGCGACAAAATCATAAACACCTTCCTCCTCACATATGCAATTGCACGACAACTGGTGAACACAGTGAATCCTCTCCTCTCCCGGAGTGGGGTGTCTAGCGGTGGTTGATGAACGGAGGCATTTTTGAAGGCTCGATACTCCACGTTGATGCGAATCCCTGCAGCAGCTGCCTATTTTCCACATCATTGACTTTCTGACAGAGTTTCCTGACTTTAGCTCAAGCACCCAGACTCCCATTTTCATAATAAGTCTTTTAAAAAATGCTAATGCGCCTGTTTGATTCCGAACCTCTCAGAGTGAGAGATTTCTTTCCCCTGGAGAGTACTGAGACAATTTAAGAGGGATTCCCGCTGTGAATCAAACACCTGGAAGCAAAAAGGCTTTTTCTTAATATATTCTTCAGGATTTCTCGAGCTCCCAAACCCCACGACTGACACCACCCAGGACAGGAGGAGCAAGGCTCTCACAGAAAGGGCGGAGGGGGGCGGGGGGATGGGGGCTGGGGGAGATTGTGAGATGCTGCTTTCGACTCTTGGGCTCTTCTCCGAAGGATCACTCACGGGTCCACAAGTTGTAACGATATCTTTCTGCTCACAATTTCCAAGTATTAATCACTTACTGTTGGTGTGGGTGGAGGGTGAGAAGGGGAACAACAGGATGATTATGATAGCAAAATACTGTGGATGCTGGAAATCCGAAATAACAACAGAAAACGCTGGAAAAACTCAGCAGGCCAGGCAGCATCCGTGGAGAGAGAAACAGAGTTAATGTTTCAGGTCAAAGACCCTTCGTCAGAACTGGAAAAAGCAGGAAATGAAATAGATTTGAAGCAAGGATACGGCTGGAAAAAGGGGGAGGGGATGAAAGAACAAAAGGGAAGGTCAGTGGTGGGATAGAAAGCAGGAGAGAACAAGAGACATTAAGAGATAATCAAGGCAAGAGGAGATGGTAATGGGACAGGATGATTATATTCCCTTGATATGGGAACCAGACTTTAAGAGAAAGAACTCGCATTTCTACAGAGCCTTCCACGCCCTCAGGACGTCTCAAAGTGATTCACGGCCCACCAAGTACTGTTTTGGAGTGTAGTCACTGCAGCATTGTCGGAAACGCAGAACCCAATTTACGCACAGCAAGCTCCCACAATCTGTTTTAGTGATGTTGATTGAGAGATAAATATTGGCCCCAGGACACCGGGGAGAACTCCCCCACTCTTCTTCGAAATAGTGCCACGGGATCTTTTACATCCACCTGCGAGGGCAGACGGGGCCTCGGTTTAACGTCTCATCCGAAAGACGGCACCTCTGACAGTGCGGCACTCCCTCAGTACTGTCCCTCCGACAGTGCAGCGCTCTCTCAGTACTGCCCCTCCGACAGTGCAGCTCTCCCTCAGTACTGCCCCCCCGACAGTGCAGCGTTCCCTCAGTACTGTCCCTCCGACAGTGCAGCGCTCCCTCAGTACTGCCCCCCCGACAGTGCAGCGCTCCCTCAGTACTGTCCCTCCGACAGTGCAGCGCTCCCTCAGTACTGCCCCTCCGACAGTGCAGCACTCCCTCAGCACTGCCCCTCCAACAGTCCAGCACTCCTTCAGTACTGCCTCACCGACAGTGCAGCGCTCCCTCAATACTGTCCCTCCGACAGTGCAGCGCTCCCTCAGTACTGCCCCTCCGACAGTGCAGCACTCCCTCAGCACTGCCCCTCCAACAGTCCAGCACTCCCTCAGTACTGCCCCTCCGACAGTGCAGCACTCCCTCAGTACTGCCCCTCCGACAGTGCAGCGCTCCCTCAGTACTGTCCATCCGACAGTGCAGCGCTCCCTCAGTACTGCCCCTCCGACAGTGCAGCGCTCCCTCAGTACTGTCCCTCCGACAGTGCGGAGCTCCCTCAGTACTGCCCCTCCGACAGTGCGGCGCTCCCTCAGTACTGCCCCTCCGACAGTGCAACGCTCCCTCAGTACTGCCCCTCCGAGAGTGCATCACTCCCTCAGTACTGCCCCTCTGACAGTGCAGGGCTCCCTCAGTACTGCACCTCCGAGAGTGCATCACTCCCTCAGTACTGCTCCTCCGACAGTGCAGCACTCCCTCAGTACTGCCCCTCCGACAGTGCAGCACTCCCTCAGTACTGCTCCTCCGACAGTGCAGCGCTCCCTCAGTACTGCCCCTCTGACAGTGCAGCACTCCCTCAGTACTGCCCCTCAGACAGTGCAGTGCTCCCTCAGTACTGCCCCTCCAACAGTGCAGCACTCCCTCAGTACTGCCCCTCCGACAGTGCAGCACTCCCTCAGTACTGCTCCTCCGACAGTGCAGCGCTCCCTCAGTACTGCCCCTCCGACAGTGCAGCACTCCCTCAGTGCTCAAGTCTCTGGAGTGGGACCTCAACCCATGACCTTCTGAGTTAATCTGGAGGTGAACATGATGCAAAAATGTCTCAGTTCCCCATTTTAGTGTTGCGTGGTAGACCATGATGGGGTTTAATCTCTGAACCTTTGGTTACTAGTCCAGTATTATAATCACTGGGCCTACGTACCCAAGTATGGAATCAGATTGGGACCAATAGAGTTAGGCTGTGACTTTTGCATCAATGCAGACAGCAGTGCACATCGCAAAAACTGATGGGACTCAGTTGTATGAGAAATATCCCGCTCTCATTCCATGGTGGCTTCAATAATACAGATATCATTATTATTCCCACGCATACCGAATCATTCAGCATAAACCAACTAAGGAAAGAGAATTGTCCACAGGTTTTGGTTTAGATTCTGAAGATCATCCAATGGCCCAGAAATTGGTCTCGCTCTGTTCCCGCGTGGGTAAGCCTTCCCCGCGATGTCTCACCTCGCTTATGCTTTTTCTGATCCAGCTCGCACGAACTTGATGTTCTGGACAGCAGCTGTGCTGGGCTTGCGTATCCCAGCGGCGTAGTTAATTCGTGCGAGCTGTGGGATCACGTGACTCAGTTAGAGCCAATGGCAGCACACCATCTTCCATTCATAAGTCTCACAGCATGGCTGTGAGACTTATGAATCTTACACCCCCCCAAAATAACAGCTAAACCTCAATTAAATTTAAAAAAAAACCATCACATTAATAAAATAAGTATAGTTAATTAAATTAACCATTTTAAATAAAAAATTAAATTTTTGAAAAAATTTAAAATCTTTTAAAAAGTTATAAAAATAAACTTACCTGTCTTTAAAGTCTATAAAAAAGATATACCTGTAAAAAAAAATTCAAAAAAATACTTAATTCACTACTTACCTTCTTAAAAGCGGGTCTTACTCCTCCTTTTTACATTTCCAAAATCTTCCCTACTTACCTGCGCGTCCAAAGCATGAAGTGCACAGCGTGCGCGCAGCCTGTAGCGCGCACGCGATGCACCCAGGCCCCGCCCCCTTTTCAGAAGAGCAATTGCCGGTTTTCAGCGCATGCGCAGGGCATGCAGAAAACCGGCAATTGGAGTGGGAATACACGAGAGTACGCAGTGCGTACTCTCGCGTCCCGGGATCAATTTTCGACAGTGGGGTCGATGCCCCCATTTTGCTTGGTGTTAACGAGTGGGTAACGGCCTCGAAATGGGGGCTTAATTAAACCTTGGCCCCACGTTAACGCGTTGCCGATTCGAGCGGATGTGCTTCACACGGCGCTCCTTTAAAGTCTAAGGGAGGAAAGAGAGGCGGGGAGCCTCTGCCCCCGCTGGAACGGGAGCCCGGGCAGCGAGCTCCCTCAGATCAGTTGTCGAAAAGTCAAACTCGAGCCCAGTGAGTGTAAACCTGCGCTCACTGCTGTAGACACGGCACGACTCCTTGCGCTGGGCCTGTAATGATTTCAATGTGTGTCAGGAACTTCCAATAGACCATGTGTAAACAGCGCTGACGTGAAACCCAGTCTGCCAGGCAGAGCAGGCGACTGGGCTGACCCTTCCACTAACAATGAGGCAAAGACTGAGGATTGAGGAAAGACTTTCACCACCTCACCATATCCCAAAGCGCTTTACAGCCAGCCAATGAAATACATTTTTTGGAGTGTAGTCACTGTTGTAATGTAGGAAACGCAGCAGCCAATGTGTGTGCACAGCAAGCTCCCACAAACAGCAATGTGACAATGACCAGATCATCTGTTTTTTAGTGCTGTTGATTGAGGGATAAATATTGACCCAGGACAGGGCGGGGGGGGGGGGAGAGCTCCCCAGCTCTTCTTCGAAGTAGTGCCGTGGGATCTGTTGCCAGACAGAGCCTTGCTTTAACATCACATCCGAATGGTCATTATCAGATTGTTGTTTGTGGGAGCTTGCTGTGCGCAAATTCACTGCCGCGTTTCCTACATTGCAATAGTGACCAAATTCCAGAAGGTAATTCAGTGTCTGTGAAGCGCTTTGGGACGTCCTGAGGTGGTGACAGGCGCCATAGAAATGCAAGACTTTTCCTTCTTTCTCAAAAGTGGGCAGGCTGAAATGAAATGTTTTAAAACCCAGCTGCTGAAAAGCTAGCACGCCAGCAAGCTTATTTCTTTCATTGCGGTCAGAACCCAACTCCCAACAACAAAGGAACGGATCCCTCAGGTAATGATGTGCGTCAGACGTCTCCCAGTGTGGAGCCTGTCCGCGCGTGATATGTGTACCATGTGCTTCTTTCCCCACTGCACGGGATGCAATGGAATGGAAATAAACTTGACACATGCTGTCACAACTCGCTAACACCTAGAAATATTTTCAAAAGCTTCAGAGGCTGTTGATCTAGCTTTACCCTTTCTTACATAATTATATTTCCACTTGACTTGCAACGCAGCTCAACACCACACAGACTCTCCTGCACAGAAACAGGCCGTTCGGCCTAACTGGTCTGTGCTGGTGTTTATGCTCCACACCAGCCTCCTCCCACTATAATTACGTCTTTCTAACCTGCACCCAGATCCCGCTATTGCTTTCTCCCTCACGTACACATCAACCCTCCCCTTAACAACAACTTGTATTTATACAGCGCCTTTAACACAGTAAAACGTCCCGAGGCGCTCCACAGGAGCGTAAATCAGACAAAATTTGACACCGAGCCACATAAGGAGATATTCGGACAGGGGAACAAAAGCTTGGTCAAAGAGGTAGGTTTTAGGGAGCATCTTAAAGGAGGAGAGAGAGGTAGAGAGGTTTAGGGAGGGAATTCCAGAGCTTAGGGCCCAGGCAGCTGAAGGCACGGCCGCCAATGGTGGAGCGATTAAAATCAGGGATGCGCAAGTGGCCAGAATTGGAGAAGCCCAGCGATCTCGGAGGGTTGTGGGGCTGGAGGAGATTACAGAGATAGGGAGAAGCGAGGCCATGGAGGGATTTGAAAACAAGGATGAGAATTTTGAAATCAAGGTGTTGGTGGACCGGGAGCCAATGTAGGTCAGCGAGCACAGGGGTGATGGGTGAACGGGACTTGGTGCGAGTTAGGACACGGGCAGCCGAGTTTTGGATGACCTCAAGTTTACGAAATGATGGATGGTGGGAGGATGGTGGAAGGCCGGCCAGGAGTGCGTTGGAATAGTCAAGTCTGGAGGTAACAAAGGCATGGATGAGGGTTTCAGCAGCGGATGAGCTGAGGCGGGGGCAGAAGCAGGCAATGTTATAGGTGTCAATGCTCTTCGCTTCAACCACTCCATCACTCTGGCAGCGAGTTCCACGTTCTCACCACGCTCTGTGAAGAAAGTCCTCCTAAATTCTTTATTTGATAAGTGTTGAAGGATACATAGCACTGTCCAGTGAATCCAACCTAAACCACCAAAACTCTTGAAATATATTCTAGCAGCGGCAGGTGACCCACATTAATAGTTGGTAGACCGGGCCCCGATTGGTTAAGTGAGGCCTATGTCAAGGTGCGTTAATTGCCTCAAATGTGACTGCCCAGGGTTTGAAGCCAACAGGATGGTCTGTGCTGGTGTAGAACAAGCGATCGAGGGCTGGGAAATCAGAGGGCGAACCTTTACCACTGCTCTCGCGAGGGGGCTCCCCAATTAAAATAAGAAGTCTTAGATTTCTTTAGCTCCTTTCATGACCTCAGGATGTCACCAAGCGCTTTACAGCCAATGGAGAAGGTTTTTGAACTGCAGTCACTGTTGTAATGTAGGAAACGCGGCAGCCAATTTACACACAGCAAGCTCCCACAAACAGCAATGAGATAATGGTCAGGTAATCTGTTTTTTTTTCAGTGATGTTGTTTAAGGGATAAATAATAGCCCAGGACATCGGGGAGAACTCCCCTGCTCTTCTTTAAAGTAGCCCCATGAAAGGGTAAACGAGGGCATCGGTTTAACGTCTCATCCAAAAGACGGCACCTCTGACAGTGCAGCGCTCCCTCAGTACTGCCCCTCCGACAGTGCAGCGCTCCGTCAGTACTGCCCCTCCGACAGTGCAGCGCTCCCTCAGTACTGCCCCTCCGACAGTGCAGCGCTCCGTCAGTACTGCCACTCCGACAGTGCAGCGCTCCCTCAGTACTGCCCCTCTGACAGTGCAGCGCTCCCTCAGTACTGCCCCTCCAACAGTGCAGCGCTCCCTCAGTACTGCCCCTCTGACAGTGCAGCGCTTCTTCAGTACTGCCCCTCTGACAGTGCAGCGCTCCCTCAGTACTGCCCCTCAGACAGTGCAGCGCTCCCTCAGTACTGCCCCTCCAACAGTGCAGTGCTCCCTCAGTACTGCCCCCTCCGACAGTGCAGCACTCCTTCAGTACTGCCCCTCCGACAGTGCAGCGCTCCCTCAGTACTGCCCCCTCCGACAGTGCAGCACTCCTTCAGTACTGCCCCTCCGACAGTGCAGCGCTCCCTCAGTACTGCCCCCTCCGACAGTGCAGCTCTCCCTCAGTACTGCCCCTCTGACAGTGCAACGCTCCCTCAGTACTGCCCCTCTGACAGTGCAGCACTCCCTCAGTATTGCCCCTCTGACAGTGCAGCGCTCCCTCAGTACTGCCCCTCCGACAGTGCAGCTCTCCCTCAGTACTGCCCCTCCTACAGTGCAGCGCTCCCTCAGTACTGCCCCTCCGACAGTGCAGCACTCCCTCAGTACTGCCCCTCTGACAGTGCAGCGCTCCCTCAGTACTGCCCCTCCGACAGTGCAGCACTCCCTCAGTACTGCCCCTCTGACAGTGCAGCGCTCCCTCAGTACTGCCCCTCTGACAGTGCAGCGCTCCCTCAGTACTGACCCTCCGACAGTGCAGCTCTCCCTCAGTACTGCCCCTCCGACAGTGCGGCGCTCCCTCAGTACTGCCCCTCCGACAATGCAGCACTCCCTCAGTACTGCCCCCCGACAGTGCAGTGCTCCCTCAGTACTGCCCCTCCGACAGTGCAGCTCTCCCTCAGTACTGCCCCTCCTACAGTGCAGCGCTCCCTCAGTACTGCCCCTCCGACAGTGCAGCACTCCCTCAGTACTGCCCCTCTGACAGTGCAGCGCTCCCTCAGTACTGCCCCTCCGACAGTGCAGCACTCCCTCAGTACTGCCCCTCTGACAGTGCAGCGCTCCCTCAGTACTGCCCCTCTGACAGTGCAGCGCTCCCTCAGTACTGCCCCTCTGACAGTGCAGCGCTCCCTCAGTACTGCCCCTCTGACAGTGCAGCACTCCCTCAGTATTGCCCCTCTGACAGTGCAGCGCTCCCTCAGTACTGCCCCTCTGACAGTGCAGCTCTCCCTCAGTACTGCCCCTCCTACAGTGCAGCGCTCCCTCAGTACTGCCCCTCCGACAGTGCAGCACTCCCTCAGTACTGCCCCTCTGACAGTGCAGCGCTCCCTCAGTACTGCCCCTCCGACAGTGCAGCACTCCCTCAGTACTGCCCCTCTGACAGTGCAGCGCTCCCTCAGTACTGCCCCTCTGACAGTGCAGCGCTCCCTCAGTACTGCCCCTCTGACAGTGCAGCACTCCCTCAGTATTGCCCCTCTGACAGTGCAGCGCTCCCTCAGTACTGCCCCTCCGACAGTGTAGCACTCCCTCAGTACTGCCCCTCTGGCAGTGCAGCACTCCCTCAGTACTGCCCCTCTGACAGTGCAGCGCTCCCTCAGTACTGCCCCTCCGACAGTGTAGCGCTCCCTCAGTACTGCCCCTCTGACAGTGTAGCGCTCCCTCAGTACTGCCCCTCTGACAGTGCAGCGCTCCCTCAGTACTGCCCCTCTGACAGTGTAGCGCTCCCTCAGTACTGCCCCTCTGACAGTGCAGCGCTCCGTCAGTACTGCCCCTCTGACAGTGCAGCACTCCCTCAGTATTGCCCCTCTGACAGTGCAGCGCTCCCTCAGTATTGCCCCTCCGACAGTGCAGCGCTCCCTCAGTACTGCCCCTCTGACAGTGTAGCGCTCCCTCAGTACTGCCCCTCTGACAGTGTAGCGCTCCCTCAGTACTGCCCCTCTGACAGTGCAGCGCTCCCTCAGTACGGCCCCTCTGACAGTCTAGCGCTCCCTCAGTACTGCCCCTCTGACAGTGTAGCGCTCCCTCAGTACTGCCCCTCTGACAGTGCAGCGCTCCCTCAGTACGGCCCCTCCGACACTGCAGCAATTCGATAGATTTCGTGGGCTACCAAATCAGAAAAAATGGCCATGAATTTTTTTTACAGATTGTCATAAAAACCCAATCGGTTCAGGAATGTCCTTCGGTGAAAGGGGCCTTGCACTCTTGCGCAGTCTGGCCTACGCATCACTCAAGTGCCACATTATCTGGTTGACTCTTCATGTCATCGGGGGGCAACTAGTGTTGGGCAAAATAATGTTGCCTCGCCCGTGTCGTCCAATGCCAAGAACAAATATATTTTAAATCAGTCTGCAGGTACAACTCGACAAAATGGTCTTTGTTGTGCTCATGTCTCTAAGAAAGCATCCTCGATCGTGTAGTATAACTTGTGTTAATACCAAGGACTATAAGGCTATAAGGCCAGGCTGACTCATATTTCTTGAGAATATAACAAGATTGCCCAGAATGGAAGGAACTGACTTTATGGAACATACGGGTTTCTCGATGAGAAAAAACAGTACACCTGTAATTCAAAACCGGATCTTTGATCATGCTAGCAACCTTCAAACGTTGCTTGCAATAAGGCAGTGTAAACAGATGAAGTGATCCTATAGAGTATAGAAGCTGCTGGGAGGTGGTGTTGACTCTTAGTCATGTTTATACTGTAGTGTCGGACCAATCATCTGAAATGAAACACTCCAATTCTCCCCAGAGGCGAGTCCCCTTCATACCAGTGTTGACTCCACTACCAGATCTTAGTGGCCACTGCAGATTGAGTTTGATTGATTTCGGGATTATATAATGAAACACATTGATGAATTTTAGTTACACTGCAGACCCTAGCATGAGATCATTATGAAAAATAAACAGTCTCACCTTTCCACGGATCCCATAATGCAGTAAGCTGCAGATACCTCCAGTAACGTTGCTACACTTCCCTGAAAGTTTGTTCGACCCATGGGAAAGTTTTCCATCGATGACCCGATATTCCAGGTAATACGCACCCCAGCCCCTCGCCCCCGCCAATTGGAAACCCCGAGATAGCTTCACTTGAGGTTTTGCCCAAGGCCTGATCCTGAAAGAAGGTTTCAACCAAAGCATAGACACCTCAAGAAGATTCTGCTTGAGGTAGGGTGCATTCAAGAGGTCTTGACCAGGAACAAGGCTACACCCTGAGGTATGATGCTTCCACAGAGCTTTAACCAAACGCAAGAGTCCTTGAAGAAGACTTCACCCAATGGCAGATACTTGAAGAAAGCTTCACCCAACAGTTGACACCCTAGGATTGATATACCTGAAGGTAGATTTCCTCTGCGGATAGATGCCAAAGAATGTCAAAGCTTTAGGAAGGGTGGGGAGTGCGAGCGGCGGGGCGGGGGGGAGCAGGGAATCCGTTTTTCATCCGTGGTCTAGTCTGATGTGGATTTTCTCTTTTCTCTTAAGAACATAAAGAAAGTGTGGAATGGGAAAAGACCAGTGAGTCCAAGCCCACCATTGGTTGGCGCAGTTTCTGCATTATTGTGGAATCTTGTCTATTTACATTTAGTGAGAAAAAAAGGAGAACGATGCCTTTCTTTAGCCCCTTTCATGACATCAGGACATCCCAAAGTGCTTTGCAGCCAATTAAGTACTTTTGAAGTGTGGTCACTGTTGTAATGTAGGAATCACGGCAGCCAGTATGCGCACAGCAAGCTCCCACAACCAGCAATGTGATAATGACCCGATAACCTGTTTTTCAGTGATGTTGATTGAGGGATAAATATTAGCCCCAGGACATCAGGGATAACTCCCCTGCTCTTCTTCCAATAGTGGCCGTGGGATCTTTTATGTCCACCTGAGAGGGCAGATGGGGCCTCGGTTTAACGTCTCTTCTGAAAGACGGCACCTCCGACAGTGGCACTGCTCGAAGAAGAGCAGGGGGGAGTTCTCCCTGGTGTCCTGGGCCAATATTTATCCCTCAACCAGCATCACTTAAAAAAAAAGACCTCTGGTCATTTATCTTCTCGCTGTTCGTGGGAGCTTGCTGTGCGCAAATTGCCTGCTGCGTTTCCGACATTACAACAGTGACTACACTTCAAAAAGAGTACTTCATTGGCCGTAAAGCGCTTTGGGACGTCCGGAGGTGGTGTAAAGCGCTGGAGAAATGCGAGTCTATCTTTCTTTCATGTAACTTATTTGAGCTGAAAGGACATCGCACCAATGTGAAACCTGCAGCGCCTGGAACCTTCTTACATTAGTGGCTTCACTCAGCTGGACGCCAGCAGTAGACCAGCGAAAGGGTAAGTGGCCTTTTAGCCGACCTGCGATCATAATGGCCGTGAATTTGGCTCTCAGTCCCGGGGCGAAGGCCCCAGTATAAAGAGGCACGGCCACATGGGGAGGTAAATGCATCTTAAAAGGAGAGTTTTCTGACGGCGGGGTCGAGCGCAGGCCATTAGGCCGCTGAACTTTGACGGCCACCTGCCCTTTAAAGGCCATGAGGAGCCGTGTCTACAGCAGGGGAAAGGCACTTCAGTGATTGCCAAGTGGGCGTCATTAATCCTTTTGATGAAACTCTTGCCAGAATGGCAGCCAGTTTATGGTCGATATGTGTCCTGCAATCAAAGATGCTCTTGCGCGGCAGGAGCTGTTCAGGGAAGCCGAAGGCTAAAAAAAAAAGGCTGATAGCCCCGATTAGAATGTAACATTCAAAATCATGTTTCGTTCAGGAAGCGTGGTTTAGCTTGTGATGAACGTGTGCCTATATAAAGAAAGAACTTGCATTTCTATAGCGCCTTTCACCACCTCAGGACATTCCCAAAGTGCTTTACAACCAATGAAGAACTCTTTTGAAGTGTAGTCACTGTTGAAATGTAGGAAACGCGGCAGGCAATTTGCGCACAGCAAGCTCCCACAAACAGCAATCTGATAATGACCAGATAATCTGTTTTTAGTGATGTTGATTGAGGGAAGAATATTGGCCCCAGGACACCGGGGATAACTCCCCAGCTCTTCTTCAAAATAGTGGCCGTGGGATTTTTTTTTGTCCACCTGAGAGAGCAGACGGGGCCTCGGTTTAAATTCTAATCTGAAAGTTGGCACCTCCGACAGTGCAGCACTCCCTCAGTACTGCACCTCCGACAGTGCGGCACTCCCTCAGTACTGCACCTCCGACAGTGCAGCGCTCCCTCAGTACTGCCCCTCCGACAGTGCAGGACTCCCTCAGTACTGCCCCTCCGACAGTGCAGCACTCCCTCAGTACTGCCCCTCCGACAGTGAAGCGCTCCCTCAGTACTACCCCTCTGACAGTGAAGCGCTCCCTCAGTACTGCCCCTCTGACAGTGAGGCGCTCCCTCAGTACTATACTGGGAGTGTCAGCCTGGATTTTGTGCTCGAGTCTCTGAAGTGGGACTTGAACCCACGACCTTCTGACTCAGAGGCGAGAGCGCTACCCACTGAGCCACGGCTGACACAATGGCAGGTGAAATTGGTTTAGGGCGTTAGTGCAAAATGGGCGATAGCAAATCAGCAGCCCGTTTTTCACCCCGCCCAATTTTCTTCATAGAATCATAGAAATTTACAGCACAGAAGGAGGCCATTCGGCCCATCGTGTCCGTGCCGGCCGACAAAGAGCTCTCCAGCCTAATCCACTTTCCAGCTCTTGGTCCGTAGCCCTGTAGGTTACAGCACTTCAAGTGCATATCCAAGTACTTTTTAAATGTGATGAGGGTTTCTGCCTCTCCCACCCTTTCAGGCAGTGAGTTCCAGACCCCCCACCACCCTCTGGGTGAAAAAAGTTCTCCTCAACTCCCCTCTAATCCTTCTACCAATTACTTTAAATCTCTGTCCCCTGGTTATTGACCTCTCTGCTAAGGGAAATAGGTCCTTCCTATCCACTCTATCTCGGCCCCTCATAATTTCATACACCTCAATTAAGTCTCCCCTCAGCCTCCTCTGTTCCAAGGAAAATAACCCCAGCCAATCCGGTCTTTCCTCATAGCTAAAATTCCCCAACCCAGGCAACAGCCTCGTCTTTTCCATTCATCTTCGGTCAATCGCTGTGAGACCAATCTCAGCCCCCAATGGCAGTAAAGTAGAGCAGTTTCAGTCCAGACAATGACATCCAGCACAGACACGATGGGCCGAATGGCCTCCTTCTGTGCTGTAAATTGCTACGATTCTATGAACCCTTTAGAACAGAAACACTTGTAACATGGGAAGGCAAAAAAACTAAAAAATTCAACTGTTTTTGAACTTTCCTACTTTTTTTTAACAAGGGAAATGTCAGTTACATATAATGAAGGATTTTGTTTGAAATTAATTGGTCAATCTAGCAGGACCAGTATTTTCCTTCCCAATGTTTACAGATACAACTTCAAAGTCCCCTTGCTGCAATTCGTCAAGGATGGAGTTAATAGTGTTGCAGCGTGGAACCGATTATAGGAAGTCTTGGGTTTCTTTTAAGAAATCCCCGAGAATTCAATGCCTGATTGACCACACAGCTTGAACAGTCCAGAGCTCACCCTTGTGCCAGTTGCAATGGGGAGAGAAACAGGTGTCACCCGAGGTCCTTGGCTCAGCTCAATGAACATTCCCCGAAAAATGACGGCAAAATTCGAACAATTTGTTTAAAGTGGAGGGGCAGTACTGATGTAGTGCTGCACTGTCGGAGGGGCAGTACTGAGGGAGCGCTGCACTGTCGGAGGGGCAGTACTGAGGGAGCGCTGCACTGTCGGAGGGGCAGTACTGAGGGAGCACTGCACTGTCGGAGGGGCGGTACTGAGGGAGTGCTGCACTGTCGGAGGGGCAGTACTGAGGGAGCGCTGCACTGTCGGAGGAGCGGTTCTGAGGGAGCGCTGCACTGTCGGAGGGGCAGTTGTGAGGGAGCGCTGCACTGTCGGAGTAGCAGTACTGAGGGAGTGCTGCACTGTTGGAGCGGCAGTACTCAGGGAGCGCTGCACTGTCGGAGGGGCAGTACTCAGGGAGCGCTGCACTGTCGGAGGGGCAGTACTGAGGGAGCGCTGCACTGTCAGAGGGGCAGTACTGAAGGAGCGCTGCACTGTCGGAGGGGCAGTACTGAAGGAGTGCTGCACTGTCGGAGGAGCGGTTCTGAGGGAGCGCTGCACTGTCAGAGGGGCAGTACTGAAGGAGCGCTGCACTGTCGGAGGGGCAGTTGTGAGGGAGCGCTGCACTGTCGGAGTAGCAGTACTGAGGGAGTGCTGCACTGTCGGAGCGGCAGTACTCAGGGAGCGCTGCACTGTCGGAGGGGCAGTACTGAGGGAGTGCTGCACTGTCGGAGGGGCAGTACTGAGGGAGCGCTGCACTGTCGGAGGGGCAGTACTCAGTGAGCGCTGCACTGTCGGAGGGGCAGTACTGAGGGAGCGCTGCACTGTCAGAGGGGCAGTACTGAAGGAGCGCTGCACTGTCGGAGGGGCAGTACCGAAGGAGTGCTGCACTGTCGGAGGAGCGGTTCTGAGGGAGCGCTGCAGTGTCGGAGGGGCAGTACTGAGGGAGCGCTGCACTGTCAGAGGGGCAGTACTGAAGGAGCGCTGCACTGTCGGAGGGGCAGTACTGAAGGAGTGCTGCACTGTCGGAGGGGCAGTACTGAGGGAGCGCCGCACTGTCGGAGGAGCAGTACTGAAGGAGCGCTGCACTGTCCGAGGGGCAGTACTGAAGGAGCGCTGCACTGTCGGAGGGGCAGTACTGAGGGAGTGCAGCACTGTTGGAGGAGCAGTACTGAAGGAGCGCTGCACTGTCGGAGGGGCAGTACTGAAGGAGCGCTGCACTGTCTGGAGGGGCAGTACTGAGGGAGCGCTGCTCTGTCGGAGGGGCAGTACTGAAGGAGCGCTGCACTGTCAGAGGGGCAGTACTGAGGGAGCGCTGCTCTGTCGGAGGGGATGTGCTGAGGGAGCGCTGCACTGGGAGTGTCAGCCTAGCTTTATGTGCTGAAGTCTCTGGAGAGGGGCTTGAACCCACGACCTTCTGACTCTGAGGCGAGAGGGCGACCCACTGAGCCATGGCTGGCACCAGCGAATGGAGAGACTACGGAAAGACTACTTCCTCTGGTTGGAGACAGAAACCGGTCATTTTTCAAAATGCTAAATATGTTGCTGTGAAACAAAATTGCTTGAAACTTGAAAGTGTTGCGTGGACATAGTTCAAAGCACCAACCCACCCATTGCCATTGTCCGTTCACAGCCTGGAACACAAAATATTTTCCCGACCAAGGCGTGAACCTACTCAACTGAATGTAATTTGTATCTACCATCTCGGCTAAAACTACCCGTCAATTAGCACCCTTTATCAAGCGACTTCCGACAATTCCAAATCTAAGTGCAGGATTGTGAGGGTGTGAACACTCAGCCCTGTGTCACTGACACGAGATAAGAAATGGGGAGACGCACGTATCACAGAGCAGCTGTCACAGAGACCAGAGGGGAGCAGGGCTGCCGAATATGATTGTGTCACAGTTGTACGGAGCTCTGCGGACTGAGTCTCTCTCCAGAACCAGTAAATTGGCTGATTTACAGCAGCTCGCGAGTTTGGGAAGTGCTGATGCTTTTCCCAGTGACGCTGTCTAAAACGGCAGGAAATCCTGAATTAAAACGGGACAGAGGAGGCTTGCGGTATTTGAGACGGGGTGGGTGTCACTCAGCAGGAAGAACATAAGAAATAGGAGCAGGAGTCGGCCATTCGGCCCCTCGAGCCTGACCCGCCATTCAATAAGATCATGGCTGATCTTCTATCTCATCTCCACTTTCCTGAACTATCCCCATATCCCTTGATTCCCTTAATATCCAAAAATCTATCGATCTCTGTCTTGAATATACTCAACGACTGAGCCTCCACAGCCCTCTGGGGCAGAGAATTCCAAAGATTCACCACCCACTGAGTGAAGAAATTTCTCCTCATCTCAGTCCTAAATGGCCGACCCCTTATCCTGAGACTGTGACCCCTGGTTCTAGACTCTCCAGCCAGGGGGAAACATCCTCCCTGCATCCACCCTGTCAAGCCCTGTAAGAATTTTGTATGTTTCAATGAGATCACCTCTCATTCTTCTAAACTCTAGAGAATATAGGCCTAGTCTACTCAATCTCTCCTCATAGGACAATCCCCCCATTCCAGGAATCAGCCTGGTGAACCTTCGAAGAGGAGAGACAGTTAAGTAGGGGGGTGGGGGGATGGGGGTAGGGTAGGGGGGGTGGTTGGGCACTGTCGGCACTTATGAAAGAGGAGCTTTTCCTTGGAATCTACTGAAGGCAGGTAGAAAGGGCGAAAGGTGTCTGGGAGAGAATCACTGAAAACAGAGGCTTTAAAGGGGGTGCAGGAACAGGGAGACCTGGGGATGTAGGTACACAAATCTTTGAAGGTGGCAGGACAAGTTGAGAAGGCTGTTAAAATAACTGATAGGATCCTTGGCTTTATTAATAGAGGGGAAAAAAAAGGAAGTTATGCTAAACCTTTCTAAAACATTGGTTAGGCCTCAGCTGGAGTATTGTGTTCAATTCTGGGCAATTCAAGGAATAGAAGGATATGGGGATAGGGTGAGATGAAGAGGGGTGGAGGAGGCTGGTGTGGAGCATAAACACCGGCACGGAGCAGTTGGGCTGAATGGCCTGTTTCTGTGTGTAAATACTCTGTAAGAACATTGCTCTGCTGACCAACATACATCCCTCAACTGGCATCACTGCTAAAACGCAGATTGGGTGACCGCTTTGCGGAACACCTCCGTTCAGTCCGTAAGGGGGACCCCGAGCTCCCGGTGGCCTGTCACTTTAATTCACCGCTCCACTCCCACTCAGACCTCACCGTCCTCGGCCTCTTGCATTGTTCCACGGAAGATCAGCGTAAGCTCGAGGAACAGCACCTCATCTTTTGATTAGGCACTCTACAGCCCTCTGGACTCAACATAGAGTTCAACAATTTTAGATCATAACCTCGGCCCCCATCATATATATATATTTTTTTTTATCCACACTTTTGTTTGGCCTTTTTTTCTTCCCTCCCACATGGCAGCTGTCCTTCATTCTGCCAGCGCAATTCACACTTCATCTCGGGCCATCCTTTGTTCCTCAACCTGTCCCATTACCACCTCCTCTTGCCTTGAATATCTCTTAATGTCTCTCAATGTCTCGTAACCTCTCCTGCTTTCTATCCTATCACTGACCTTCCCTTTTGTTCTTTCATCCCCTCCCCCTTTTCCCCGCCCCTAAACCTGCTTTAAAATCTATTCCATTTCCTGCTTTTTTCCAGTTCTGACGGAAGGTCTTCGACCTGAAACGTTAACTCTGTTTCTCTCTCCACGGATGCTGCCTGGCCTGCTGAGTTTTTCCAGCGCTTTCTGTTGTTATTTCGGATTTCCAGCATCCGCAGTATTTTGCTATCATTTGTCCCATTGCTGCTTGTGGGACTTTTTGCTGTTTCACTACATTACAACATTTACACTTCTAAAGTACTTCATTGGCTTTGGGACGTCCTGAGGTTGTGAAAGATGCTGTAGAAGTGCCACTTCATTCTTCTTTTTCTTTTCTTTCATTCCAACAGTGAGGGCATTCCGAAAGTCGGTCATGGATCGTGAAGGACTATGGGGCGTCCTTTGCAATCACCGTTGCTCAAACTGTTTGCTCAGCAGTATGGAGTAGAGTCCACATCCTTTGAGGTGGTCACCACGAGACCTCCTCCGTCTCGCAAGCTTTATTTTAGCAATGCAGCAGGTTCTTTATTCCCTGCACTCGGCAGCCAAGGACCCAGGCCTATTTCAGAAGTGCCTGCAGCAGTCGGTGGCCCTCCATGCTGAATCCAGCTGTCCCGATCCCAGGAAAAATATCCTGCTCGCAAATCAGACTCAATTGGAGGAGACTTTTAATCAAGCTAATTCTAACCTCTGACCCTCAATAAACTCTAACCTCTCCCACCCAAAGCGACCAGAGTGGATAGCCACAGAGAAGTAAGAGGAGTTCCTGAAGGAAGGAGGTTAAGGGGTAAACAAGCCAATTATGTTATTTGCCCGGATAGTATTTCTGCTCGGTATCTTGTTGCTGGTTATTGCCTGGAAGGCAGTGTAAACTACGGTGAGTTTGACTTGTTTGGTCTGCTGCTGGTTAGTATTATACAATCAACTTCCAGATTAATTAAGTTATTTTTTCCATTTGGAAGGAGCTTGCTGTGGGATTTAGTTAAACAAAAGTCTGTTGCATAGAATTACTCAGCATGTAAAAAGAAAAAGAAAGACTTGCATTTCTATAGTGCCTTTCACGACCACCGGACGTCTCAAAGTGCTTTACAGCCAGTGAAGCACTTTATAAGTTGAGTCACTGCTGTAATGTGGGAAACGCGGCAGCCAATTTGCGCACAGCAAGCTCCCACAAACAGCAACGTGATAATGACCAGATAATCTGTTTTTGTTATGTGGATTGAGGGATAAATATTGGCCCCAGGACACCAGGGAGAACTCCCCTGCTCTTCTTCAAAATAGTGCCGTGGGATCTTTTATGTCCACCTGAGAGAGCAGACGGGGCCTCAGTTTAACGTCTCATCCGAAAGCCGGCACCTCCGACAGTGCAGCGCTCCCTCAGCACTGCACTGGGAGTGTCAGCCTAGCTTTATGTGCTCAAGTCCCTGGAGTAGCACAGAAGCACAGTAGTACAGCACAGAAACAGGCCATTCGGCCCAACAGGTCCGTGCCGGTGTTTATGCTCCACACGAGCCTCCTCCCACCCCTCTTCATCTCACCCCGTCAACATATCCTTCTATTCCTTTCTCCCTCATGTGTTTATCCAGCTTCCCCTTAAATACATCTGTGCTATTTGCCCCCACCACTCCCTGTGGTAGTGACTTCCACATTCTCACCACTCTCTGGGTAAAGAAGTTTCTCCTGAATTCCCTATTGGATTAATTAGTCACTCTTATATTTATGGCCCCTAGTTTTGGTCTCCCCCCAAGTGGAAACATCTTCTCTACGTCTACCCTATCAAACCCCTTCATAATTCCTCTATCAGATCACCCCCCGCCCAGCCATCTCTTTTCTAGAGAAAAGAGCCCCAGCCTGTTTAATCTTTCCTGATAAGTATAACCTCTTAGTTCTGGTATCATCCTTGTCAGTCTTTTTTGCCCCTTCTCCAGTGCCTCTATATCCTTTTTTATAATATGTTGACTGGAACTGTGCACAGTGCTCCAACAACAAAACAACAACTTGTATTTATATAGCATCTTTAACGTAGTTAAACGTCCCAATGCATTTCACCGTAGCATTATAAAACAAAATTTGACACCGAGCCACATAAGGAGATATTAGGACAGGTGACCAAAGGCTGGGTCAAAGAGGGAGGTTTTAAGGAGCATCTTAAAGGAGGAGAGAGAGGCGGAGAGGTTTAGGGAGGGAATTCCAGAGCTTAGGGCCCAGGCAGCTGAAGGCACGGCCACCAATGGCGGAGCGATGAAAATCGGGGATGCTCAAGAGGCCAGAATTAGAGGAGCGCAGATATCTCGGGGGTTTTGGGGCTGGAGGAGATTACAGAGATAGGAAACGGCGAGACCATGGAGGGCTTTGAAAAAAAGGATGAGAATTTTAAAATCGAGGTGTTGCTTAACCAGGAGCCAATGTTGGTCAGCAAGCACAGGGGTGATGGGTGAACAGGACTTGGTGCGAGTTAGGACACGAACAGCAGAGTTTTGGATGACCTCAAGTTTATGTAGTGTGAATGTGGGAGGCCAGCCAGGAGTGCGTTGGAATAGTCCAGTCTAGAGGTAACAAAGGCATGGATGAGGGTTTCAGCAGCAGATGAGCTGAGGCAAGCGCGGAGACGGGCGAGGTTACGGAGGTGGAAGTAGGCGGTCTTTGTTATGCTGCGGATATGTGGTCGGAAGCTCATTTCAGGGTCAAATCTGACACCAAGGTTGCGAACAGTGTGGTTCAGCCTCAGACAGATGCCAGGGAGAGGGAACGGAGTTTGTGGCGGGGACCGAAAACAATGGCTTCGTTCTTCCCATTATTTAATTGGAGAAAATTTCTGCTCATCCAGTACTGGATGTCGGACAAGCAGTCTGACAATTTAGAGACCGCGGAGGGGTCGAGAGAATTGGTGGTGAGGTAGAGCTGGGTGTCGTCAGCGTACATGTGGAAACTGATGCTGTGTTTTCGGATGATGTCACCAAGGGGCAACATGTAGATGAGAAATAGGAGGGGGCCAAGGATAGATCCTTGAGGGACACCAGAGGTAACTATGCGGGAGCGGGAAGAGAAGCCATTGCAGGTGATTCTCTGGCTACGATTAGATAAGAATGGAACCAGGCGAGTGCAGTCCCACCCAACTGGACAACGGTGAGAGGCATTGGAGGAGGATGGAGTTGTCAACCGTGTCAAAAGCTGCAGACAGATCGAGAAAGACGAGGAGGGATAGTTTACCTGTGTCACAGTCACAACGGATGTCATTTGTGACTTTGATGAGAGCTGTTTCGGTACTGTAGTAATATGGAGACCAGAACTGTGTGCAGTACTGCAAGTGTGATACAGAGACCGGAACGGTGCGCAGTACACCTAATGTGATATGGAGACCAGAACTGTTTTTTTAAATTTGGTTATCGGATGTGGGCGTCGCTGGCAAGGCCAGCATTTATTGTCCATCACTAGTTGCCCTTGAGAAGGTGGTGGTGAGCCGCCTTCTTGAACCGCTGCAGTCCGTGTGGTGAAGGTGCTCCCACAGTGCTGTTAGGGAGGGCGTTCCAGGATTTTGACCCAGCGACGATGAAGGAACGGCCGATATATTTCCAAGTCAGGATGGTATGTGACTTGGAGCGGAACTTGGAGGTGGTGGTGTTCCCATGCTCCTGCTGCCCTTGTCCTTCTAGGTGGAAGAGGTCGCAAGTTTGGGAGGTGCTGCCGAAGAAGCCTTGGCGAGTTGCTGCAGTGCATCTTGTAGATGGTACACACCTGCAGCCACGGTGCGCCGGTGGTGGAGGGAGTGGGTGTTTAAGGTGGTGGATGGGGTGCCAATCAAGCGGGCTGCTTTGTCCTGGATGGTGTCGAGCTTCTTGAGTGTTGTTGGAGCTGCACTCATCCAGGCAAGTGGAAAGTGAATCACACTCCTTACTTGTGCCTTGTAGATGGTGGAAAGGCTTTGGGGAGTCAGGAGGTGAGACACTCACCGCAGAATACCTAGCCTCTGACCTGCTCTTGCTGCCACAATATTTATGTGGCTGGTGCAGTTAAGTTTCTGATCAATGGTGACCCCCCAGTATGTTGATAGTGGGGGATTCGGCAATGGTAATGACATTAAATTTCAAGGGGCAGTGGTTAGACTCTCGCTTGTTGGAGATAGTCATTGCCTGGCACTTCTGTGGTGTGAATGTTACCTGCCACTTATCAGCCTAAGCCTGAACGTTGTCCAGGTCTTGTTGCATGCGGGCATGAACTGCTTCATTATCTGAGGAGTTGTTAATGGCGCTGAACACTGTGCAGTCATCAGCAAACATCCCCATTTCTGACCTAATGTTGGAGGGAAGGTCATTGATGAAGCAGCTGAAGATGGTTGGGCCTAGGACACTGCCCTGAGGAACTCCTGCAGCGATGTCCTGGGGCTGTGATGATTGACCTTCAACCACCACAACCGTGCAAAACTGTGCGCAGTGCTCCAAGTGTGATATGGAGATCAGAACTGTGCGCAGTGCTCCAAGTGTGATATGGAGACCAGAACTGTGCGCAGTGCTCCAAGTGTGATATGGAGACCAGAACTGTGCGCAGTACTCCAAGTGTGATATGGAGACCAGAACTGTACTCAGTACTCCAAGTGTGATATGGAGACTAGAACTGTACACAGTGCTCCAGTGTGATATGGAGACCAGAACTGTACGCAGTGCTCCAGTGTGATATGGAGACTAGAATTGTACACAGTGCTCCAGTGTGATATGGAGACTAGAACTGTACACAGTGCTCCAGTGAGATATGGAGACTAGAACTGTACACAGTACTCCAAGTGTGATATGGAGACTAGAACTGTACACAGTGCTCCAGTGTGATATGGAGACTAGAACTGTACACAGTGCTCCAGTGTGATATGGAGACCAGAACTGTGCGCAGTACTCCAAGTGTGATATGGAGACCAGGACTGTACTCAGTACTCCAAGTGTGATATGGAGACTAGAACTGTACACAGTGCTCCAGTGTGATATGGAGACTAGAACTGTACACAGTGCTCCAGTGTGATATGGAGACCAGAACTGTGCGCAGTACTCCAAGTGTGATATGGAGACCAGGACTGTACTCAGTACTCCAAGTGTGATATGGAGACTAGAACTGTACACAGTGCTCCAAGTGTGATATGGAGACCAGAACTGTGCACAGTACTCCAAGTGTGATATGGAGACCAGGACTGTACTCAGTACTCCAAGTGTGATATGGAGACCAGAACTGTACACAGTACTCCAAGTGTGATATGGAGACCAGAACTGTACGCAGTACTCCAAGTGTGATATGGAGACCAGGACTGTGCGCAGTGCTCCAAGTGTGATATGGAGACCAGAACTGTACACAGTGCTCCAGTGTGATATGGAGACCAGAACTGTACTCAGTGCTCCAAGTGTGGTCTAACCAAGGTTCTATATTAGGTTCTATCCTCTTGGAGGACTTTGTATCATTAAAAAAACAGGAGCGCTAACAGCAAAAATATTATTAAAATGCAAACACATTAAAAAAAATCAGGAGCGAGCAGGAAAGTCGGGAAGTTTAGAGGAGAAATTGAAGGTACATTGAAAGTCGATGGTTTAGGAGGCTTCTGAGGAGGTATGGAGATGATGTACTTTTGGGAGGAGCCACCAGGGGTGGCGTGTGGAACGATTGGCCTCCAATGGTGGGCAGTAATGGTCAGTGGTAGAGTGGACATAAAAACTGAGAGCGGAAATGAAACGGAAAAGAACAGCACCAAATAATTTGTGGAGCGGTGCCTGGTGGGATTTGAACGACTAACCTTTGGTTACTCGTCCAGTACTGGCAAACGTTAAGTTACCATACTCCTGATTCAGGGACAAGGTAGAGCTTCATAGGATGCTGTGTTTGGAGTCTAAAGGAAAAAAGTGAGGAAATGTTCCAAGGAGAACTGACCATTGTGCTATCAATAAATTGAGAGTGGGAGACAGAAATAAGAACATAAGAAATAGGAGCAGGTGTAGGACATTCAGCCCCTCGAGCCTGCTTTGCCATTCAATAAGATCATGGCTGATTATCAACCTCAACTCCACTTTCCCGCATTATCCCCATTGATTCCCTTAGTGCCCAAAAATTTATCGATCTCTGTCCTGAATATACTCAACGACTGAGCCTCCACAGCCCTCCGGGGCAGAGAATTCCAAAGATTCACCACTCTCTGAGTGAAGAAATTTCTCCTCATCGCAGTCCTAAATGGCCGACCCCTTATCCTGAGACTGTGACCCCCGGTTCTAGACTCTCCAGCCAGGGGGAAACAGCCTCCCTGCATCTACCCTGTCAAGCCCTCTAAGAATTTTATGGCCTGGAATTTGCAGTGGTTATGATGGCGAAAGTGTTAGTGTACTCCGTCATCACCCCCCTGAAACTGACCGTACTTCAGGATTTAGCGCATGTGCAGATAAACGTGGGAATCCTGAAGTTGCGGTCTGTCATTCCCTGCTCTGCCGTAGGCTGCACTGTGGAACTCCCCAGAGCCGGCAATCAGTGAATCACTTGAACTGACGAAACTTCCCGTTTTCCACTCTAATATCACTGTTAAACACCCCATAAAAAGTTAAGTCCTGTTGAAAGAGGTGTAACTGGGGTTTTAACGGCTTATTGACTGCTTAACAACCATTCTGGCCCTGAAAAGCAAATTTTATATTTGTGGAATGTAAAAATTTCTCCATTATGATAAAAATTACTAGATTTTTAAAATAACAAAAAATATTTCTTAAATTTAAAAAAAAATTGTTTATAATATTTCAGCTTCTATGTTAACCCTATGTGAATGTCCCAATCTTTATTTTGCTCTCTGTAAATTTTTTTTAAAGTGCATCATAATCGGTGCTTTTTATTTCCTGGTTTGCAATCTGTGAGAATTCTTCAATGTGATTGGCTGTTTAGACAACCTGATGACATCACTGCTGCTGTACACTGGAGATCTCCTTTTGACAGCGCTACACTCAAATTAAGCTCGAGAAAGCTAAAATTTTCACCACAGAGATCGCGAGATCTTTGTGGGCAGCTTTCTTCGAGATCAGCAGCCTCGTTTCGTCGCTAACCGCAAATTCTGGGCCTATACATTTCAATGAGATCCACTCTCATTCTTCTGAACTCCAGAGAGTATAGGCCCAACCTACTCAATCTCTACTCATAGGACAACCCTCTCATCTCAGGAACCAGTCTGGTGAACCTTTGTTACACTCCCTCTAAGGCAAATATATTCTTCCTTAGGTAAGGAGACCAAAACTGTGCACAGTACTCCAAGTGTGGTCTCACCAGGGCCCTATATAATTGTAGCAAGACTTCCTTACTCTTATACTCCAATCCCCTTGCAATAAAGGCCGACATGCCATTTGCCTTCCTAATTGCTTGCTGTACCTGCATGCTAACTTTCAGTGATTCGTGTACAAAGGATCCAAATATCCCTCTGAACACCAACATTTAGTAATCTCTCACTTTTTAAAAAATATTCTTATTTTACATTTTTCCTACCAAAGTGGATAATTTCACACTTCTCCACATTATACTCCATCTGCCACCTTCTTGCCCAATCACTTAACTGGTCTAAAATCCTTTGCAGACGCTTTGCATCCTCCTCACAGCCTACTTTCACACCTAGCTTTGTATCATCAGCAACTTTGGATATATTACATTTGGTCCCCTCATCCAAATCATTGATGTAGATTGTGAATAGTTGAGGACCAAGCACTGATCCTTGCAGCACTCCACTAGTTACAGCCTGACAACCCGAAAATGACCCGTTTATTCCTACTTTCTCTTTTCTGTCCATTAACCAATCCTCAATCCAGACGACACAAAGCTGGGTGGGCGTGTGTGTTGTGAGGAGGATGCAGAGAAACTCCAGTATGATTTGGACAAGTTGGGTGATTGGGCAGATGCATGGCAAATGCAGTATAATGTGGATAAATGCGAGGTTATCCACTTTGGTGGCAAAAACAGGAAGGCAGATTATTATCTGAACGGCAATAGATTGGGAAAAGGGGAAGTGCAACGAGATCTGAGAGTCCTTGTGCACCAGTCGTTGAAGGTAAGCATGCAGGTGCAGCAGGCGGTTAAGAAGGCAAATGGTATGTTGGCCTTCATAGCGAGAGGATTCGAGTACAGGAGCAAGGATGTCTTGCTGCAGTTGTACAGGGCCTTGGTGAGACCACACCTTGAGTATTGTGTGCAGTTTTGGTCGCCTTATCTGAGGAAGGATGTTCTTGCCATGGAGGGAGTGCAGCGAAGATTCACCAGACTGATACCTGAGATGGCAGGAATGACGTATGAAGAGAGATTAGGACGATTGGGCTTGTATTCGCTAGAGTTTAGAAGAATGAGAGGGATCTCATTGAAACTTATAAAATTCTAACAGGACTAGACAGACTAGATGCAGGATGGATGTTCCCGATGGCGAGGGAGTCCAGAACCAGGGGTCACAGTCTAAGGATAAGGGGTAAGCCATTTAGGACTGAGATGAGGAGGAATTTCTTCACCCAGAGAGTGGTGAACCTGTGGAATTCTCTACCACAGAAGGCAGTTGAGACCAATTCATTAAATATATTCAAGAAGGAGTTAGATATATTTCTTAAGGCTAAAGGGATCAAGGGATATGGGGAGAAAGCAGGGACAGGGTACTGAATTTGGATGATCAGCCATGATCTCATTAAATGGCGGAACAGGCTCGAGGGGCCGAATGGCCTACTCCTGCTCCTATCTTCTATGTCTATGTTTCAATCCATGCTAGTATATTACCCCCAATCCCAGGAGCCCTAATCTTGTGTAACAACCTCTTGTGTGGCACCTTATCGAATGCCTTCTAAAAGTCCAAATATACTACATCCACTGGTTCCCACTTATTTACCCTGCTAGTTACACCTTCAAAAAACTCTGATAGATTTGTCAAACACGATTTCTCTTTCATAAAACCGTGTTGACTGCCTAATCATATTATGATTTTTCCAAGTGCCCTGTTACCACGTCCTTAATAATAGATTCTAGTAAAAAGAGATAGAGGGAGAGAGAATGAGTGATGGAGAGGAGAGAGAGAGAAAGAGAGAGAAGGTAAGGGTGTGAGTGAGAGGGTAAGAGGGAGAGAGAGAGGCATTAAGTGAGGTAGAGGGAGAGAAAAGGAGAGAGGGAGAGGTGCAGAGAGCGGGGAAGAGAGAGAGTGAGGGAGTGAGAGAGAACGAGGGAAGAGTGAGGGTGAAAGAGAGAGAGAGGGTAAGAGGGAGAGAGAAAGAGGGAATGAGGGAGAGAGAGAGGGGAGAGAGAGAGGAGAGTGAGAGGGAGTAGGAGAGAGAGAGAGACACACACACACACACCAGCCTACACGTGACTCCAGTCCCACAGCAATGGGGTTGCCCTCTGAAATGGCCCAGCAAGACCCCTCAGTTGTATTAAACCACTACAAAAAGTCTAATAAGAATAAAACCGGACACAACAGAGGCACACCCGGCCCATTCAACCCTGAAAAGTCCTCCTCACTAATATCTGGGGACTTGTGCCAAAATTAGGAGAGCTGTCCCACAGACTAGTCAAGCAACAGCCTGACATAATGATACTCACAGAATCATACCTTTCAGCCAATGTCCCAGACTCCTCCATCACCATCCCTGGGTATGCCCTGTCCCACCGGAAGGACAGACCCACCAGGGGTGGCGGCACAGTGGTATACAGTCGGGAGGGAGTGGCCCTGGGAGCCCTCAACATTGACTCCGGACCCCATGAAGTCTCATGGCATCAGGTCAAGCATGGGCAAGGAAACCGCCTGCTGATTACCACCTACCGCCCTCCCTCAGCTGGTGAATCAGTACTCCTCCATGTTGGACACCTCTTGGAAGAAGCACCGAGGGTAGCAAGGGCACAGAATGTACTCTGGGTGAGGGACTTCAATGACCATCACCAAGAGTGGCTCGGTAGCACCACTACTGAGTGAGTTGGCCGAGTCCTGAAGGACACAGTTGCCAGACCGGGCCTACAGCAGGTGGTGAGAGAACCAACACATGGGAAAAAGTTATTTGACCTCGTCCTCACCAATCTGCCAGAAGTGCCGAGTGGATGATCCATCTCGGCCTCCTCCTGAGGTCCCCACCATCACAGAAGCCAGTTTTCAGCCATTTCGATTCACTCCACGTGATTTCAAGAAACGGCTGAGCGCACTGGATACAGCAAAGGCAATGGGCCCCGACAACATCCCAGCTATTGTGCTGCAGACTTGGGCTCCAGAACTAGCCACGCCTCTAGCCAAGCTGTTCCAGTACAGCTACAACACTGGCATCTATCCGACAATGTGGAAAACTGCCCAGGTATGTCCTGTCCACAAAAAGCAGGACAAATCCAATCCGGCCAATTACTGCCCCATCAGTCTACTCTCAATCATCAGCAAAGTAATAGAAGGTGTTGTCGACAGTGCTATCAAGCAGCACTTACTCACCAATAACCTGCTCACTGATGCCCAGTTTGAGTTCCGCCAGGACTACTCAGCTCCCGACCTCATTACAGCCTTGGTCCAAACATGGACAAAAGAGCTGAATTCCAGAGGTGAGGTGAGAGTGACTGCCCTTGACATCAAGGCAGCATTTGACCAAATGTGACACCAAGGAGCACTAGCAAAATTGAATTCAATGGGAATCAGGGAGAAAACTCTCCACTGGCTGGAGTCATACCCAGCACAAAGGAAGATGGTTGTGGTGGTTGGAGGCCAATCATCACAGCCCCAGGACATCGCTGCAGGAGTTCCTCAGGGCAGTGTCCTAGGCCCAACCATCTTCAGCTGCTTCATTAATGCCCTTCCTTCCATCATAATGTCAGAAGTGGGGATGTTCGCTGATGACTGCACAGTGTTCAGTTCTATTCGGAACTCCTCAGATAATGAAGCAGTCCTTGCCCACATGCAGCAAGACCTGGACGGCATTCAGGCTTGGGCTGATAACTGGCAGGTAACATTCGCACCACACAGGTGCCAGGCAATGACCATCTCCAACAAGAGAGAGTCTAACCACCTTCCTTTGACATTCTGGGGGTCACCATTGACCAGAATCTTAATTGGACCAACCACATAAATACTGTGACTACAAGAGCAGGTCAGAGGCTGGGTATTCTGCGGTGAGTGTCTCACCTTCTTACTCCCCAAAGCCTTTCCACCATCTACAAGGCACAAGTCAGGAATGTGATGGAACATTCCTCACTTGCCTGATGAGTGCAGCTCCAACAACACTCAAGAAACTCGACACCATCCAGGGCAAAGCTGCCCACTTGATTGGCACTCCATCCACCACCTTAAACATTCACTCCCTCCACCACCGGCATACCATGGCTGCAGTGTGTACCATCGCCAAGGTTTCTTCGACAGCACCTCCCAAACCTGCGACCTCTACCAACTAGAAGGACAAGGGCAGTAGGGGCATGGGAACACCACCACCTCCAAGTTCCCTTCCAAGTCACACACCATCCTGACTTGGAAATATATCGGCCGATCCTTCATCGTCGCTGGGTCAAAATCCCTCCCCAGCAGCACAGTGGGAGTACCATCACCACACGGACTGCAGCGGTTCAAGAAGAAGGCTCACCACCACCTTCTCAAGGGCAACTAGGGATGGGCAATAAATGCTGGCCTTGCCCAGTGATGTCCACATCCCGAGAATGAATAATTAAAAAATTAGAGAAAGTTTACAATGAAGACCGAGGTTGGACGCGAGATGCGAGGGTCCTCACTGATCAGACGATGAACTTTTTCTTGCATTCCAAACAGTTCGAGAACGATATAGGAACTGATCCATAAAATAGATTCTTTAAACTGATGATTGTGTAAATTGCCCTGTGTGAATACAAACCATCTGAAGCTCAGACTCGGCAATGAGAGCAGTGATAAAGGCGTGGAAAGTTGAAAACTTCTTTTTTAAATAAAGGAAAATTTTTGCTTTTGATAATTCAGCGAGTGCGGAGGACGGAGATCTCAACGCAGGTACAATTTTGCAATAATCAGAGCAGGCGGGAAACGGTAAGGTGTCATTGTACGAATCTAAGCTTCAGGCGAGGAGCGTTACCTGTCGGTAGCACGCAGCGAGTCTGGACAAATTCATGAAGTTTTTCCTGTAAAGTCTGTACTGGAGTTGATCCAATCGAGGTTTTGCCAATAACTGTCAATTGGAGTCGTACAGCCCCTCACCGCGTACCCGTAGGCACGATGGTCTTAACGTGATTCGCCCACTCCAGGCGTTGGACAGTGAAACCATCATAGGTCGTAGGCATTTCCACTTCACCACCAAGACCGCCTACTTCTACCTCCATAACATCGCCCATCTCTGCCCCTGCCTCAGCTCATCTGCTCCTGAAACCCTCATCCATGCCTTTGTAACATCCATACTAGTACTCATTCGGAATGTGAATTGTTCCATCTACACAGCTATCATGAAAGCCAAAATAACAATCTATTCCAACGCTCTCCTGGACGGCCTCCCATCTTCCACCCTCCGTAAACTTCAGCTCATCCAACACTCTGCTGCCCCATGTCCAAACTCACACCAAGTCCCGTTCACCCATCACCCCCTGTGCTCACTGACCTACATTGGCTCCCGGTCCACCAACACCTCGATTCAAAAATTCTCATCCTTGCTTTCAAATCCCTCCATGACCTCACCCACCCCCCCTCCCTATCTCTGTAACCTCCTCCAGTCCTACAACCCTCTGAGATCTCTGCGCTCCTCCAATTCTGTCCTCTGATGATTTTCATCACTCCACCATTGGCTTCAGCTGCCTAGGGCCTGGATTTTTCTCGCTAAACCTCTCCGCCTCTGTTTCCTCCTTTAAGATGCTCCTTAAAACCTCCCTCTTTGACCGAGCTTTTGGTCACCTGTCCTCATATCTCCTTTTGTGGCTCGGTGTCAAATTTTATTTGATTAAACTCCTGTGAAGCGCCTTGGGACGTTTTACTACGTTTCCTAATTAGTTCTAAACTAAAAGCTGAAAATACACAGCAGATCAGTTCCTAATAACATTGGAAGAGGAGTAGTCCAACAGCAATGTGATAACGACCAGATAATCTAATTTTTAGTGATGTCGGTTGAGGAATAAATATTGGACAAGACACCAGAGAAAACACGCCTGCTCTTCTTCAAAATAGTGGCCGTAGGATCTTATACATCCACCTGAGAGAATAGATGGGGCCTCGGTTTAACGTCTGATCCAAAAGACGGCACCTCCGACAGTGCAGCGCTCCCTCAGTACTGCCCCTCCGACAGTGCAGCGCTCCCTCAGTACTGTCCCTCCGACAATGCAGCACTCCCTCAGTACTGCCCCTCCGACAGTGCAGCACTCCCTCAGTACTGCCCCTCCGACAGTGCAGCACTCCCTCAGTACTGCCCCTCCAACAGTGCAGCGCTCCCTCAGTACTGTCCCTCCGACAATGCAGCACTCCCTCAGTACTGCCCCTCCGACAATGCAGCACTCCCTGAGTACTGCCCCTCCGACAGTGCAGCACTCCCTCAGTACTGACCCTCCGACAGTGCAGCGCTCCCTCAGTACTGCCCCTCCGACAGTGCAGCGCTCCCTCAGTACTGCCCCTCCAACAGTGCAGCTCTCCCTCAGTACTGCCCCTCCGACAGTGCAGTGCTCCCTCAGTACAGCCCCTCCGACAGTGCGGCGCTCCCTCAGTACTACCCCTCCGACAGTGCAGAGCTCCCTCAGTACTGTCCCTCCGACAGTGCAGCTCTCTCTCAGTACTGCCCCTCCGACAGTGCAGCGCTCCCTCAGTACTGCCCCTCCGACAGTGCAGTGCTCCCTCAGTACTGCCCCTCCGACAGTGCAGCACTCCCTCAGTACTGTCCCTCCAACAGTGCAGTGCTCCCTCAGTACTGCCCCTCTGACAGTGCAGCACTCCCTCAGTACTGGCACTGGGAGTTCGTGCTCAAATTCCTGGAGTAGGATTTGAACCCTTTGTCCATCGTGGCTTAGAGACGAGAGTGTTACTAACTGAGCCACAGCTAACACAGAAGTATCACCTTGCCCGTCTCCTTTTATCAGATGCTGACGAACCTGTTGCCTACTTCTCCCATTTTCTGTTTCAATTTCTATCCTGTGGAGCTTTCTTTTCAGCAGATAGGAACAGGAGGAGGCCATTCAGCCCTTCGAGCCTGTTCCACCATTCGTTGGAACAGGAGGAGGCCATTCAGCCCCTCGAGCCTGTTGCGCCATTCAATCAGATCATGGGCTGATCTGTATCTTAACTGCATCTACCCGCTTTGGTTCCGTAACCTTTAATACCCTTGCCTAACAAAAATCTATCGATGGATAAATACTTGAAGGGAAAATATTTACAGGGCAGAGAGAGGGCAGATGGCCTCCTTCTGTGCTGTAAGATTCTATGATCCCTGTTTTGACATTTTCAATGGATCTGACACTTTATAAATTTAAACGCGCACAAATATTGTGTGAACTATTTCTCGAAGTGGTTCTGCTGTGGGTGTTGAGGGGTTAATGACTAAAAGCACACACTGTGGCCGCTTAAGTTGAGAATAAAGGTTCCAGCATCATCCGGGGCTGGTGGGAGGAGTTGTTGGTGAACAGAGTTTCATGGGCTTGGCTTGCACTGACATGAAGGATATCTCTCCCTCCAGGCTTTGGATGTTAACACACACACATCTCAAACATAAAGAGAATGTCGTGCGTAAATAACTGTGTGTCTCGTTCCAGCCATTGGCGTTGAATGGGCTTTATCGGATTACTGATCAGAGGGCGCACACACATTGTCAAAAGCAAAGATACAGACCGTGCTGGGAATCTGAAATAAAAACAAGAAATGCTGGAAATACTCAGCAGGTCAGGCAGCATCTGTGGAGGGAGAAACAGAGTTAACGTTTCAGGTCAATGACCTTTCGTCAGAACTGGAAAAAGTTAGAGATGTGACAGGTTTTTAAGCAACTACAGAGGCGGGGAAAGGGGGGAGGGGAGGAAAGAACAAAAGGGACGGTCTGTGATAGGATGTAAGGCAGGAGAGATTAAATGACAAAAGGGATGATGGTGCAAGGTAAAAGGAGATGGTAATGGGACAAGTTAAGAAACAAAAGATGGGTCAAGAGGAGGTGTAAATGGGAATGGCAGAATCATCAACAGCTGCTGTCTGAAAAAAAGATCTGAAATTGTTGGACTCGATGTTGAGTCCAGAAGGCTGTAAAGTGCCTAATCGAAAGATGAGGTGCTGTTCCTCGAGCTTACGTTGAGCGCCAGGGACCCGGGTTCGAATCTGACCTCGGGTGACTGTCTGTGTGGAGTTTGCACATTCTCCCCGTGTCTGCGTGGGTTTCCTCCGGGTGCTCCGGTTTCCTCCCACAGTCCAAAAATGTGCGGGTTAGGTTGATTTGGCTATGATAAATTGACCCTTAGTGTTAGGGGGGGATTAAATATGTGGGGTTATGGGGATAGGATGGGATATGTTAGGGGGAATTAAATACGCGGGGATAGGGTGGGATAGGTGCAGGCTCGATGTGGGGATTCGGTGTGAGAAAGCAGGGACAGGGTACTGGATTTGGATGATCAGCCATGATCGTATTGAATGGTGGAGCAGGCTCGACGGGCCGAATGGCCTACTCCTGCTCCTAGTTTCTATGTTTCTATGTTTCATTGGAACAGTGTAAGAGGCCGAGGACAGAAAGTAGTCCTCACATTGTGGTTAATACAATTCCCACATTGCAACAGTGACTACACTTCAATAGTTCTTCATTGTCTGTGAAGCGCTTTGGGATGTCTTAAGGTGGTGAAAGGTGCTGGAGAAATCCAAGTCCTTTCTTTCTTTCTTTCACGTGCCAGGCACTCGGGGCGAAAAATTGAGTCGGGGCCCCTTTGGGGCGCTAACTTCACTGTTTAGCGCCCTGGAAAAATTTGCGCTCCCGCGACCGAAATTGAGTGGTAGCACCCCAAGAGGGAAGTGGGACGCTACTGGAAGCGCCCCGCCTCCCTCTTGGGGCGCTGCGAGGGAATATTGTGGCGCTACGTGCCGCGGAATTGCAGGCCTTCCTCCCCTTCTTAAAGGGGAGGGGCTTAGCGCAGAGCGACCCGGGGCCCAGCTGGGCCCCTGGGGATCGAGAGTGCCGACAAAAGAGCCCGGCACTCAAGAGAAGTACTGGGCTCACGGAGCGCAGCCGGCACTGCGGGGGGTGGGTCAGGAGGCCGGGGACGGGAGTGCAGCCGGCACTGCGGGGGGTGGGTCAGGAGGCCGGGGACGGGAGTGCAGCCGGCACTGCGGGGGGTGGGTCAGGAGGCCAGGGACGGGAGTGCAGGCAGGTACTGGCAGGCGGCCAGCAACAAAAATGGCTGCCCGGCACCTCGCCTTTAAATAGCGCCGCCCCGGCCGCAGGTAGCCCCCCCCGACCGCGTCGGACACAGCGTCCGGCGGTAAGTCAGGGGGCACAAACAAAGATTGCGGCCGGGCGCTGCGCACGGCGATTACGTCATCGCCGGCGGCGCAGCGCCGCGGGGCACTAACGGTTACTGCCGCCGCTAACCTCCCGCTGAATTTCGCAGGAGGCGTTGGCGCCGCTGCACCCAGGCGCCCTCTTAGGGCGCTAACGGGAGGCGCAAAACAACCAAATTTTTCCCCCTCAGAGTCCAATTGGTTCACACAAAGGCAACAGGCCGAGGTAAAATGTTAAACATGATCAATGTCAAGTCGCCCTGGTTTTTAGTGAGAGGAAACAGGGTGAAACTCAGCATCCATCGTGTGCTGGGAGAAGTCACTCAGAGCAACAAATCCTCTTAATTCCATTCTTCAGGCATTCAAATTATATCGAGGAAATGAAATCCAACATGCCATCCCGTAATCAGAAACTCTGCGACTGGAGTGAAGTCCAGAGCCCGGGCTCTTGTACCTGGTTTGTCAAAAGAGTTTGTCATTATTGAGGGAAAAGCTATAGAAATCATCTGAAAACCAATATTTGGCACCCTTTACTTTCCATTTCACCTTGAATTCGCACCTAAAAAAATGAAAGACATTGATTTCTAGAACGCCTTTCACAACATCAGGCCGTCCCAAAGCGCTTTACAGTATTTTTATATTGTAGGCACTGTTGTAATGTAGAGAAACGCGGCAGCCAATTTGCGCACAGCAAGCTCCCACAAACAGCAATGAGATAATGACCAGATCATCTGTTTTTAGTGATGTTGGTTAAATAATGGCCAGAGCTCCATGGGAGAACTCCCCTGCTCTTCTTCAAAATAGTTATCATGGGATCTTTTACACTGACCTGAGAGGGAAGACGGAGCCTTAGTTTAACGTCTCATCCGAAAGACGGCACCTCCGACAGTACAGCACTCCCTCAGTACTGCACTGGGAGTATCTGCGAGATCTCTGCGTTCCTCCGACTATGACCTCTTGCGCATCCCCACTCCCTTCGCCCCATCATTGGCGGCTGTGCCTTCAGCCGCCTGGGCCCTAAGCTCTGGAATTCCCTCCCTCAACTTCTCCGCCTCTCTCTCCACCTTTAAGACGCTCCTTAAAACCTACCTCTTTGAGCAAGCTTTTGGTCACCTGCAATAATTTAGTGTCAGCCGTGGCTCAGTGGGCAGCACACTCACCTCTGAGTTCAGAAGGTTGTGGTTTAAGTCCCACTCCAGAGACCTGAGCACAAAAATCCAGGCCGACACTCCAGTGCAGTACTGAGGGAGCGCTGCACTGTCGGAGGTGCCGTCTTTCAGATGAGACGTTAAACCGAGGCCCCGTCTGCTCTCTCAGGTGGACGTAAAAGGTCCCAAGGCACTATTTCGAAGAAGAGCAGGGGAGTTATGCCCCAGTGTCCTGGGGCCAATATTTATCCCTCAATCCACGTAACAAAAACTGATTATCTGGTCATTATCACATTGCTGTTTGTGGGAGCTTGCTGTGCGCAAATTGGCTGCCACGTTTCCCACATTACAAAAGTACTTCATTGGCTGTAAAGCGCTTTGAGGCGTCTGGTGGTCGTGAAAGGCGCTATATAAATGTAAGTTTTTCTTTTTAATATCTTTAATTGTCTCGGTATCGAGTTTTGTCTGATAATCGCTCCTGTGAAGCACCGTGGGAGGTTTTATTAAGTTAAAGACGCTATATAAATGCAAGTTGTTGTTGATTTTGTAACTCGGCAGTCTTCCCTTTGGAGAATAATGTGATGTAGTGGAGGGAGTCACAGGTTGACAGGGTGCGACGTGAACACTCTGTCCATGGCCGTTCTCTTTCAGATGATGACTGACCTGCTGCACATTCCCGTATTTTAAGTTTGTTTTCGGAACATTAGGAACAAGAGGGGGCCATTTTTGGGAGTTAACACAACGTGCAAGATCCAAAACACATTCCGCACTTAAAAGGGTTAATCTGTGCCGTTTCATTTCAGTGATGTGTGCCAGTGGCAAAACACTTGCTTTGGGTGTTTTTGTTTTGGAGTTCACTGCTGCTGCGACTAGTTTACTGTGAACATTCTCCCTTTCTGTGAGGCCATTCAGCCCCTCGAGCCTGTTCCACCATTCTATTTGATCATGGCTGATTTGTACTTCAAACCCATTTACCCGCCGTTACTCCATATCCCTTGATACCCTTACCGAACAAAAATCTATCGATCTCAGTCTGGAAAGCTCCAATTGACCCTCAGCATCTACAACCGTCTGGGGGGAGAGTGTTCCAGATTTCCACTGCCCTTTGTGTGAGGAAGTGCTTCCTGACATCACCCCTGAACGGCCTGGCTCTATTTTATGGTTCTGCCCCCTTGTTCTGGACTCCCCCCACCAGAGGAAATAGTTTCTCTCTATCTACCCTATCAACTCCTTTAATCATCTTAAACACCTCAATTAGATCTCCCCCTCAACCTTCTAAACTCAAGTGAATACAAGCCAGGTTTATGCAACCTGTCCTCATAATTTAATCCTCTAGACCCCGGTATTATTTTGTAATTTTTTGAGCTTGCATTTAACATAAGAACATAAGAAATAGCAGCAGGAGTCGGCCATTCGGCCCCTCGAGCCTGCTCCACCATTCATTAAGATCATGGCTGATCTTCTACCTCAACTCCACCTTCCTGCACTATCCCCATATCCCTCGATTCCCTTTGTTCCCAAAAATGTATCGATCTCTGTCTTATATACTCAACGACTGAGCCCCCACAGCTCTCTGGGGTAGAGAATTCCAAAGATTCACCACCCTCTGAGTGAAGAACTTTCTCCTCATCTCAGTTCTCAATGGCCGACCCCTTATTCTGAGACTGTGACCCCGTGCTCTAGATTCCCCAGCCAGGGGAAACATTTTCCCAGCATCTACCCTGTCAAGCCCCTTAAGAATTTTGTATGTTTCAATTAGATCACCTCTCATTCTTCTAAACGCTAAGGAATATAGGCCTAGTCTACTCAATCTCTCCTCATAGGGCAATTCCCTCATCGCAGGAACCAGTCCAGTGAACCTTCGCTGCACTCCCTCTAAGGCAAATATATTCTTACTTAGGTAAGGAGACCAGAATTGTTCACAGTACTCCAGGTGTGGCCTCACCAATGCCCTGCATAATTGTGGTAAGACTTCTTTACTCTTATACTCTAATCCCTTTGTAACAAAAGTTAACATACCATTTGCTTTCCTAATTGCTTGCTGTACCTGCATGTTAACTTTCTGTGATTCATGTACAAGGACACCCAGGTCCCTCTGAGTGCAAACATTTCCCAGTCTCTCACCATTCAAAAAATATTCTGCTTTTCTGTTTTTCCTACCAAAGTGGATAACTTCACACTTCCCCACATTATATTCCATTTGCCATGTTCTTGCCACTCAGTCAACCTGTCTATATCTCTCTGCAGCCTCTTTGCGTCCTCCTCACAGCTTACTTTCCCACCTAACTGCATCATCAGTCCCTTCATCTAAGTCATTAATATAAATTGTGAATAGCTGAGGCCCAAGCACTGATCCTTGCGGTACCCCACTAGTTACAGCCTGCCAACCTGAAAATGACCCGTTTATTCCTACTCTCTGTTTTCTGTCCATGAACCAATTCTCAATCCATGCTAATATATTACCCCCAATCCCATGAGCCCTAATTTTGTGTAATAACCTCTTGTGTGGCACCTTATCGAATGCCTTCTGAAAATCCAAATACACCACATCCACTGGTTCCCCCTTATCTATTCTACTAGTTACATCTCAAAAAACTCGAACAGATTTGTCAAACACGATTTCCCTTTCATAAAAACATGTTGACTCTGCGCCAATCATATTATGATTTTCTAAGTGCCCTGTTACCATTCTAGCATTTTGCCTACTACTGATGTCAGGCTAACTGGTTTATAGTTCCCCTTATATAGTTAACGAGCGCCTTTAACATAGAATACCTCCAAGGTGCTTCAGGGATGTATAAGGAATAAATGGCCACATTTATATAGTACCTCTAACGTATTAAAACATCCCAAGGCTCTTCACAGGAGCCATTATCAAACAAAATTTGACACCGAGCCACATAAGGAGATATTAGGACAGGTGACCAAAAGCTTGGTCAAAGAGGTAGGTTTTAAGGAGCGTCTTAAAGGAAGAGAGGTGGAGAGGTTTAGGGAGGGAATTCCAGAGCTTGGGGCCCAGGCAGCTGAAGGCACGGCCGCCAATGGTGGGGCGATGGGAGTGGGGGGATAGGCAAGAGGGTGGCATAAAGCCCTTTGTCAGAACTTAGAACAGGGGGTAGAGGGTCTACACCTGAAACATTAATCTGTCTTTTCCCCAGATGTTGACAGACTTGCTGAGCATTTCTCATTTCTAATTTTGTTTTAATTTCAGATTTGCGGGCTATTTTTTTGGTCTTGTTGAAGTAGTTTTCAGTGCCACAGCCCCTAATAGCGGTGTAATATAATCTGCAGCCACTTGACCTCGGGGATGGCTGGTCTGAAGCAATCTTAAATAGTTAACTAGCCATTGACCTAATAAATTGAGGTTCAAACAACTCTGAATTTTAGGACCGAGATTATAAATTACGTGAAGCATTGATACAAAAGATGTAAAGAGGAAACACCAGCCAGACACAGTCTCCGAGAGTAATTCATTGTGCGAGGCACTTGGAGAATTTTCGATGCGATACGGTGCTATAATAAGCATAGGTATCATTTTAAGTGCTCTACACAGCTCTTTATTCTGACGACACGACCGATTTCTAAAGGGGTCATTTAGCTTTGATTACATGCAGATTGTTTCCCCGGGCTGGAGAGTCTAGAACCAGGGGTCACAGTCTCAGGATAAGGGGTCGGCCATTTAGGACTGAGATGAGAAGAAACTTCTTCACTCAGAGGGTGGTGAATCTTTGGAATTCTCTGCCCCAGAGGGCTGTGGATGCTCAGTCGTTGAGTATATTCAAGGCTGAGATCGATAGATTTTTGGCCACTAAGGGAATCAAGGGATATGGGGATCGGGCGTGAAAGTGGAGTTGATATAAAATTTCAGCCATGATCTGATTGAATGGCGGAGCAGGCTCGAGGGGCCGAATGGCAGAGCAGGCTCGAGGGGCCGAATGGCGGAGCAGGCTCGAGGGGCCGAATGGCGGAGCAGGCTCGAGGGGCCGAATGGCGGAGCAGGCTCGAGGGGCCGAATGGCCTGCTCCTGCTCTTATTTCTTATGTTCTTATGTAGCACACCGGTTTGAACTGACGGCAAAATGCTACATCTAGCAGCCCGTCCATATTAAAGAAAGACTTGCATTTCTATCGCGCCTTTCACGCCCACCGGACGTCTCAAAGCGCTTTACAGCCAAACAAAGTACTTTTGAAGTGTAGTCACTGTTGTAATGTGGGAAACGCGGCAGCCAATTTGCGCACAGCAAGCTCCCACAAACAGCAATTGGATAATGACCAGATCATCTGTTTTTAGTGATGTTGATTGAGGGATAAATATTGGCCCCAGGACACATTAAGGTGACTATCTTTCTTGATCAGATAAGCGCGATTGAGACGTCTGACGGCGTTCTCAACTGCTCAGCCCCTGGGTCATGCATCCGACTGTGATCCGTTCAACCTTTAGAAGGAAGAAAACCCCCACCCCCCCCCAGAGCCGCCCACATTAAGAGAGTCAACGGGTTTGTTTTGATGATGCGGTGTGACAGTAAAGATCTGAGTGTTTCGGTACCGTCTCTCTCGCTCTCTCTCTCTTTCTGACACATGCATCAAAAAAAAACATTCGTGCAAGATTTAAAGGCAGATTTCCCCCACACCCACCCCTCTGTCCCCGCCAGCCCAACCCCACCCCATGACATCGCATGCCCAAGCTTTCGGTATCGCGTCCTGATCTGAAGCTGCCTGTCGACTATACACAACAGCCGGCCTCAGACATGCTGGAACAGACGATTGATTACATGCAGTGCTGGGAGAAATCAGAGAGCTCGCTAGAAATTGCTTCATCATTCTGTGCTGTGTCTGCCACTTCACAATCAGCCAAGTGTTCCTGTTCTGGCAATTGGGAGTCATTTAAAACAATCATCAAAGCTTTTCCTACCTACTGCGTTTCGACAAATTATTTTTTCGTGCGGCATTTGCGGTGACATTTAGAGAATCGAGTCCAAGTAAAGGGGAAAACTTTCTCGGAAACTTTTATTTTGATTTTTAACCTCGTTGAATGTCCTCCGGCAAAGGGTGACTGAGGGATGGGATTCAATCTGCAATAACTGCTGACGACAGGCGCCCATCACTGCAATACGCAGTAATACCAAAGAACTTTCATAGAATCATAGAAATTTACAGCACAGAGGGAGGCCATTCGGCCCATCGTGTCTGTGCCGGCCGACAAAGAGCTCTCCAGCCTAATCCCACTTTCCAGCTCTTGGTCCGTAGCCCTGTGGGTTACGGCACTTCAAGTGCATATCCAAGTACTTTTAAATGTGATGAGGGTTTCTGCCTCGACCACCCTTTCAGGCAGTGAGTTCCAGACCCCCACCACCCTCTGGGTGAAAAACGTTCTCCTCAACTCTCCTCTAAACTTCTGACCAATTACTTTAAATCTATGGCCCCTGGTTATTGACCTCTCTGCTAGGGGAAATAAGTCCTTCCTACCAACTCTATCTAGGCCCCTCATAATTTCATACACCTCATTAAATCTCCCCTCAGCCTCCTCTGCTCCCGATAAGTGACACACTATCAAACGTATTTGCATGACATACAGTGTCAGCCGTAACTCAGTGGTACCTCTGTCGCCACTGAGTCTAGAAGGTCGTGGGTTCAAGTCCAATTCTTGAGATTTAAGTATAAAACCCAGTACTGATGTTTTTTAGTGATGTTGGTTGAGGGATAAATATTGGCCCCAGGATACCAGAGAGCACTCCCCTGCTCTTCTTCGAATTAGAGCCGTGGGATCTTTGACTTCAACTTGAGGGGGCCAAAGGGGTCTCGGTTTAACAACTCATCCGAAAGATGGCAGCTCCGACAATGCGGCGCTCCCTCATTACTGCTCCTCCGACAGTGCAGCGCTCCCTCAGTACTGCCCCTCCGACAGTGCAGCGCTCCCTCAATACTGCCCCTCCGACAGTGCGGAGCTCCCTCAGTACGGCCCCTCCGACAGTGCAGCGCTCCCTCAGTACTGCCCCTCCGACAGTGCAGCGCTCCCTCAATACTGCCCCTCCGACAGTGCGGAGCTCCCTCAGTACAGCCCGGCGCTCCCTCACTACTGCCCATGTGACAATGTAGCACTCCCTCATTACTGCCCCTCCGACAGTGCAACTCTCCCTCATTACTGCCCCTCCGACAGTGCAGCGCTCCCTCAGTATTGCCACTCCGACAGTGCAGCGCTACCTCAGTACAGACCATCCGACAGTTCCGCACTCCCTCAGTACGGCGCTCCCTCATTACTGCTCCTCCGACAATGCGTAGCTCCCTCAGTACTGCCTCTCCGACAGTGCAGCACTCCCTCAGTACTGCCCCTCCAACAGTGCGGCACTCCCTCAGTACAGCCCGGCGCTCCCTCAGTGCTGCCCATGTGACAGTGTAGCACTCCCTCATTGCTGCCCCTCCGACAGTGCAACTCTCCCTCATTACTGCCCCTCCGACAGTGCAGCACTCCCTCAGTATTGCCACTCCAACAGTGCAGCGCTACCTCAGTACAGACGATCCAACAGTGCCTTACTCCCTCAGTACTGCACCTCCGACAGTGCGGCGCTCCCTCATTACTGCTTCTCCGACAGTGCAGCACTCCCTCAGTACTGCATCTCCGACAGTGCGGCGCTCCCTCAGTACTGCCCCTCCAACAGTGCGGCGCTCCCTCAGTACTGACCCTCCGACAGTGTGGCGCTCCCTCAGTACTGCCCCTCCGACAGTGCGGCGCTCCCTCAGTACTGCCCCTCCGACAATGCACCGCTCCCTCAGTACTGCCCCTCCGACAGTGTGGCGCTCCCTCAGTACTGCCCCTCCAACAGTGCAGAGCTCCCTCAGTACTTCCCCTCCGACAGTGCAGCGCTCCCCAAGTACTGCCCCTCTGACAGTGCAAAGCTCCCTCAGTACTGCCCCTCCGACAGTGCAGCGCTCCGCTCCCTCAGTACTGCCCTTCCGACAGTGCAGCGCTCCCTAAGTACTGCCCCTCCGACAGTGCAGCGCTCCCTCAGTACTGCCCCTCCGACAGTGCAGCGCTCCCTCAATACTGCCCCTCCGACAGTGCGGAGCTCCCTCAGTACAGCCCGGCGCTCCCTCAGTACTGCCCATGTGACAATGTAGCACTCCCTCATTACTGCCCCTCCGACAGTGCAACTCTCCCTCATTACTGCCCCTCCGACAGTGCAGCGCTCCCTCAGTACTGACCATCAGACAGTGCCGCAGTCCCTCAGTACTGCACCTCCGACAGTGCGGCGCTCCCTCATTACTGCTCCTCCGACAGTGCGGAGCTCCCTCAGTACTGCCTCTCCGACAGTGCAGCGCTCCCTCAGTACTGCCCCTCCGACAGTGCAGTGCTCCCTCAGTACCGCCCCTCCGACAGTGCGGCGCTCCCTCAGTACTGACCCTCCGACAGTGTGGCGCTCCCTCAGTACTGCCCCTCCGACAGTGCGGCGCTCCCTCAGTGCTGCCCCTCTGACAGTGCAGTGCTCCCTCAGTACTGACCCTCCAACAGTGTGGCGCTCCCTCAGTACTGCCCCTCCGACAGTGCGGCGCTCCCTCAGTGCTGCCCCTCTGACAATGCACCGCTCCCTCAGTACTGCCCCTCCGATAGTGTGGCACTCCCTCAGTACTGCACCTCCGACAGTGCTGCACTCCCTCAGTCCTGCCCCTCCGACAGTGCAGCGCTCCCTCAGTACTGCCCCTCCGACAGTGCAGCGCTCCCTCAGTACTGCCCCTCCGACAGTGCAGCGCTCCCTCAGTACTGCCCCTCCGACAGTGCAGCGCTCCCTCAGTACTGCCCCTCCGACAGTGCAGTGCTCCCTCAGTACTGACCCTCCGACAGTGTGGCGCTCCCTCAGTACTGCCCCTCCGACAGTGCGGCGCTCCCTCAGTGCTGCCCCTCTGACAATGCACCGCTCCCTCAGTACTGCCCCTCCGATAGTGTGGCACTCCCTCAGTACTGCCCCTCCAACAGTGCAGAGCTCCCTCAGTACTTCCCCTCCGACAGTGCAGCGCTCCCCAAGAACTGCCCCTCTGACAGTGCAAAGCTCCCTCAGTACTGCCCCTCCGACAGTGCAGCGCTCTGCTCCCTCAGTACTGCCCCTCCGACAGTGCAGCGCTCCCTCAGTACTGCCCTTCCGACAGTGCAGCGCTCCCTCAGTACTGCCCCTCCGACAGCGCAGCGCTCCCTCAGTACTGCCCCTCCGACAGTGTGGCACTCCCTCAGTACTGCCCCTCCAACAGTGCAGAGCTCCCTCAGTACTTCCCCTCCGACAGTGCAGCGCTCCCCAAGAACTGCCCCTCTGACAGTGCAAAGCTCCCTCAGTACTGCCCCTCCGACAGTGCAGCGCTCTGCTCCCTCAGTACTGCCCCTCCGACAGTGCAGCGCTCCCTCAGTACTGCCCTTCCGACAGTGCAGCGCTCCCTCAGTACTGCCCCTCCGACAGCGCAGCGCTCCCTCAGTACTGCCCCTCCGACAGTGCAGTGCTCCCTCAGTACTGCCCCTCCGACAGTGCAGCGCTCCCTCAGTACTGCCCCTCCGACAGTGCAGCGCTCCCTCAATACTGCCTCTCCGACAGTGCGGAGCTCCCTCAGTACTGCCTCTCCGACAGTGCAGCGCTCCCTCATTCCTGCCCCTCCAACAGTGCGGCACTCCCTCAGTACAGCCCGGCGCTCCCTTAGTACTGCCCATGTGACAATGTAGCACTCCCTCATTACTGCCCCTCCGACAGTGCAACTCTCCCTCATTACTGCCCTCCGACAGTGCAGCGCTCCCTCAGTATTGCCACTCCGACAGTGCAGCGCTACCTCAGTACTGACCATCCGACAGTGCCGCAGTCCCTCAGTACTGCACCTCCGACAGTGCGGCGCTCCCTCATTACTGCTCCTCCGACAGTGCGGAGCTCCCTCAGTACTGCCCCTCCGACAGTGCAGCGCTCCCTCAGTACTGCCCCTCCGACAGTGCAGTGCTCCCTCAGTACCGCCCCTCCGACAGTGCAGCGCTCCCTCAGTACAGCCCCTCTGACAGTGCAGCCCTCCCTCAGTACTGCCCCTCCAACAGTGCAGCACTCCCTCAGTACTGCCCCTCCGACAGAGCAGCGCTCCTTCTCGACAGCCGCTCCGACAATGCAGCGCTCCCTCAGTACTGCCCCTCCGACAGTGCAGCGCTCCCTCAGTACTGCCCCTCCGACAGTGCAGCACTCCCTCAGTACTGCCCCTCCGACAGTGCAGCGCTCCCTCAGTACTGCCCCTGCAACAGTGCAGCGCTCCCTCAGTACGGCCCCTCCGACAGTGCAGCACTCCCTCAGTACGGCCGTTCCGACAGTGCAGCACTCACTCAGTACTGCGACTCCGACAGTGCAGCGCTCCCTCATTACTGCCCCTCCGACAGTGCAGCGCTCCCTCAGTACTGCCCCTCTGACAATGCAGCGCTCCCTCACTTCAGCCCCTCCGACAGTGCAGCGCTCACTCAGTACTGCCCCTGCAACAGTGCAGCGCTCCCTCAGTACGGCCCCTCCGACAGTGCAGCACTCCCTCAGTACGGCCGTTCCGACAGTGCAGCACTCACTCAGTACTGCCTCTGCGACAGTGCAGCGCTCCCTCACTACAGCCACTCCGACAGTGCAGCTCTCCCTCAGTACTGCCCCTCTGACAGTGCAGCGCTTCCTCAGTACTTCCCCTCCGACATTGCAGCGCTCCCTCAGTACTGCCCCTCCAACAGTGCAGCGCTCCCTCAGTACTGCCCCTCTGACAGTGCGTCACTCCCTCAGTACTGCACCTCCGACAGTGCTGCACTCCCTCAGTACTGCCCCTCCGACAGTGCAGCGCTCCCTCAGTACTGCCCCTCCGACAGTGCAGCGTTCCCTCAGTACTGCCCCTCCGACAGTGCAGCGCTCCCTCAGTACTGCCCCTCCGACAGTGCAGCGCTCCCTCAGTACTGCCCCTCCGACAGTGCAGCACTCCCTCAGTACTGCCCCTCCGACAGTGCAGCGGAGGCTCCCTCAGTACTGCCCCTCCGACAGTGCAGCGCTCCCTCAGTACTGCCCCTCCGACAGTGCAGCGCTCCCTCAGTACTGCCTCTCCGACAGTGCAGCGCTCACTAGTTGCTGGGTTTGTATTTACACCCTGTTTTGAACAATATTGCAACATTTACAATTTTCTAGTCCTCTGGCACCACCCCCATTTCTGAGGAGGATTGGGAGATTATGGCCAGTACCTCCGCGATATCTTCCTTCACTTCCCTCAGCATCCCAGGATGCCTCCCATCTGGTCCTGGTGACTTATCAACTTGAAGTACAGCCAGCCTTTCTAGAACCTTGTCTTTATCAATTCTTATCCCATCCAATATCGCCTCTATCTCGTCCTTCACTATGTCTATGGCAGCATCCTCTTCCTTGGTGAAGACAGATACAAAGTACTCGTTTAGTACCTCAGCCATGCCCTCTGCCTCCATCCGTCGGTCTCCTTTTTGGTCGCTATTCGCCCCCCCCCCTTACTACTGTTTACTATTTATATGCCTAAAGAAGACTTTTGGATTACCTTTTATGTTGGTTGCCATTCTATTCTCTTTTCCCCTCTTAATTTCTTTTTCACTTCTCCTCTGAACTTTCTATATTCAGCCTGATTCTCAGATGTATTCTTGACCTGACATCTGTCATACGGGCTCTTTTTCTGCTTCATCTTACTCTCTATCTCTTTCGTCATCCAGGGAGCTCTGACTTTAGTTGCCCTACCTTTCCCTCTCGTGGGAATGTACCTCGACTGTACCCGAACTATCTCCTCTTTAAAGGCAGCCCATTGTTCCACTATAGTTTTGCCTGTGTGCCAATCTTTGATTCTAATTTACCTGACCCAGATCCGTTCTCATCCCACTGAAATTTGCCTTCCTCCAATTAAGTATTTTTACTCTAGATTGCTCCCTGTCCGTTTCCATAGCTAATCTAAACCTTATGATACTATGATCACTGTTCCCTAAATGTTCACCGACTGAAACTTGATCCACCTGACCCACCTCATTCCCCAGAACCAGATCCAGCAATGCTTCCTTCCTCGTTGGGCCGGAAACGTACTGATCAAGAGAGTTCTCCTGAACACACTTCAGAAATTCTTCCCCCTCCCTGCCCTTTACACTATTTCTATCCCAGTCTATATTATGATAGTTGAAGTCCCCCATTATTACTACTCCATAAAAGCAAAATACTGCGGAATCTGGAAATCTGAAATAAAAACTGAAAATGCTGGAAATACTCAGCAGGTCAGGCAGCATCTGTGGAGAGAGAAACAGAGTTAACGTTTCAGGTCGATGACCCTTCGTCAGAACTGGAAAAAGCTGGAGATGGAACAGGTTTTTAAGCAAGTGCAGGGGCAGGGAAAGGGGGGAGGGCAGGAAAGAACAAAAGGGAAGGTCTGTGATAGGATGGAAGGCAGGAGAGATTAAGAGACAAAAGGGATGATGGTGCAAGGCAAAAGGAGATGGTAATGGGACAAGTTAAGAAACAAAAGATGACTCTAGATGAGGTGTAAATGGCGATGGCAGAATCATCAACAGCTGTCATGTGAGAGAGAGAAAAAAAAAAGATGGGGCAAGAGGTTATGATCTGAAATTGTTGAACTCTATGTTGAGTCCAGAAGGCTGTAAAGTGCCTAATCGAAAGATGAGGTGCTGTTCCTCGAGCTTACGTTGAGCTCCATTGGAACAGTGTAAGAGGCCGAGGACAGAGAGGTCAGAGTGGGAGTGGAGCGGAGAATTAAAGTGACAGGCCACCGGAAGCTCGGGGTCACCCTTACGGACTGAACGGAGGTGTTCCGCAAAGCGGTCACCCAATCTGCGTTTGGTCTCCCCGATGTAGAGGATGCAGCCCAGATTCACCAGACTGACACCGGGGCTAAAAGGGTTAAATTATGAGGACAGGTTGCACAGACTGGGCTTGTATTCCCCTGAGTTAAAGGGGTGATCTAATTGAGGTGTTTAAGATGATTAAAGGATTTGATCGGGTAGATAGAGAGAAACTATTTCCCCTGGTGGGGGGAGTCCAGAACAAAGGGACATAACCTTAAAATTAGAGCCAGGCCGTTCAGGGGTGATGTCAGGAAGCACTTCTTCACACAAAGGGCAGTGGAAATCTGGAACTCTCCCCCCCAGATGGCTGTGAATGCTGGGGGTCAATTGGAGCTTTCCAGACTGAGATGGGTGGATGTTTGTTGGGTCTCAAGGGATGTGGAGCAAAGGCGGGTAAATGGATTTCAGATACAGATCAGCCTCCATCTAATGGAATGGCTGGAGGGGTTGAATGGCCTCCTCACTTTGCTATGTAATGTTACTCTCTTGCTTTTCCCCACGTTTGGCCAATGAGCACCAATGTTTGTGTAGCCTCCCAATCACTGGCCCCCACCAAGGTTGGGGATCAAGTTCTGGAACCGTTTACAACAACAACTTGCATTTACACAGCGCCTTTAACGCACTAAAACATCCCAAGGCGCTGCACAGGAGCGATTAACAGACCGAATTTGACACTGAGCCACATGAGGTGATATAGGACAGGTGACCAAAAGCTGGGTCAAAGAGGGAGGTTTTAAGGAGCATCTTAAAGGAGGAGAGAGAGGCGGAGAGGTTTAGGGAGGGAATTCCAGAGCTTGGGGCCCAGGCAGCTGAAGGCACGGCCGCCAATGGTGGAGCGATTAAAATCGGGGGATGCTCAAGAGGCCAGAATTGGGGCAACGCAGAGATCTCGGAGGGTTCTGGAGCTGGAGGAGGTTATCGTAAGAGCAACTACACTTCAAAACTTGTTCATTGGCTGTAAATCACTTTGGGACGTCCTGAGGTCGTGGAAGGCGCTATAGAAATGCGAATCTTTCTTTAAACCAAAGGGGAGTCTTCTCTCTCTCAGCGGAGGAAGTCGGGGATGCGCAAGAAGCCAGAATTGGGGGAGCGCGGAGATCTCGGAGGGTTGTGGGGCTGGAGGAGGGATTTGAACACAAGGATGAGAATTTTAAAATCGAGGCGTTGCCGGACCGGCAGCCAATGTGGGAGAGTGAGCACAGGGGGTGATGAGAGAACGGGACTCAGTCCGTGTGGCTCTCTCCCTCTCACACACACCCTTGCCCACAATATACGTCCATATCTGCACGGTGTTGTGTAGATGAGGTAATCGGAATACATCATCGAGTATCTACCTCATCGCTACTTTGTCATAACTGCAAACACAACACATCTGTCAGCTGAAGTGGCCAATGCACTCCAGATGTTGTGGCTCTCGGGTTTCAGGGGCTGCTCTCGGTTACGATCACGCCGTCGTAGCCTTGAGTGGAATGTTTATTTTCTCTTGCCATTGTGTGGGGGGGTTTGGCCGTATTCTTTTACAATGAAAAGATTATTGCCTTGTGGAGATGAAAGGGGAGGCCGGGGGTTGATTTGGTTATTAACGAGTCTAATTATAAACCGCTGGCTGTCATTTCAGCGCAATGTAGTACTGAGGCCGCCACACACACGGTCTGTGATTTACAACCTCAACGTCAAGTCATTCCGCTTCCGAATACTAAGCACAGCAATGTGTTCACCCATGTAACGCTCAGACAGTACTTGCTTTTCCAACCACCATGAAGGAATAGATGATTACTTCAGGAATGTTTGCCTGTCACAGTGAGCATTTCTACCCAATCGCATTCATCTGCAGGTCGCCAGTTCAAACATCTAAACGTAAACTGCGGAATCTTACTTTTTTGGGGACAGATTTCTTAGAGGGTTGTGATTTGAAAGTACCTCACAGCAGCTCCTATCTGACAAGTGCATTTGATTTCACTCAAAAACTGCAAGAATAGTGCCACGGGTTCAGAGAATCTCACAGCACAGGAGGAGGCCATTCGGCCCATTGTGCCTGTGCCGGCTCTTTGAAAGAGCTCTCCAATTAGTCCCACTCCCTGCTCTTTCCCCACAGCCCTGCAAATGTTTTTCCTTTACAAGTATTTCTCTAATTGCCTTTTGAATGCTACTATTGAATCTGCTTCAGGCAAAGGCGATTTTAATCTTCACAAACACGAAAGAAGAAAGACTTGCATTTCTAGAACACCTTTCACAACCTCAGGACATCCCAAACCTTTTTGCAGCCAATGAAGTACTTTTGAAGTATAGTCACTGTTGTAATGTAGGAAACTCGGCAGCCAATTTGCGCACAGCAAGCTCCCACAAACAGCAATGTGATAATGACCGGATAATCTGTTTTAGTGATACTGGTTGAGGGATAAATATTGGCCAGGACACCAGGGACAGCTCCCCTGCTCTTCTTCGAAATAGTATTGCAGGATCTCTCCCTGAGAGGGCAGACGGGGCCTCAAGTTAACATTACAGCCAATAGACGGCACCTCCGACAGTGCAGCACTCCCTCAGTACTGCCCCTCCGACAGTGCAGCGCTCCCTCAGTACTGCCCCTCCGACAGTGCAGCGCTCCCTCAGTACTGCCCCTCCGACAGTTCAGCGCTCACTCAGTACTGCCCCTCCAACAGTGCAGCACTCCCTCAGTACTGCCCCTCCGACAGTGCAGTGCTCCCTCAGTACTGCCCCTCCGCCAGTGCAGCGCTCACTCAGTACTGCCCCTCCGACAGTGCAGCGCTCCCTCAGTACTGTCCCTCTGACAGTGCAGCACACCCTCAGTACTGCCCCTCCGACAGTGCAGCGCTCCCTCTGTACCGCCCCTCCGCCGTGCAGCACTCCCTCAGTACCACCCCTCCGACAGTGCAGCGCTCCCTCAGTATTGCCCCTCCGACAGTGCAGCGCTCCCTCAGTACTGCCCCTCCGACACAGTGCAGCGCTCCCTCAGTACTGCCCCTCCGACAGTGCAGCGCTCACTCAGTACTGCCCCTCCAACAGTGCAGTACTCCCTCAGTACTGCCCCTCCGACAGTGCAGTAATCCCTCAGTACTGCCCCTCCGCCAGTGCAGCGCTCACTCAGTACAGCCCCTCCGACAGTGCAGTGCTCCCTCAGTACTGCCCCTCCGCCAGTGCAGCGCTCACTCAGTACTGCCCCTCCGACAGTGCAGCGCTCCCTCAGTACTGTCCCTCTGACAGTGCAGCACACCCTCAGTACTGCCCCTCCGACAGTGCAGCGCTCCCTCAGTACCGCCCCTCCGCCGTGCAGCACTCCCTCAGTACCACCCCTCCGACAGTGCAGCGCTCCCCCAGTACTGCCCCTCCGACAGTGCAGCACTCCCTCAGTACTGCCCCTCCGACAGTGCAACACTCCCTCAGTACTGCCCCTCCGACAGTGCGGTGCCCCCTCAGTACTGCCCCTCCGACAGTGCAGCACTCCCTCAGTACAGCCCCTCCGACAGTGCAGCGCTCCCTCAGTACTGCCCCTCCGACAGTGCAGCACTCCCTCAGTACTGCCCCTCCGACAGTGCAACACTCCCTCAGTACTGCCCCTCCGACAGTGCGGTGCCCCCTCAGTACTGCCCCTCCGACAGTGCAGCACTCCCTCAGTACTGCCCCTCCGACAGTGCAGCACTCCCTCAGTACTGCCCCTCGACAGTGCAGCGCTCCCTTAGTACTGCCCCTCGACAGTGCAACACTCCCTCAGTACTGCACCTCGACAGTGCAGCGCCCCCTCAGTACTGCCCCTCCAACAGTGCAGCACTCCCTCAGTACTGCCCCTCCAACTGTGCAGCGCTCCCTCAGTACTGCCCCTCTGACAATGCAACGCTCCCTCCGTATTGCCCCTCTGACAGTGCAGCACTCCCTCAGTCCTGCCTCCCCGATAGTGCAGCACTCCCTCAGTACTGCTCCTCCGACAGTGCGGCACTCCCTCAGTACTGCCCCTCCAACAGTGCAGCGCTCCTTCAGTACTGTCCCTCCGACAGTGCGGCGCTCCCTCAGTACTGCCCCTCCGACAGTGCGGCGCTCCCTCAGTACTGCCCCTCCGACAGTGCGGCGCTCCCTCAGTACTGCCCCTTCGACAGTGAAGCACTCCCTCAGTACTGCCCTCCGACAGTGCAGCGCTCCCCCAGTACTGCCCCTCCGACAGTGCGGCGCTCCCTCAGTACTGCCCCTCCGACAGTGCGGCGCTCCCTCAGTACTGCCCCTCCAACAGTGCAGCGCTCCCTCAGTACTGCCCTCCGACAGTGCAGCGCTCCCCCAGTACTGCCCCTCCGACAGTGCGACACTCCCTCAGTACTGCCCCTCCGACAGTGCAGCGCTCCCTCAGTACTGCCCTGGGAGTTTTGGACTAGATTTTGTTCTGAAAATGCACGGAGCCATCACGTGAATGAACGCCGTTTTCACACGATTGGTAAAATATGGAAGGAGAAGAAGAGGAAAGTGTTGGCGTTCCCCCTCCCTCTGTGTAAAAGTCCAGCGCCTGTTTCTGTGACTGACTGAACGCGAGTGTGCGCTGTGGACATTCGCTCTCCCTTTTTGCACTCTGAGGAAGGAGATAAAAGTTCGCAGCTGGGAATCGGTTTGACATTCTGAATCAATCGGGAAAAATAATTTTTAAAAAAGCCGAGCACAGGAAAGACTTTGATTGCTGAGGAGAGAGCGGTGAATATGTTGAACATTCCCCCCGCACCCACCCCCTCAACATCAAAATCAGAAGGATTGAGAATGACTCAAATCAACACAATAATGGGCCACACTTCACAATCAGACAAGTGCTCCTTACTCTGTAATTCCAGCGTTTACTGCTGATTACAAAAGGACCTGACTTATTCTGATCTTTTAAACAAGTATTCATTTAAAAAAAAATTATAATAATTTCGCTAACAATTTTTAGACTAATTATACTTATTTCGGGAGGGATTTAGCCCGATATTTATTTACGGCGCTCTTCACCTGATTACGCCAGTGTTTTAACTGTCGAAGCGTAATTAGAACTTTGAAGTAAAGGCCGCGCTGATTCCGGATTTTCAAAGTGCGAGGCTTTGAAGGTGTTACCGTCAGATGCGATTCATTCCCTCGGAAGAGTGGAATTTCCTGGCAGGGACAAAGATTCAAATTTTACCCCGAGATTCAGGCGCTGTGTAAAAGTCCCGTGAAAGGTCGTCTATTATGTAAAGCAATTTTTGTGTACCGCAAACACAACAGTACAGTAAAGGTGGTTTTAAAGTGTAGGTTGGCATCAGATTTGATGTAGAGGGAGGAGCATAAAGAACCCCAAGAACGCACGGAACAGGAATTCAGGATGAGACCTGTCTTTCGGATAAACCGAGGCTCCGTCTACTCTCTCGGTGGACATAAAAGATCCCACGGCACTATTTCAAAAAAGAGCTGGGGAGTTATCCCCAGTCAATATTTATCCCTCAATCAACATCACCGAAACTAGATTATCTGGTCATTATCACATCGCTGTTTGTGGGAGCTTGCTGTGCGCAAATTGGCTGCCGCGTTTTCTACATTACGACAGCGATTACACTCCAAAAGTACTTCATTGGCTGTAAAGCCCTTTGGGATATCCTGAGGACGTGAAAGGCGCTATAGCAATGCCATTCTTTCTTTTACTCTTTAGGAACGTTAGGAACAGGAGGAGGCCATTCAGACCCTCCAGCCTGTTCTGCCATTAAATGGGATTGTATTCGTAGCTCATCTGCACCATAACTCCGTCTGATCTGCACCTTAACTCCATCTGATCTGCAACTTAACTCAATATATACCTTGATAACCTTACCCAACAAACATATATCGATCACAGTCTTGAAAGCTCCAATATTGCTGGTGCCGTATTAATTATTTTGTTTAATTCATTCACAGGATGTGGATGTCTCTGGCAAGGCCGGCATTTATTGCCCTTCCCTAGTTGCCCTTGAGAAGGTGGTGGTGAGCCGTCTTCTTGAACTGCTGCAGTCCGTGTGGTGAAGGTGCTCCCACAGTGCTGTTAGGGAGGGAGTTCCAGGATTTTGACCCAGCGACGATGAAGGAACGGCCGATATATTTCCAAGTCAGGATGGTGTTTGACTTGGAGGGGAAATTGGAGGTGGTGCTGTAACCATGCGCCTGCTGCCCTTGTCCTTCTAGGTGGAAGAGGTCGCGGGTTTGGGAGGTGCTGCCGAAGAAGCCTTGGTGAGTTGCTGCAGTGCATCTTGTAGATGGTACACACTGCAGCCACGGTACGCCGGTGGTGGAGGGAGTGAATGTTTAAGGTGGTGGATGGGGTGCCAATCAAGCGAGCTTCTTTGTCTTGGATGGTGTCGAGCTTCTTGAGTGTTGTTGGAGCTGCACTCATCCAGGCAAGTGGAGAGTATTCCATCACACTCCTGACTTGTGCCTTGTAGATGGTGGAAAGGTTTTGGGGAGTCAGGAGCAGTGTTCCCTGTAAGTTGTGCAACTGCGAACTGCTCCAGGGAACCCGCGCAGCCGGCTTGCAGCCATTTCAATGTAAAAACCGCGAATGCGCGGTATTTTGAATGGGCCACGCAGCCCCTTAAAGGGGCCGTGCAGGGTCAAAAAAAATTACAGGGAACATAGTTCAGGAGGTGAGGCAGTCGCCGTAGAAAGTCCCAGCCTCTGACCTGCTCTTATAGCCACAGTATTTATGTGGCTGGTCCAGTTAAGTTTCTGGTCAATGGATGTTGATGGTGGGGGATTTGGCGATGGTAATGCCGTTGAATGTCAAGGGGCGGTTGTTAGCCTGAATATCGTCCAGGTCTTGCTGCATGCAGGCGTGGATTGCTTCATTATCTGAGGAATTACGAATGGAATTCAACACTTGAGCAATCATCAGCAAACATCCCTTATGATGGTGGGAAGGTCATTGATGAAGCAGCTGAAGATGGTTGGGCCTAGGACACTGCCCTGAGGAACTTCTGCATGATGTCCTGGGGCTGTGATGATTGACCTCCAATAACCACAACCATCTTTCTTTGTGCTAGGTATGACTCCAGCCAGTAAAGAGTTTTCCCCCGCTTCCCATTGACTTCAATTTTACTAGGGCTCCTTGATGCCACACTCGGTCAAATGCTGCCTTGATGTCAAGAATCATAGAATCATAGAAAGTTACAGCACGGAAATAGGCCATTTCAGCCCATCGTGTTTGCGCCGACCAACAAAGAGCTATCCAGCCTAATCCCACTTCCCAGCTCTTGGTCCGTAGCCCTGCAGGTTAGAGCATCCCAAGTGCACATCCAAGTACTTTTTAAATGTGGTTAGGGTTCCTGCCTCTACCACCCTTTCAGGCAGTGAGTTCCAGAACCCCACAACCCTCTGGGTGAAGAAATTTCCCCTCAAATCCCCTCTAAACCTCCCACCCCCCCAATTACTTTAAATCTGTGCCCATTGGTTTTTGACCCCTCTGCTAAGGGAAATAGGTCCTTTGTATCCACTCTATTTAGGCCCCTCATAATTTTATACACCTCAATAAGGTCTCCCCTCAGCCTCCTCTGTTCCAAGGAAAACAGTCTCAGCCTATCCAGTCTTTCCTCATAGCTAAGATTCTCTACTCCCGGCAACATCCTTGTAAATCTCCTCTGTACCCTCTCTAGAGCAATCACATCTTTCCTGTAATATGGTGACCAGAACTGCACGCAGTACTCTAGCTGAGGCCTAACTAGTGTTTTATACAGTTGAAGCATAACCCCCCTGCTCTTGTATTCTATGCCACAGCTAATAAAGGCAAGCATTCCGTATGCCTTCTTAACATCCTTATCTACCTGGCCTGCTACCTTCAGGGATCTGTGGACATGCACTCCAAGGTCCCTTTGTTCCTCTACACTACTCAGTGTCCTACCATTTAATGTGTATTCCCTTTCCTTGTTAGCCCTCCCCAAATGCATTACCTCACACTTCTCCGGATTGAATTCCATTTGCCACTGTTCTGCCCACCTGACCAATTTATTGATATCTTCCTGCAGTCTACAGTTTCCTTCTTCAGTATCAATCACACAGCCGATTTTAGTATCATCTGCAAACTTCTTAATCATACCCCTTATATTCAAGTTTAGATCATTGATATATACCACAAAAAGCAAGGGACCTAGTACTGAGCCTTGCGGAACCCCACTGGAAACAGCCTTACAGTCACAAAATCACCCATCAACCATTACCCTCTGCTTCCTGTCTCCGAGCCAGTTTCGAATCCAACTTGACACTTTGCCCTGGATCCCATGGGCTTTTAACTTTGTGACCAGTCTGCCATATAGAACCTTACAAAAGCCTTGCTAAAGTTCATATACACTACATCAAACGCACTACCCTCATCTACCCTCCTTGCTACCTCCTCAAAAAATTCAATCAAGTTTGTCAGACACGACCTTCCCTTAACAAATCCGTGCTGACTATCCTTGATTAATCCGTGTCTTTCTAAATGAAGATTTATCCTGTCCTTCAGAATTCTTTCCAATAATTTTCCCACCACCGAGGTTAGGCTGACTGGCCTGTAATTACTCGGTCTATCCTATTCCCCCTTTTTAAACAAGGGTACCACATTAGCAGTCCTCCGGCGCCACACTCTTTGCTTTCCGAATATTCTTTTTAATTGCACCCCTTCACTTTCTGTACTCCTCCAAAGATTCTGCAGTATTTAGCCCTCGGTATCTGTCATACGCCTCCCTTTTTTTCTTTATCCTACCCTGTATGTCCCTAGACATCCAGGGGGCTCTAGATTTGTTAGTCCCACCTTTTTTCTTTAAGGGCACATATTTGGTCTGAACCCTCCGGATCTCCTCCTTGAATGCCTCCCACTGCTCTGACACTGACTTACCTTCAAGTAGCTGTTTCCAGTCCACTATGGCTAAATCCCCTCTGAGCTTAGCAAAATTTGCTTTTCCCCAATTTAGAATTTTTATTCCTGGTCTATCCTTGTCCTTTTCCAGAACTACCTTAAATCTAACAGAATTATGGTCACTAGCACCAAAATGCTCCCCCATTGATACGCCTCCTACCAGCCCAGCTTCATTCCCTAAAACTAAGTCCAGAACCGCCCCCTCCCTTGTTGGGCTTGCTACATACTGGCTAAAAAGGTTCTCCTGGATGCATTTTAGGAATTTCGCACCCTGTATACCCTTCACGCTGATTTTATCCCCGTTAATATTGGGGTAGTTGAAATCCCCTACCATTACTGCCCTATAGTTTTTGCGCTTCTCAGAAATTTGTCTACATATTTGTTCTTCTACCTCCCTCTCACTGTTTGTGGGTCTGTAGTACACTCCCAGCAGTGTGATCGCCCCTTTAAGGGCAGTCACTCTCATCTCATCTCTGGAATTCAGCTCCTTTGTCCATCTTTGGACCAAGGCTGTAATGAGGTCGGGAGCCGAGTGGTCTTGGTGGAACGCAAACTGGGCATCAGTGAGCTGGCTATTGGTGAGTAAGTGCCGCTTGATAGCACTGTCGATGACACCTTCCATCACTTTGCTGATGATTGAGAGTAGACTGATGGGGCGGTAATTGGCTGGATTGGATTTGTCCTGCTTTTTGTGAACAGGACATACCTGGGCAGTTTTCCACATTGTCGGATAGATGCCAGTGTTATAGCTGTACTGGAACAGCTTGGCTAGAGGCGCGGCTAGTTCTGGAGCACAAGTCTTTAGCACGACAGCTGGGATGTTGTCGGGGCCCAGGGCCTTTGCTGTATCCAGTGCGCTCAGCCGTTTCTTGATATCACGTCGAGTTAATTGAATTGGCTGAAGACTGGCTTCTGTGGTGGTGGGGACCTCAGGAGGCCGAGACGGATCATCCACTCGGCACTTCTGGCTGAAGATGGTTGCAAACGCTTCAGCCTTGTCTTTTGCAATTGGCTGAAATTCCTATATTTTGGAATTTCTTCTTCATACATAGAGTGGACAAAACTTTTTGGATTTACAGGTAGGGTGGTGGAGCCGAAGAACTTTAGAGTAATTTAAAAGGCAGCTGTAAATATTGGCACGGTCCTGGGGAACCCCCTGTAAATATTGGCACGGTCCTAGGAACCCCCCTGGAAATATTGGCACTGTCCTAGGGACCCTCCCTGTAAATATTGGCATGGCCCTGGGGACCCCCCCCCCCTGTAAATATTGGCACTGTCCTAGGGACCCTCCCTGTAAATATTGGCATGGCCCTGGGGACCCCCCCTGCAAATATTGGCACAGTCCTGCGGACCCCCCCTGTAAATATTGGCACCATTCTGGGGACCGAACTCCTAACTTTCACAGGACAGAGGCAGCTGTGCCATGGAAAACATGGCACTTGCTGCGGAAAACATCACTTCTTAAGAACATAAGAAATGGAGCAGGAGTAGGCCATACGACCCCTCGAGCCTGCTCCGCCATTCAATAAGATCATGGCTGATCATTGACCTCAACTCCACTTTCCTGCCCGATCTCCATATCCCTTGATTCCCCTAGAGTCCAAAAATCTATCTATCTCAGCCTTGAATATATTCAAAGACTCAGCATTCACAGCCCTCTGGGGCAGAGAATTCCAAAGATTCACAACCCTCTGAGTGAAGAAATTCCTCCTCATCTCGGTCTTAAATGGCCGACCTCTTATCCTGAGACTATGCCCCCTAGTTCTAGACACTCCAGCCAGGGGAAACAACCTCTCAGCATCTACCCTGTCAATCCCCTTCAGAATCTTGTATGTTTCAATGAGATCTCCTCTCATTCTTCTAAACTCCAGAGAGTATAGGTCCATTCTACACAATCTCTCATCATAGGACAGCCCTCTCATCCCAGGAATCAATCTAGTGAATCTTCGTTTTACCGCCTCCAAGGCAAGTATATCCTTCCTTAGATAAGGAGACCAAAACTATACATAGTACTCCAGGTGTGGTCTCACCAAAGTCCTGTACAATTGTAGCAAAACTTCCTTACTCTTATACTCCAACCCCCTTGCAATAAAGGCCAACATGCCATTTGCCTTCCTTATTGCTTGCTGTACCTGCATGCTAGCTTTCTGCGTTTCTTGCATGAGGACACCCAAATCTCTCTGAACACCAACATTTGAAAGTTTCTCACCATTTAAAAAATATTCTGTTTTTCTATTCTTCCTACCAAAGTGAATAACTTCACATTTCCCTACATTATACTCCATCTGCCACCTTACTGCCCACTCACTTAGTCTGTCTATATCTCTTTGCAGACTCTTTATGTTCTCCTCACAGCTTACTGTCCCACCTATCTTTGTATCATCATTAAACTTGGATACATTACACTTGGTCCCTTTATCTAGGTCATTAATATAGATTGTAAATAGCTGAGGCCCCAACACTGATCCTTGCGGCACCCCACTAGTTACAGCCTGCCAACCTGAAAAAGATCCGTTTATCCGTACTCTCTGTTTTCTGTCCGTTAACCAATCCTCTATCCATGCTACTATATTACCCCCAACCCCATGAGCCCTAATCTTGTGTAATAACCTTTTATGTGGCACCTTATCGAATGCCTTTTGGAAATCCAAATATACTACATCCACTGGTTCCCCTTTATCTACCCTGTTAGTTACATCCTCAAAAACCTCTAATAAATTTGTCAAACACGATTTCCCTTTCATAAAACCATGTTGACTCTGCCTAATCATGTTATGATTTCTAAGTGCACTGATACCACTTCCTTAACAATGGATTCCAGCATTTTCCCGATGACTGATGTCAGGCTAACTGGCCTGTAGTTCCGTGTTTTTTCTCTCCCTCCTTTCTTGAATAGCGGTGTCACATTTGCTGCCTTCCAATCCGCTGGGACCATTCTAGAATCTAGGGAATTTTGGAAGATCAAAACCAATGCATCCACTATCTCTTCAGCCACCTCTTTTAGAACCCTAGCATGTAGGCCGTCAGGTCCAGGGGATTTGTCAGCTTTTAGTCCCATTAGTTTCTCTAGTACTTTTCTCTACTTATATTGATTACGTTAAGTTCCTCACCCTCATTAGACCCTTCTTAGTATACAGCGACATTAACAAGGTACCAGTCATTGAAGAAATACAGGAGAACATATAGAATATTGAATTCCGAGACTCTATAACCGCTGTGCACAGACTAGACAGGCGGGAACCTGGTGAATTCACCAACATTTCCTCACCAACGCCCAAGCCTCCTGCAACCCCGGGAAGCAATTATTGTGATAGGTCGAAGGCCTTGCACTTTATTACAGCAACAACAACAACTTGTATTTATATAGCGCCTTTAACGTAGTAAAACGTCCCAAGGTGCTTCACAGGAGTATTATAAGACAAAAAATTTGACTCCAAGCCACATAAGGAGAAATTAGGGCAAAAGCTTGGTCAAAGAAGTAGGTTTTAAGGAGCATCTTAAAGGAGGAGAGGTAAAGAGGCGGAGAGGTTTGGTGAGGGAATTCCAGAGCTTAGGGCCCAGGCAACAGGAGGCACGGCTGCCAAAGGTTGAGCGATTATAATCAGGGATGCTCAAGAGGGCTGAATTAGAGGAACGCAGATATCTCGCAGGGTTGTGGGGCTGGAGGAGATTACAGAGATAGGGAGGGGTGAGGCCATGGAGGGCTTCGAAAACAAGGATGAGAATTTTGAAATCGAGGCGTTGCTTAACCGGGAGCCAGTGCAGGTCAGCAAGCACAGGGGTGATGGGCGAACGGGACTTGGTGCGAGTTAGGACACGGGGCAGCCGAGTTTTGGATCACCTCAAGTTTACGTAGGGTAGAATGTGGGAGGCCAGCCAGGAGTGCGTTGGAATAGTCAAGTCTAGAGGTAACAAGGGCATGGATGAGGGTTTCAGCAGTGGATGAGCTGAGGCAAGGGCGGAGACGGGCGATGTTATGGAGGTGGAAGTAGGCGGTCTTTGTTATGCTGCAGATATGTGGTCGGAAGCTCATTTCAGGGTCAAATATTACACCAAGGTTGCGAACAGTGTGGTTCAGCCTCAGACAGATGTTGGGGAGAGGGATGGAGTCAGTGGCTAGGGAACGGAGTTTGTGGCTGGGACCGAAAACAATGGCTTCGGTCTTCCGAATATTTAATTGGAGAAAATTTCTGCTCATCCAGAACTGGATGTCGGACAAGCGGTCTGACAACTTACAGAGCATGGAGGGGTCGAAGGAAGAGGTAGTGAGGTAGAGCTGGGTGTCGTCAACGTATATGTGGAAACTGACGTTGTTTGTTGATGAGAAATAGGAGGGGGCCAAGGATAGATCCTTGGGGGACACCAGAGGAAACGATGTGGGAGCAGGACGAGAAACCGTTACAGATGGCTACGATTAGATGGAAAAGAATGGAACCAGGCGAGTGCAGTCCCACCCAGCTGGACGACGGTGGAGAGGCGTTGGAGAAGGATGGAGTGGTCAACCGTGTCAAAGGCTGCAGACAAGTCAAGAAGGACGAGGAGGGATTGTTTACATTTGTTAGTCACAAAGGATGTCATTTGTGACTTTGATGAGAGCCGTTACAATACTGTGGAAAGGGTGGAGACCTGATTGGAGGGATTCAAGCATGGAGTTCGGGAAAGATGGGCACGGATCTGGGAGGCGACAACACGTTCAAGGACTTTGGAGAGGAAAGGGAGGTTGAAGATGGGACGGTAGTTTGCAAGGACGGAGGGGTCAAGGGTTGGTTTTTTGAGGAGAGGGGTGATGACAGATTTGAGGGAGAGGGGGACATTACCTGAGGAGAGAGGACCGTTAACAATGTCAGCTAACATGGGAGCCAGAAAAGGAAGTTGGGTGGTCAGTAGTTTGGTGGAACTGGGGTCAAGGGAGCAGGAAGTGGGTCTCATGAACAAGATGAGTGCAGAGAGGTCATGAGGGAAGATTGGAGAGAAACTGGAGAAAGGTGTGAGTTCAGGGCTTGGGCAGGGGGGAACCTTAGAGGAAGTTTGGCCCAGTGGGCTAGGGGAAGGAAGGGAAGTGGCAGAGGCAGCTGATCGGATGGTCTCAATCTTAGAGACAAAGAAGTCCATGAGCTCCTCACACTGGTTGTCGGAGGTGAGGGTGGAGGAGACGGGGAGAGGGGTTTAAGAAGATGGTTAGCAGTGGCGAATAGAAGCCGGGGTTTATCTTTGCATTCCAGAATGATTCTGGAATAATGAGCAATTTTGGCAGATGAGAGCAGGACCCGATAATGCTTTATGTGGTCCAGCCAGATGTGGTGGTGAATGGCTAAACCAGTTGTCTGCCATATCTGTTCAAGTCTGCATCCCTTGGACTTAAGGGAGCGAAGATGAGGGCTGTATCAGGGGGAATGGCCAGAGTGAGAGGGAGTTATTGTTTTAATAGGGACTGGTGGTGAGGGTGTGGTTGAACAGATTGGTAGCTGCAGAAATGTCATGGTGAATGGAGGGCCAAAGGCCGGACAGTTGGGATTTCATAAGTGCAGTTGTAAGAGAGTTGGGGGAGAGTTTTTTTCCAGGGGCAGACACAGAAGGAAGTAGGGTTGGGGGGGAGGGGGGTGGAAGGGGGATGTGGGTGGAGAGAGATACGGGAAAGTGGTCAGAGATGGCCTTATCTGCGATTGACATGGTGGGAGTAGCGAGGCCTCGAGAGATGGCAAGGTGAAGGGGGTGGCCGTGAATATGGGTTGGGGAGTTTACATGGAGGGGGAGATAGGAGGGCAGTGAACTCAGAGGAGAGAGAGCATGATGAATTGAGATGGAGGTTGAAATCACTGAGGATGAGAAGTCATTCGGTGCAGAGGCTGAGGGAGGAAAGCAGTGAAGATGTCTCAGTAATAAAGTTTTTATGGTACTTGGATGGGCGGTAGAGAACGAGAATTTTAAATGAGAGGTTTGGAATAAGGTGAGATGCTCAAAGGAGGAGAAAGTGCCGGAGGAGTAGGGGGACAGACCCAGGTGTGATTTGGTGATGAGAGCCACACCGCCACCACGGTGGTCTGAGCGGGGCAAGTGGTGGAAGGTGTAGCCAGGTGGGGAGGCTTCATTTAAGGGTAAGGTGTCATCACCCCTCAACCAAGTTTCCCTCAGGGCCATGATGTCGATGCAATCATCCATGATAAGCTCATGAATGGCAAGGGCGTTGTTCGCAAGTGAACGGGCATTCTGGAGGGAGATGCGGAGAGGGTCGATAATGGCTGACCCACTGCCAGCGTCGAATAGGTCAAATGGCCTCCTTCTGTGCCGTAAATTTCTATGATTCTGTGAATTAATTTGAGGTGCAGTGCCTGTTATTATGTAGGCAAACATGGTATTATCTTAAGCACAGCAAGTCTGCACAAGCAGTAATTAGACAAGTAACCAGTTACCCAGTTTTTGACTATTGTTTGAGGGAAGCACGTTGGCCAGGTCCCCAAAACTCCCCAATCTTCTTGAACTGGTGCCATGGAATCTTGGGAACATAGGAACAGGAGGAGGCCATTCAGCCCTTCGAGCCTGTTCCACCATTCAATGAGATCATGGGCTGATCTGTATCTTAACTCCATCTACCCCGGCTTGGTTCCGTAACCCTTAATACTCTTGCCCAACAAAAATCTATCAATCTCAGTTTCAAAATTTTCAACTGACCCCCCAGCCTCAACAGCTTTTTGGGGGAGAGAGTTCCAGATTTCCACTGCCCTTTGTGTGAAGAAATGCTTCCTGACATCACCCCTGAACGGCCTGGCTCTAATTTTAAGGTTATTCCCCCTTGTTCTGGACTCCCCCCCCCCACCCACCAGACAAAATAATTTCTCTCTATCTACCCTATCACCTCCTTTAATCATCATGAACACCTCAATTAGATCACCCCTTAATCTTCTGTACTCAAGGGAAGACAAACCTAGTCTTGTATCTTTAACCTCACCTCAGCTGTCAGAACAGGCCTTAGTTTAATGTCTAATCCGAAGGTTAGCATCTCCGATAATGCAACACTCCATCACAGCAATGACTACTTGTATATTGGCAGGTCAAAAAGTGAGAGAGAGAGAGAATTGTTCACTTCATCTCCCGTTGCCCTATAGTCATATAATAAGATTCACACTCACCTCGGAGTCAGAACATTGTAGTTCAAAGTCCCACTCCAAGACTTCAGTACAGTTCCTGGTCAATCAACAATGGTGAAAGGTCATGGATCTGAAACTCTGTTTCTCTCTCTCCACAGACACTGCCTGGCCTGCTGAATGTTTCCAGCATTTTCTGGTTTTATTTCAGATTTCCAGCATCCGCAGTATTTTGCTTTGGAACCTGGCCAGTCAAACGGACTTTCTCACTCGCTAATGACCAAACTCATACTCACCTGGTGCCCAGTCAACTAGTTTTGCTATTTCAGGTGGTTAAGCGGCTCCTAATTACAAATCACAGCTCATTTTAAGCTGCTCCATTCACGTTGATTAACCCAATATATGGGCAAGAATTCCACAGAAAAAATACAGGAACATCCTGAGTAAACCAGCAGCATAAATTCTCCCAGAAATTTTATATTAACCCACATCTTTAAGATAATGAAAGGGGTTTGATAGGGTAGACGTAGAAATATTTTTTCCACTTGTGGGGAGACCAGAACTAGGGGCCATAAATCCAAGATAGTCACTAATAAATTCAATCGAGAATTCAGGAGAAACTTCTTTACCCAGAGAGTGGTGAGAATGTGGAACTCGCTCCCACAGAGAGTGGTTGAGACGAATAGCGTAGATACATTGAAGGGGAAGCTAGATAAACACACGAGGCGAAAGATACGCTGATGGGGTGAGATGAAGAGGGGTGGGAGGAGGCTGGAGCATAAACACCGGCACGGACCAGTTGGGCCAAATGGCCTGTTTCTGGGCTGGACATTCTATGTAACTCAATGATGTAACACAACTAGTACACAAACAGCAATTTCAAGGTCAATATCTCTTCCCACGTAACTTCAGTGATGTGGAGAGACTGGAGAAGCTGGGATTGTTCTCCTTAGAGCAGAGAAGGTTAAGGAGGGAGAGTTAATGCATGTGTTCAACATCATGAGGGGTTTCGATAGAGTAGAGAGAGAGAAAATATTTCCACTGGCAGGAGGGTCGGTAACCAGAGGACACAGATTGAAGATAATTAGCAAAAAAAATCCAGAGGGGAACTTTTTTTTACACAGCAAGTTGTTGTGATCTGGAATGCGCTGCCTGAAAGGGCGGTGGAAGCAGATTCAATAGTAACTTTCAAAAGGGAATTGGATAAATACTTGAAGTTGAAAAATTTGCAGGCCTGTGGGGAAAAAGCATGGGGGACTAATTGGAGAGCTCGTTCAAAGAGCCGGCACGATGGGCCGAATGGCCTCTTTCTGTGCTGTCTGATTCTATCAATGTGAGAAGTCGCACAACACCAGGTTATAGTCCAACAGGTTTATTTGAAATCACAAGCTTTCGGAGCGCTGCTCCTTCGTCAGGTGAAGTGAAGAGATACATATAGGCACAGCATATATAGTCAGAGAACGATGCCAGATGATTACAGTTAATCTTTCCAACTGCCCTTTATCACACCTCGGCAGTTAGAAAGATTAACTGTAGTCATCTGGCAGTGTTCTCTGACTATATATGCTGTGCCTATATGTATCTCTTCACTTCACCTGACGAAGGAGCAGCGGTCCGAAAGCTTGTGATTTCAAATAAACCTGTTGGACTATAACCTGGTGTTGATCTTTTTGGTTGGACAAATCAGGTTGGACAAATCAAAATTTACTGTAAATCAATTAAAACTTGAAATGAAACTTAATAAATCAAATTAAAATTTGAAAGTCCGGGGTGACGATGCACTCCAGTCCCCGCGGCGCCCACCGGTCGCGGAAAAACTCAAGCGTGCCGGCGGACACCGCGTGCTCCATCTCCAGGGCCACCCGGGCGCGAACATGGCCGCGGAAGAGAGGCAGGCAATCGGGCCGAACGACCCCCTCGACCGCCCGCTGCCTGGACCAATTAATGGCTTTCTTGGCCAGGCCCAGGAGCAGTCCTACGAGGAGGTCCTCCGACCTACCCGCTCCCCTCCGCACCGGGTGACCGTAGATCAGGAGCGTGGGGCTGAAGTGCAACCAGAAATTGAGGAGCAGCCCCTTCAAGTAATGAAAGAGGGGCTGCAACCTCTCACATTCAACATAAATGTGATAAACGGACTCCTCCAGGCCGCAAAAATGGCAAGCAGCCTGGGAGTCCGTAAACCTACTTAAAATCCTATTGCACGGGACTGCTCCGTGCAACACCCTCCAGGCCAAGTCCCCAATAGAACAAGGGAAGACTCCCGCGTAGAGAGCCTTCCAATGGGGACCTTCGCCTCCGCCGGACGGCAGGATGGTACGCCAAGGCGTGTCCGGACGGCAGACGAAGATGGCAAAGTGGAGAGTGTGCAGGAGCAGCCCGTACAGGAAACGCCTCCGTGCGGATTGAAAGGGCACGGAGGGCATTTCTCCGAGAAGGCTCAAGTGGTGAGGCGGCGGCTCCCGAGGGAGGATTCGGGGCCGGGCGCCGATAAGGAATTCCGTCCGAACGGGGGTCAGTTCGGACGGGATCGCCCCACGTGCTTGAGCCTCCTCGACACACCTAGTGGAGACGGGGCCCAGTGCCACTTTTAGCGACTCGATGGCTTTGACCGCGAGCCGGACGTTGACCCAGGACATGCGCCTCGCCAAATCCTCCGGCGCCATCCAGCCCGCTCCTCCGCCATCGAGCAGGTCCCCGACTCTGGTCACCTTACCGGGCACAGTTCTGCCCTCCGCCAGCCAGCCGAACCCGCGGTCGTGGAGGTGCGGATTCCTGAACAGCGGCTCCCGAAGGACGGCCGCCGCTCCTGACGGGGGAGAACTGCGCTCGGAGGCGACGCTGTTCCAAACCCATAGCAGTTCCTGGTAGAAGACAGGCAGCTCCCGCAGGCTGGCACGCGTGCCACCCACTCTCACAAACAGGAGCTGCGTGTCGTAATTGAGGCCGTGCAGCTGGCGGAAGAAATACGTCGCCAGCGCACGCCACCTAGGAGGATTCTCCACGTACAGGTATCTCTGCAGCGTCTGAAGACGGAAAGTCGCCGCCTGGGTGCGAAGGCACACCAGCGCCTGACCGCCCTCCCTAAGCGGGAGACTCAAAACCGCGGCAGAGACCCAGTGCTTCCTTTTGTCCCAGAAGAAGTCGACGAGCTTCTTCTGCATCTTGGCGACAAACGCAGGGGGAGGGATCAAAGTGACCAACCGGTACCACAACATGGCGGCCACCAGCTGGTTTATGACCAGCGCTCGACCCCTGTAGGACAACACTCGGAGCAATCCTGTCCAGCGCCCTAGGCGAGCGGTGACTTTGGCCTCCAGCTCTTGCCAGTTCGCCGGCCAGGCGTCCTCGGCCGGGCTGAGGTAGACTCCCAGGTAGAGGAGGTGCGTGGTGCTCCAGGCGAAAGGCCCGAACTCCTCCGGCAGGGAGTCCACCTGCCATGGGCCCACCAGGAGTCCAGAACATTTCTCCCAGTTGATCTTGGCGGAGGATGCGTCCGAGTAAATCTGCTGGCATTCTCGCATCCTCCGCAAGTCGACGGGATCCGTGACCGCGAGGAGCACGTCATCGGCGTAAGCCGAGAGGACCACCTCCACGCCCGGCCCTTGCAGAGCCAGTCCCGTCAACCTCTTCCGCAAGAGGCGCAGGAAAGGCTCCACGCAAACGGCGTATAACTGACCGGACATGGGGCATCCCTGACGCACCCCACTCCCGAAGCGAAGGGGCGCCGTCAAAGACCCGTTAACTTTAATCAGACACTCCGCGGCGGCGTACAGAAGTCGGATCCGGGCGACGAAATGCGTCCCGAACCCGAATGCGCGCAGAGTCCCGAAAAGATACTCGTGATCCACCCTGTCGAACGCCTTCTCCTGATCTAGGGAAAGGAAGGCGACCGACAGACCAGCCCTCTGGGAATGGTGGACCAGATCCCGGACCAGATGGATGTTGTCGTGGATTGTCCGGCCCGGGACCGTGTAGGACTGGTCGGGGTGGATCATGCGGGCCAGCACGGTGCCAAGGCGAGCAGACATAGCCCTGGCGAAAATTTTGTAGTCCGTGCTGAGGAGGGAGACCGGGCGCCAGTTCTTAAGTAGGCGGAGATCGCCCTTCTTGGGCAGCAGGACGATGACCGCCCTGCGCCAAGAGAGGGGCATCTCCCCGGTCGCCAGACTTTCCCCCAGGACCCGCGCGTAGTCGTCCCCCAAGACGTCCCAGAACGCCCTGTGGAACTCCACGGTCAGCCCGTCCAGCCCCGGGGACTTGCCCCTCGAGAGCTGGCGCAGGGCGCCGGTCAGCTCCGCCAGGCTCAGCGGAGCTTCTAAATTCTCGGCGCCCTCCGGGCCGACCTTCGGCAGGTCCTCCCACAAAACTCTGCGCGCATCCTCGCTGGACGGATCCGAAGAGAACAGAGCCCCGTAATAGGCCCGGGCCTCCGCGCTGATGCCCTCCGGATCCGAGACCAGAGATCCGTCGTCGGCCAGCAGCCCCAAGAGCTGCTTACGGACCCCCCGTCTTTTTTCCAGCGAGTAGAAGAAGGGGGAGCCGCGGTCCAGGTCCCGCAGGAACTGGATCCGCGACCTCACGTACGCGCCTCGGGACCCGACCAGCTGCAAGTCCTTCAGCGCGCCCTTCTTCTCTTCGTACACCTTCCGCAGGGCCGGGTCCTCGACGACTTGACCGAGACGGGACTCCAGGTCGAGCACTTCTTTCTCCAATCGCCCGACCCGGGCCTCCCGCCTCTTGGTCGACCCCTTCGCGTACTCCTGACAGAAGACGCGGACGTGAGCCTTGCCCACGTCCCACCATAGCCTCAAGGAGGGGAAGCCTCCCCGCTTCCTTCTCCAGTCGGCCCAGAACCGGCGAAACGAATCCCGGAACCGCGCGTCCTCCAGCAGCAGGTTGTTAAAATGCCAGTACGCGGACCCCCCCCGCGCGCGCAGCGGAGCGAGCTCCGCCCACACCAGGTGGTGGTCCGTGCATGTCACCGGCCGCATGGAAGCCGCCGGAACGCAGGAGACGTACGCCCGGGAAATGTAAAGGCGGTCGATTCTGGACCTTCCTCCTCCAGACCTCACGCTCGTGAAGGCGCTGGAGTCGGGATGGAGATTTCGCCAGACGTCCACCAAGTCGAAGGACCCGACCAGGTCCCGCAACTTCTCCATCGCCGCCGGGCTTCGCGGGGGACCCGACCGGTCCCGCGCCTCGAGGGTACAATTGAAATCCCCCCCGAGGATGACGCACTCGCCCACGTCGATGGAGCCCAGAAGAGCGGACACTTCTCCGAAGAAGCGCACTTGCTGCGCACCGGTCCGGGGGGCGTACACGTTCACTAAATGGAGCGGCACGCCTCCCAGGCGAACAGTGACCTGGAGCAAGCGGCCCGGCACGTGCTCCTTGACCCTCAAGATCTCCGGCTGAAAATGCGGGGCCAGCAAGACAGCCACCCCGCAGGAATTGTTAGAGAGGTGACTCATGCTGACCCCTCCTTGCCACTCCAGGAGCCACGTGGCCTCGTCTCCCGGAACGGTGTGGGTTTCTTGCAGGAAGCACACCGCATATTTCCCGTCCCGAAGGACCGAGAAGTTATTGAATCTACGGCGCGCCTCCCTGCTGCCGTTGATGTTGAGGCTGGCTATGGTTATCTTCATCTCAGAAGCATAGTGCAACCTCTACCTAACGGAGGGGAGGGAGGGCGGTCACTGACGACCGCCACTCCCTCAGCAGCCCAGTGTGGAAACTCTTGAGCCGACGCAGCTCGAGCCGGCCAACGTCCTTGTCCGCGCCCATGATTTTAACGGCGGCGCGGACGGACACGACGAGCAGCGCCAGCTCCGACCACTTGTCGAGGGCCAGCCGGATCTTCTTGTGACGGCCCTGGCTCACGGCCATAAAATCCCGGAGTTCCCCTACGGGGATGAGGGGAGAGTCGGTGAAGGGCACGAGGGCGTCCATCGCCTCGCTGCTGATGGACTCCAAATCGTCCTCGTTGCCCAACACCGAGTCCCCGTCCTCCTCCGGGAGGTCGTCACCGGCGGCCAACCCGTCCGTCACACGGAGTGCAGCGAACGGCTCGGCCGCACCGGCCGGCCCCGCCTCCGTCACAATCCCACCCCCAGGATCGGTGGCAGAGGAGTCCACCCTGGGCTCCTTCAGGGGCGCCGGGCCGGGAGGCGGCGGCGGTTCGGGGCCCCCCCCCGCCTCAGGCGCCGGAGCGACCGGAGAAACCGGGGAGAAAATAATCCCAAATTCCTCCAGCACGTCCGGCGCCAACAACAGAGACGGAGTCAGGGGGCTTTCCGTCTCCCCGCCACCAACCTCCGACCCAGCGGGCTGGGGATTGCTACACTCCTCCACCAGGTCGAGCAGTCCCTGGGAGATATCTGGGTTATAAAAGGCGGGCTCGGCTTCAGCCTCTTTGGCCTCGCCCGCCCCAGTCCCCAGGACGCCCGACCCGGCGAGGAGCAACGGTTCCGTAACTACAATTCCCTCCGCGGGTTGTTCCGCGCCCCCCCCCACGGGCAGGGTCTCTTCCCCATCCCCGGGAGGCACAGGTCGGACAGACTCGGCTGTCTCACCCTCCCGAGGGACAGACGACCCCTGCCGATCGCGCGCGACGATGACGGTGGTGGGGTGGGGCGCAGCACCCGCGGCGGGCGACTGCCCCCCTTTTGCGGAGGGACCTTCCTCCTCGCAGTCCTCCTGCTGGGGGCGGAGCTTTCTTTTTAACAAGTTGGGGCCCGGAGAGGGGGAGGCCTCCATGTCTGCTGGGGCCTCCCTCTCTGCCCCTTTCCGACGACTGGGTTTCTTGGGCCCCTCGGGCCCGAGCCCGGCCGCAGGTCTTGATTCAGCTGCCTCAGCAGTTGCGGTCACGGTCACGGGCCCGGGCACGAGGACCCCCCCAGTCTCATGCGTCCCGACCAACTCCGCGATATACTCGGGCGTGAGTTCGGTCAACTCCGATGTTTCCTCCGCGAGGGGATCCGCCCTTAGATGTTTATTTTTCCTACGCGCCTTCCTTCCCCCCGGACGCTCTCCCTCCTCCCCGCCGGAGGCCGTGGTGGTGTTGGCCTCCGATTTCGACCGCGCATCCGTCGCCGTCGACGTGCGGACAGTATCAGGGGGAGGGGGGGTGGCGGCGCCAACCCTGGCCGCGCCAGGTGTCGTGGCGGCCTTGGAGGCGGGGCAGTTTTTGCGGACGTGCCCCACCTCCTTACAGGCGTAGCACCGCACGCCGTCCGAGGTCCAGAAGACGCGGTGGGCGGTCCCCCCGTGGAGCACCGTGAACGCGCCGTCCGCGTCCTCCTCCCGCGCCAGCCGGACGAAAAGCTGGCGCCGGAAGGAGAAGACGTGCCGAAGGCTGGCTTCCCGGAAGCCGAGCGGGATGGGTGTGATCCCCGACCTCACCTCCCCCAGTTGACGTAGGTGGGGGAGGAGGAGCTCACCCGGAACAAAGGGCGGGACGTTGGAAACCACAATCCTTTGCGCGGTGGCCTCAAGGGGGTCCACCGGCAGGAAGGTCCCGCCCACGGTGAGCCCCTTCTCGATGGCCAGGGACACCGCCCGCTCCGACCCCAGGAAGAACACAGCCTTGCCGTACATTTTAGAGGCGGCGACGATGGCTGAAGGGCCGACAACCCCAGCCATGGCTTTAACGCACGCCTCTATAGTCATGTTGGGGTGAGTGTAGCTCCTGACCCCATTCTTCCTCGTAAGGAGGGTAAAAGGTGACGGGGTAACAGGAGGACTCGTGGCTGCGGCCGTGGCCGTGGCTGCCACGCTCGCATACGTCCTCGCTGCCCCCGCCACCGACGAAGATGTACTCGCCATAATGGAGGGTTCTTTAAGGGCTACACTCACCCCAAGTCACAGGCCTGAAGGTGTTAATGGCCTCGGTTTTTTTTTTGTTTTCCCCTGAGCAGAGGGAGCTCTTAAATTGAAGGCACACCTCTCCCTTTAGTTGATTGAGTTGGGAGAGGGGCCTTCTCCCCTCTGCTCAATGGGTACTTAATTAAAATAGATTGAGGTGCCTCTTAGAGAGAGAGGCAGAGAGAGACAAGAGACAAAGAGAGAGAGAGAGAGAGAGAGGGGGGGGTGGGAAGGAGGGAAGCCGCAAGGGCAGGGTCGCCACTCAGGATGGTGGGTGGGTGGGTGTTGGCAGGGGGGTGCACTCTCCGATGTAATAAAAGTCTTTGGTGGTGGTCTTCTGGTGGGGGGAGAAGATGTCTTCACCTGGGATAGCTGGAGATGCCCAGGCTCAGTCCTGCACCAGGTCTTAACGATGCCCAATTGGATTAAATTAATTGGGGAACTTCACCTAGGCAGCTCCAGCTGTCCCAGGTCAGGCAATGGGAAAGGGGTGTTTAATATGGTGTGTGCGGCCTAGCTTTTACAGAAGCCACACACACACACCCTGAGTGCGGCTCCAGGCGAGGACAGACGGAGGCAGAGGCAGAGGCAGAGGCTGCGAGGGACTCAGCTCAACTCGGTGCTGCGTGAACGGGTGAGCGCCGTTTGCTGAGAAGAGGAGGGGAAAGGAGAGGTCTCTTTTCTCTGTGCCTAGAAGGAGAAGGAGCCACGAAGGACAGAGTGGAGACCTTTTCCACCTCCACCACGCCTGCAGCTACAGCTACAACCACGACTGCTGCTGAGGTGAGAGGAGAGGAGAGGAGAGAGAGGAGACCAGCAACAACAGAGGGAAGCCTTTCCATCACTGCCTCCCCAACTGGTCTCCATTTCGAGAGAGGGAGAGAGGGGAGAACAAGACCAACATCTGCTTGGAAGGAGGGAGAGCGAGCCATCGAGAAGGAAAACAACATCGAGAGGTGGGTGTTAAAAAAAGGGCACTCTCCAAAAGACTTTGTATTCGAGGTGGGGGGAGGAAAGAAGAAGGAGAAGACCGGGATAGCAAGGGGAGTGTGTGTGGCTCTTGCTAACAACTCGGCCACACACACCATCAACAAGCACCCCTTGCCTATTGCTTCACATTTTAGAACATTGTTAAGACCTGGTTGTGGACTGAGCCTGGGCATCTCCAGCTTTATTTTTTCCCAGGTGAAGACATCTTCTCCCCCCACCAGAAGAACATCAACAAAGACTTTATTTATCATCGAAGAGTGCCCCCCCCCCCCAGGAGGCACCCACCCACCCACTATCCTGAGGGGCGAATAGGCCCGTGCGGCTTTCCCCCTTCCTCCTTCCCACCCCCTCTCTCTCTCTCTCTCTGCCTCTCTCTAACGAGGCACCTCAAACCTTATTTATTACCCAATTGAGCAGAGGGGAGAAGGCCACTCCCAATTCCAATCATAAAAGGGAGAGGTGTGCCTTCTTTTTTTCAAAACAACCCCCTCTGCTCGGGGGGAAAAGACAAAAAAAAGCCCAAGGCCACTTAAACATCACCCGGCCTGTGACTTAGGGTGGGTGTAGCCCTTTATACCACCTCAGTATGGCGAGCACATCTTCGCCGGCGGCGGGGCAAGCAAGGTCGTACGCGGGTGTGGCAGCCACGGCCGCAGCTGGTCCCGCTGCTTCTGCTGCCCCGTCGCCTTTCAGGCTATTGACAAAAAAGCTGGGGGTGAAGAGCTACACTCACCCCAACATGACCATAGAGGCTTGCGTCAAAGCCATGGCTGGGGTAGTCGGCCCCTCAGCCATCGTTGCGGCCTCTAAAATGTACGGTAAGGCTGTGTTCTTCCTGCGGTCGGAGCGGGCGGTGTCCCTGGCCGTCACCGAGGGGCTCACCGTGGGCGGGACCTTCCTGCCGGTGGATCCGCTCGAGGTCACCGAGCAGCGACTCATACTATCGAATGTCCCGCCCTTTGTTCCGGTTGAGCTCCTCCTCCCCCACCTACGTCAACTGGGGGAGGTGAGGTCGGGGATTAATCCGATCCCGCTCGGCTGCAGGGAGGCCAGCCTCCGGCACGTCTTCTCCTTCCGGCGCCAGCTGTTTATCCAGCTGGCGCCGGAGGAAGACACGGAAGGCGCATTTAGCATAACACACGAGGGGACCGCCTACCGCGTCTTCTGGACGTCGGACGGTGTGCGGTGCCACGCCTGTAAGGAGGTGGGGCACATAAGAAAGAACTGCCCCGCCTCCAAGGCCGCCAAAGCATCTGAGGCGGCCAAGGCTGGCGCCGCCGCCGCTCCTCCCCCTGTTTCTGTCCGCGCGTCTGCGACACCCGATGAGCGGTCGACGCCGGAGGTCAACGCCGTCGCGGCCTCCGGCGAAGGGGAGGGGGAGCGTCCGAGTGGAAGGAAGGCGCGGAGGAAAAGCAAACACCTTCAGGCGGGTCCCCTTCACATATATGATGACTTACCCGAGCTTACGCCCCTACACCTTGCGCGGGTGGCGGCGGAGTTCGAGAATGCGAGGGGCCTTGTGCCCGGGCCTGCGGCCGCATCCGCCAAGGCGGCAAAATCGAGACCTGCGGCCGTGACCGGGCCCGGGACCCCCGAGCAGACCGATCGACAGGGGGGAGCGGAGGTGGAGGCCTCGGTATGCATGGAGGTCTCCCAACCTTCGTGTCCCTCCTCTTCGAAAAGGAGGCGCGACATCCTGGATGAGGGGGAGGACCGTGAGGAACGGGGTCCCCCCTCGCAAGGGGAGTCGTTGCCCGCCGCGGGTGCTGCGCCCCCCCCCACCGACACCATCACCGAGATCCGGCAGGGGCCGCCTGTCGCCCGGGAGGGCATGACAGATGAGTCTGTCCAGCCTGTGCCTCCCGGGGATGGGGGAGAGGCCCTGCTCATGGGGGGGGCCGCGGAACTACCCGCGGTGGGGAGTTACGCTGATCCGTTGTTTCTCGCCAGGTCGGGCATCCTGGGGACCGGGGCGGGCGAGGCCGATGAGGCAGAGCCCGCCGTGTACGGTCAGGACCACTCCCAGGCACTGCTCAACCTGGTTGAGCAATATAACCAGGGTACCTGGTCCGCTGGGTCGGAGGATGGTGGCGGTGAAGGGGAAGGCCCCCTGACTCCGTCTGCGACGCTGGCGCCGGGGTTGTTGAGGGAACTGGCACTAATGTGCTCCCCGGTTTCCCTGTGCACCCCGGTGCCGGGGGCGGAGGGGGGCCCCGAGCCGCCGCCGCTTCCTGACCCGGCGCCTCTGGAGGAGCCCAGGGAGGACTCCTCTGCTGCCGATCCTGGGGGTGGGATCGGGGCAGAGGTAGGGCTGGCCGATGGCGACCCCCCGGAGGAGGACGGGGACCCGGCGGAGGACACTGAGGATGATATGGAATCCGTCGCTAGTGAGGCGGCGGATGCCCTCGTGCCCTCCTCCGGGTCCCCCCTCATCCCCGTTGTGGAACTCCGGGACTTTGTGGCCATGGGCCAGGGTCGCCAGGATATAATCCGGCTGGCCATCGATAAATGGTCGGATCTGGCGCTGCTCGTTTGCTCCGTCCGCGCCGCAGTCAAAACCATGGGCGCGGACGGGGGCGTGGGCCTGGCCGAGCGGCGTCGGATCCAGAATTTCCTCGCTGGGCTTGGAAGGGAGTGGCGGTCGACTAGCGGCCGTGCTCCCTCCTCCCGTTAGAGTAAGGTAGAGGTTGCACTATGCTCTTGTCATGAAGATAACCATAGCCAGCCTCAACATCAACGGCAGCAGAGAGGCACGCCGTAGATTTAATAACTTCTCGGTCCTTCGGGAAGGGAGGCATGCGGTGTGCTTCCTGCAGGAAACTCACACCGTTCCGGGAGACGAGGCCACGTGGCTCCTGGAGTGGCGAGGAGGGGTCAGCATGAGTCACCTCTCCAACGTTTCCGGTGGGGTGGCTATCTTGCTGGCCCCGCATTTTCAGCCGGAGATCTTGGGGGTCAAGGAGCATGTGCCGGGCCGCTTGCTCCAGGTCACTGTTCGTCTGGGGGGCGTGCCGCTCCATTTAGTGAACGTGTACGCCCCCCAGCCCGGTGCGCAGCAAGTGCGCTTCTTCGATGAAGTGTCCGCTCTTCTGGGCACCGTCGACGTCGGCGAGTGCGTCATCCTCGGGGGGGATTTTAATTGTACCCTCGAGGCGAGGGACCGTTCGGGCCCTCCGCGAAGCCTGACAGCGACGGTGAAGTTGAGGGACCTGGTCGGGTCCTTCGACTTGGTGGACGTCTGGCGAAATCTCCATCCCGACTCCAGCGCCTTCACTTGGGTGGGGTCTGGAGGAGGAAGGTCCAGAATCGACCGCCTTTATATTTCCCGGGCGTACGTCTCCTGCGTTCCGGCGGCTTCCATGCGGCCGGTGCCGTGCACGGACCACCACCTGGTGTGGGCGGAGCTCGCTCCGTTGCAGGCGCCGGGGGGGTCCGCGTACTGGCATTTTAACAACCTGCTGCTGGAGGACGTGCGGTTCCGGGATTCGTTTCGCCGGTTCTGGGCCGACTGGAGAAGGAAGCAGGGGGGCTTCCCCTCCTTGAGGCTATGGTGGGACGTGGGCAAGGCTCACGTCCGTCTCTTCTGTCAGGAGTACGCGAAGGGGTCGACCAAGAGGCGGGAGGCCCGGGTCGGGCGATTGGAGAAAGAAGTGCTCGACCTGGAGTCCCGTCTCGGTCAAGTCGTCGAAGACCCGGCCCTGCGGAAGGTGTACGAAGAGAAGAAGGGCGCGCTGAAGGACCTGCAGCTGGTCGGGTCCCGAGGCGCGTACGTGAGGTCGCGAATCCAGTTCCTGCGGGATCTGGACCGCGGCTCCCCCTTCTTCTACTCGCTGGAAAAAAGACGAGGGGTCCGTAAGCAGCTCTTGGGGCTGCTGGCCGACGACGGATCTCTGGTCTCGGATCCGGAGGGGATCAGCGCGGGGACCCGGGCCTATTACGGGGCTCTGTTCTCTCCGGATCCGTCCAGCGAGGATGCGCGCAGAGTTTTGTGGGAGGACCTGCCGAAGGTCGGCCCGGAGGGCGCCGAAGAATTGGACGCTCCGCTAAGTTTGGCGGAGCTGACCGGCGCCCTGCGCCAGCTCTCGAGGGGAAAGTCCCCGGGGCTGGACGGGCTGACCGTGGAGTTCCACAGGGCGTTCTGGGACGTCTTGGGGGGCGACTACGCGCGGGTCCTGGGGGAAAGTCTGGCGACCGGGGAGATGCCCCTCTCTTGGCGCAGGGCGGTTATCGTCCTGCTGCCCAAGAGGGGTGATCTCCGCCTTTTAAAAAACTGGCGCCCGGTCTCCCTCCTCAGCACGGACTATAAAATTTTTGCCAGGGCCATGTCTGCCCGCCTCGGCACCGTGCTGGCCCACATGATCCACCCCGACCAGTCCTACACTGTCCCGGGCCGGACAATCCACGACAACATCCATCTGGTCCGGGACCTGGTCCACCTTTCCCAGAGGACTGGTCTGTCGGTCGCCTTCCTTTCCCTGGATCAGGAGAAGGCGTTCGACAGGGTGGATCACGAGTATCTCTTCGGGACTCTGCGCGCATTCGGGTTCGGGACGCATTTTGTCGCCCGGATCCGACTTCTGTACGCCGCCGCGGAGTGTCTGATTAAAGTTAACGGGTCTTTGACGGCGCCCCTTCGCTTCGGGAGGGGGGTGCGTCAGGGATGCCCCATGTCCGGTCAGTTATATGCCGTTTGCGTGGAGCCTTTCCTGCGCCTCTTGCGGAAGAGGTTGACGGGACTGGCTCTGCAAGGGCCGGGCGTGGAGGTCGTCCTCTCGGCTTACGCCGATGACGTGCTCCTCATGGTCACGGATCCCGTCGACCTGCGGAGGATGCGAGAATGCCAGCAGATTTACTCGGACGCATCCTCCGCCAGGATCAACTGGGAGAAATGTTCTGGACTCCTGGTGGGCCAGTGGCAGGTGGACTCCCTGCCGGAGGAGTTCAGGCCCTTCGCCTGGAGCACAACACACCTCCTCTACTTGGGAGTCTACCTCAGCCCTGCCGAGGACACCTGGCCGGCGAACTGGCAAGAGCTGGAGGCCAAGGTCACCGCTCGCCTAGGACGCTGGACGGGGTTGCTCCGAGTGTTGTCCTACAGGGGTCGAGCGCTGGTCATAAACCAGCTGGTGGCCGCCATGTTGTGGTACCGGTTGGTCACTTTGATCCCTCCCCCTGCGTTTGTCGCCAAGATACAGAAGATGCTCATCGACTTCTTCTGGGACAAAAGGAAGCACTGGGTCTCTGCCGCGGTTCTGTGTCTCCCGCTTAGGGAGGGCGGTCAGGCGCTGGTGTGCCTTCGCACCCAGGCGGCGACTTTCCGTCTTCAGACGCTGCAGAGGTACCTTTACGTCGAGAATCCTCCCAGATGGTGTGCGCTGGCGACGTATTTCTTCCGCCAGATGCACGGCCTCAACTACGACACGCAGCTCCTGTTTGTGGAATTGGGCCGCACGCGAGCCTACCTGTGGGAGCTGCCTGTCTTTTACCAGGAACTGCTATGGGTCTGGAACCAGGTCGCCTCCAGGCGGAGTTCTCCCCCGTCAGGAGTGGCGGCTCTCCTTCGGGAGCCGCTGTTCAGGAATCCGCACCTCCACGTCCGACGGATCGGCTGGCTGGCGGAGGGCAGGGCTGTGCCAGGCAAGGTGACCAGAGTCAGGGACCTGCTCGATGGCGGAGGAGCGGGCTGGATGGCGCCAGAGGAGTTGGCGCGGCGCCTCTCCTGGGCAGACGTCTGGCGCGCGGCCAAAGCCATCGAGTTGCTGAAAGTGGCACTGGGCCCGGACTCCACTAGGTGTATCGAGGAGGCTCAAGTACGTGGGGCGATCCCGTCCGAACTGACCTCCGTTCGGACGGAATTCCTCATCGGCGCACGGCCCCGAAACCCCTCTCGGGAACCGGCGCCTCACAACTTGAGCCGTCTCGTGGAAATGCCCTCTGTGCCCTTCAGTTCTGCACGGAGGGGTTTCCTGTACGGGCTGCTCCTGCACACTTTCCACTTTGTCATCTTCGCCTGCCGTCCGGACACGCCTTGGCGTGCCATCTTGCCGTCCGGCGGAGGCGAAGGTCCCCAATGGAGGGCTCTCTATGCGGGAGTACTCCCCTTTTCTATTGGGGACATGGCCTGGAGGGTGTTGCACGGAGCAGTCCCGTGCAATCGGTTTTTAAGTAGGTTCACGGACTCCCAGGCCGCCTGTCTTTTTTGCGGCCTCGAGGAGTCCGTGTTCCACGTTTATGTGGAATGTGAGAGGTTGCAGCCCCTCTTTGAATATTTGAAGGGGCTGCTCCTCGCTTTTTGGTTGCACTTCAGTCCCACGCTCCTGATCTACGGTCACCCGGTGCGGAGGGGAGAGAGCAAGTCGGAGGACCTCCTCGTAGGACTGCTCCTGGGCCTGGCCAAAGTGGCCATTAACAGGTCCAGGCAGCGGGCGGTCGAGGGGGTCGTTCGGCCCAATTGCCTGCCTCTCTTCCGCGGCTATGTTCGCGCCCGGGTGGCCCTGGAGATGGAGCATGCGGTGTCCGCCGGCACACTTGAAGCCTTCCGAGACCGGTGGGCGCCGCAGGGACTGGAGTGCATCGTTTCCCCGGGAAATGTTATTTTAATTTAATGCACTCCAAGTTGTCCGCTTCGCAGAAGGCCCAAGGTGGAAGACCCGGAGGAGAGTGGCCTGGGCGGGAGGCCCAGCACGGAGAACCCCAGGCGGGGGGCCCAGGGCGGGGCGGCTGGTCGGCAGAGGTGGAGTCGGGAGATGCGGTTGCTTCACCCCGGGTGCTCGTGGGGAATGCCGGTGCGGAGGGTCCGGTGCAGAAGGCCCAAGGTGGAAGACCCAGAGGAGAGTGGCCTGGGCGGGAGGCCCAGCACGGAGAACCCCAGGCGGGGGGCCCAGGGCGGGGCGGCTGGTCGGCAGAGGTGGAGTCGGGAGATGCGGTTGATTCACCCCGGCTGCTCGCGGGGAATGCCGGTGCGGAGGGTCCGGTGCAGAAGGCCCAAGGTGGAAGACCCGGAGGAGAGTGGCCTGGGCGGGAGGCCCAGCACGGAGAACAATTGAGTGGATGGTCGGGTGGGTGGTGCCAGTGGGATTGGCGCGGAACAGGTTTCTTGGGTTATTGGAGTGGATGTTATATGTGGCATTTAGTTGGATTGTGATGGTGCTATGTGTTTGTACACTGTGGTGTTGAAATGGGTTGTTTTATGTGGAGTTAAGTGAGATGTATTATTTTAATATAAAAAAAAAGTGTGGTATTGTTTGGGGGTATTTGTACTGTATTTTGATGGATGAATGTAATGGTTTTACTATGTAATTTGTATTAATGGTTTGAATAAAAGATTCACCCTGAGTGCGGCTCCAGGCGAGGACAGACGGAGGCAGAGGCAGAGGCAGAGGCAGAGGCAGAGGCTGCGAGGGACTCAGCTCAACTCGGTGCTGCGTGAACGGGTGAGCGCCGTTTGCTGAGAAGAGGAGGGGAAAGGAGAGGTCTCTTTTCTCTGTGCCTAGAAGGAGAAGGAGCCACGAAGGACAGAGTGGAGACCTTTCCACCTCCACCACGCCTGCAGCTACAGCTACAACCACGACTGCTGCTGAGGTGAGAGGAGAGGAGAGGAGAGAGAGGAGACCAGCAACAACAGAGGGAAGCCTTTCCATCACTGCCTCCCCAACTGGTCTCCATTTCGAGAGAGGGAGAGAGGGGAGAACAAGACCAACATCTGCTTGGAAGGAGGGAGAGCGAGCCATCGAGAAGGAAAACAACATCGAGAGGTGGGTGTTAAAAAAGGGCACTCTCCAAAAGACTTTGTATTCGAGGTGGGGGGAGGAAAGAAGAAGGAGAAGACCGGGATAGCAAGGGGAGTGTGTGTGGCTCTTGCTAACAACTCGGCCACACACACCATCAACAAGCACCCCTTGCCTATTGCTTCACATTTTAGAACATTGTTAAGACCTGGTTGTGGACTGAGCCTGGGCATCTCCAGCTTTATTTTTTCCCAGGTGAAGACATCTTCTCCCCCCACCAGAAGAACATCAACAAAGACTTTATTTATCATCGAAGAGTGCCCCCCCCCCCCAGGAGGCACCCACCCACCCACTATCCTGAGTGGCGAATAGGCCCGTGCGGCTTTCCCCCTTCCTCCTTCCCACCCCCTCTCTCTCTCTCTCTCTGCCTCTCTCTAACGAGGCACCTCAAACCTTATTTATTACCCAATTGAGCAGAGGGGAGAAGGCCACTCCCAATTCCAATCATAAAAGGGAGAGGTGTGCCTTCTTTTTTTCAAAACAACCCCCTCTGCTCGGGGGGAAAAGACAAAAAAAAGCCCAAGGCCACTTAAACATCACCCGGCCTGTGACTTAGGGTGGGTGTAGCCCTTTATACCACCTCAGTATGGCGAGCACATCTTCGCCGGCGGCGGGGCAAGCAAGGTCGTACGCGGGTGTGGCAGCCACGGCCGCAGCTGGTCCCGCTGCTTCTGCTGCCCCGTCGCCTTTCAGGCTATTGACAAAAAAGCTGGGGGTGAAGAGCTACACTCACCCCAACATGACCATAGAGGCTTGCGTCAAAGCCATGGCTGGGGTAGTCGGCCCCTCAGCCATCGTTGCGGCCTCTAAAATGTACGGTAAGGCTGTGTTCTTCCTGCGGTCGGAGCGGGCGGTGTCCCTGGCCGTCACCGAGGGGCTCACCGTGGGCGGGACCTTCCTGCCGGTGGATCCGCTCGAGGTCACCGAGCAGCGACTCATACTATCGAATGTCCCGCCCTTTGTTCCGGTTGAGCTCCTCCTCCCCCACCTACGTCAACTGGGGGAGGTGAGGTCGGGGATTAATCCGATCCCGCTCGGCTGCAGGGAGGCCAGCCTCCGGCACGTCTTCTCCTTCCGGCGCCAGCTGTTTATCCAGCTGGCGCCGGAGGAAGACACGGAAGGCGCATTTAGCATAACACACGAGGGGACCGCCTACCGCGTCTTCTGGACGTCGGACGGTGTGCGGTGCCACGCCTGTAAGGAGGTGGGGCACATAAAGAACTGCCCCGCCTCCAAGGCCGCCAAAGCATCTGAGGTGGCCAAGGCTGGCGCCGCCGCCGCTCCTCCCCCTGTTTCTGTCCGCGCGTCTGCGACACCCGATGAGCGGTCGACGCCGGAGGTCAACGCCGTCGCGGCCTCCGGCGAAGGGGAGGGGGAGCGTCCGAGTGGAAGGAAGGCGCGGAGGAAAAGCAAACACCTTCAGGCGGGTCCCCTTCACATATATGATGACTTACCCGAGCTTACGCCCCTACACCTTGCGCGGGTGGCGGCGGAGTTCGAGAATGCGAGGGGCCTTGTGCCCGGGCCTGCGGCCGCATCCACCAAGGCGGCAAAATCGAGACCTGCGGCCGTGACCGGGCCCGGGACCCCCGAGCAGACCGATCGACAGGGGGGAGCGGAGGTGGAGGCCTCGGTATGCATGGAGGTCTCCCAACCTTCGTGTCCCTCCTCTTCGAAAAGGAGGCGCGACATCCTGGATGAGGGGGAGGACCGCGAGGAACGGGGTCCCCCCTCGCAAGGGGAGTCGTTGCCCGCCGCGGGTGCTGCGCCCCCCCCCCACCGACACCATCACCGACATCCGGCAGGGGTCGCCTGTCCCCCGGGAGGGCATGACAGATGAGTCTGTCCAGCCTGTGCCTCCCGGGGATGGGGAAAAGGCCCTGCTCATGGGGGGGGCCGCGGAACTACCCGATGTGGGGGGTTACGCTGATCCGTTGTTTCTCGCCAGGTCGGGCATCCTGGGGACCGGGGCGGGCGAGGCCGATGAGGCAGAGCCCGCCGTGTACGGTCAGGACCACTCCCAGGCACTGCTCGACCTGGTTGAGCAATATAACCAGGGTACCCGGTCCGCTGGGTCGGAGGATGATGGCGGTGAAGGGGAAGGCCCCCTGACTCCGTCTGCGACGCTGGCGCCGGGGTTGTTGAGGGAACTGGCACTAATGTGCTCCCCGGTTTCCCTGTGCACCCCGGTGCCGGGGGCGGAGGGGGGCCCCGAGCCGCCGCCGCTTCCTGACCCGGCGCCTCTGGAGGAGCCCAGGGAGGACTCCTCTGCTGCCGATCCTGGGGGTGGGATCGGGGCAGAGGTAGGGCTGGCCGATGGCGACCCCCCGGAGGAGGACGAGGACCCGGCGGAGGACACTGAGGATGATATGGAATCCGTCGCCAGTGAGGCGGCGGATGCCCTTGTGCCCTCCTCCGGGTCCCCCCTCATCCCCGTTGTGGAACTCCGGGACTTTGTGGCCATGGGCCAGGGTCGCCAGGATATAATCCGGCTGGCCATCGATAAATGGTCGGATCTGGCGCTGCTCGTTTGCTCCGTCCGCGCCGCAGTCAAAACCATGGGCGCGGACGGGGGCGTGGGCCTGGCCGAGCGGCGTCGGATCCAGAATTTCCTCGCTGGGCTTGGAAGGGAGTGGCGGTCGACTAGCGGCCGCGCTCCCTCCTCCCGTTAGAGTAAGGTAGAGGTTGCACTATGCTCTTGTCATGAAGATAACCATAGCCAGCCTCAACATCAACGGCAGCAGAGAGGCACGCCGTAGATTTAATAACTTCTCGTCCCTTCGGGAAGGGAGGCATGCGGTGTGCTTCCTGCAGGAAACTCACACCGTTCCGGGAGACGAGGCCACGTGGCTCCTGGAGTGGCGAGGAGGGGTCAGCATGAGTCACCTCTCCAACGTTTCCGGTGGGGTGGCTATCTTGCTGGCCCCGCATTTTCAGCCGGAGATCTTGGGGGTCAAGGAGCATGTGCCGGGCCGCTTGCTCCAGGTCACTGTTCGTCTGGGGGGCGTGCCGCTCCATTTAGTGAACGTGTACGCCCCCCAGCCCGGTGCGCAGCAAGTGCGCTTCTTCGATGAAGTGTCCGCTCTTCTGGGCACCGTCGACGTCGGCGAGTGCATCATCCTCGGGGGGGATTTTAATTGTACCCTCGAGGCGAGGGACCGTTCGGGCCCTCCGCGAAGCCTGACGGCGACGGTGAAGTTGAGGGACCTGGTCGGGTCCTTCGACTTGGTGGACGTCTGGCGAAATCTCCATCCCGACTCCAGCGCCTTCACTTGGGTGGGGTCTGGAGGAGGAAGGTCCAGAATCGACCGCCTTTATATTTCCCGGGCGTACGTCTCCTGTGTTCCGGCGGCTTCCATGCGGCCGGTGCCGTGCACGGACCACCACCTGGTGTGGGCGGAGCTCGCTCCGTTGCAGGCGCCGGGGGGGGTCCGCGTACTGGCATTTTAACAACCTGCTGCTGGAGGACGTGCGGTTCCGGGATTCGATTCGCCGGTTCTGGGCCGACTGGAGAAGGAAGCAGGGGGGCTTCCCCTCCTTGAGGCTATGGTGGGACGTGGGCAAGGCTCACGTCCGTCTCTTCTGTCAGGAGTACGCGAAGGGGTCGACCAAGAGGCGGGAGGCCCGGGTCGGGCGATTGGAGAAAGAAGTGCTCGACCTGGAGTCCCGTCTCGGTCAAGTCGTCGAGGACCCGGCCCTGCGGAAGGTGTACGAAGAGAAGAAGGGCGCGCTGAAGGACCTGCAGCTGGTCGGGTCCCGAGGCGCGTACGTGAGGTCGCAGATCCAGTTCCTGCGGGACCTGGACCGCGGCTCCCCCTTCTTCTACTCGCTGGAAAAAAGACGAGGGGTCCGTAAGCAGCTCTTGGGGCTGCTGGCCGATGACGGATCTCTGGTCTCGGATCCGGAGGGGATCAGCGCGGGGACCCGGGCCTATTACGGGGCTCTGTTCTCTCCGGATCCGTCCAGCGAGGATGCGCGCAGAGTTTTGTGGGAGGACCTGCCGAAGGTCGGCCCGGAGGGCGCCGAAGAATTGGACGCTCCGCTAAGTTTGGCGGAGCTGACCGGCGCCCTGCGCCAGCTCTCGAGGGGAAAGTCCCCGGGGCTGGACGGGCTGACCGTGGAGTTCCACAGGGCGTTCTGGGACGTCTTGGGGGGCGACTACGCGCGGGTCCTGGGGGAAAGTCTGGCGACCGGGGAGATGCCCCTCTCTTGGCGCAGGGCGGTTATCGTCCTGCTGCCCAAGAGGGGTGATCTCCGCCTTTTAAAAAACTGGCGCCCGGTCTCCCTCCTCAGCACGGACTATAAAATTTTTGCCAGGGCCATGTCTGCCCGCCTCGGCACCGTGCTGGCCCACATGATCCACCCCGACCAGTCCTACACGGTCCCGGGCCGGACAATCCACGACAACATCCATCTGGTCCGTGACCTGGTCCACCTTTCCCAGAGGACTGGTCTGTCGGTCGCCTTCCTTTCCCTGGATCAGGAGAAGGCGTTCGACAGGGTGGATCACGAGTATCTCTTCGGGACTCTGCGCGCATTCGGGTTCAGGACGCATTTCGTCGCCCGGATCCGACTTCTGTACGCCGCCGCGGAGTGTCTGATTAAAGTTAACGGGTCTTTGACGGCGCCCCTTCGCTTCGGGAGGGGGGTGCGTCAGGGATGCCCCATGTCCGGTCAGTTATATGCCGTTTGCGTGGAGCCTTTCCTGCGCCTTTTGCGGAAGAGGTTGACGGGACTGGCTCTGCAAGGGCCGGGCATGGAGGTCGTCCTCTCGGCTTACGCCGATGACGTGCTCCTCATGGTCACGGATCCCGTCGACCTGCGGAGGATGCGAGAATGCCAGCAGATTTACTCGGACGCATCCTCCGCCAGGATCAACTGGGAGAAATGTTCTGGACTCCTGGTGGGCCAGTGGCGGGTGGACTCCCTGCCGGAGGAGTTCAGGCCCTTCGCCTGGAGCACAACACACCTCCTCTACTTGGGAGTCTACCTCAGCCCTGCCGAGGACACCTGGCCGGCGAACTGGCAAGAGCTGGAGGCCAAGGTCACCGCTCGCCTAGGACGCTGGACGGGGTTGCTCCGAGTGTTGTCCTACAGGGGTCGAGCGCTGGTCATAAACCAGCTGGTGGCCGCCATGTTGTGGTACCGGTTGGTCACTTTGATCCCTCCCCCTGCGTTTGTCGCCAAGATACAGAAGATGCTCATCGACTTCTTCTGGGACAAAAGGAAGCACTGGGTCTCTGCCGCGGTTCTGTGTCTCCCGCTTAGGGAGGGCGGTCAGGCGCTGGTGTGCCTTCGCACCCAGGCGGCGACTTTCCGTCTTCAGACGCTGCAGAGGTACCTTTACGTCGAGAATCCTCCCAGATGGTGTGCGCTGGCGACGTATTTCTTCCGCCAGATGCACGGCCTCAACTACGACACGCAGCTCCTGTTTGTGGAATTGGGCCGCACGCGAGCCTACCTGTGGGAGCTGCCTGTCTTTTACCAGGAACTGCTATGGGTCTGGAACCAGGTCGCCTCCAGGCGGAGTTCTCCCCCGTCAGGAGTGGCGGCTCTCCTTCGGGAGCCGCTGTTCAGGAATCCGCACCTCCACGTCCGACGGATCGGCTGGCTGGCGGAGGGCAGGGCTGTGCCAGGCAAGGTGACCAGAGTCAGGGACCTGCTCGATGGCGGAGGAGCGGGCTGGATGGCGCCGGAGGAGTTGGCGCAGCGCCTCTCCTGGGCAGACGTCTGGCGCGCGGCCAAAGCCATCGAGTTGCTGAAAGTGGCACTGGGCCCGGACTCCACTAGGTGTATCGAGGAGGCTCAAGCACGTGGGGTGATCCCGTCCGAACTGACCTCCGTTCGGACGGAATTCCTCATCGGCGCACGGCCCCGAAACCCCTCTCGGGAACCGGCGCCTCACAACTTGAGCCGTCTCGGGGAAATGCCCTCCGTGCCCTTCAGTTCTGCACGGAGGGGTTTCCTGTACGGGCTGCTCCTGCACACTTTCCACTTTGTCATCTTCGCCTGCCGCCCGGACACGCCTTGGCGTGCCATCTTGCCGTCCGGCGGAGGCGAAGGTCCCCAATGGAGGGCTCTCTATGCGGGAGTACTCCCCTTTTCTATTGGGGACATGGCCTGGAGGGTGTTGCACGGAGCAGTCCCGTGCAATCGGTTTTTAAGTAGGTTCACGGACTCCCAGGCCGCCTGTCTTTTTTGCGGCCTCGAGGAGTCCGTGTTCCACGTTTATGTGGAATGTGAGAGGTTGCAGCCCCTCTTTGAATATTTGAAGGGGCTGCTCCTCGCTTTTTGGTTGCACTTCAGTCCCACGCTCCTGATCTACGGTCACCCGGTGCGGAGGGGAGAGAGCAGGTCGGAGGACCTCCTCGTAGGACTGCTCCTGGGCCTGGCCGAAGTGGCCATTAACAGGTCCAGGCAGCGGGTGGTCGAGGGGGTCGTTCGGCCCAATTGCCTGCCTCTCTTCCGCGGCTATGTTCGCGCCCGGGTGGCCCTGGAGATGGAGCATGCGGTGTCCGCCGGCACACTTGAAGCCTTCCGAGACCGGTGGGCGCCGCAGGGACTGGAGTGCATCGTTTCCCCGGGAAATGTTATTTTAATTTAATGCACTCCAAGTTGTCCGCTTCGCAGAAGGCCCAAGGTGGAAGACCCGGAGGAGAGTGGCCTGGGCGGGAGGCCCAGCACGGAGAACCCCAGGCGGGGGGCCCAGGGCGGGGCGGCTGGTCGGCAGAGGTGGAGTCGGGAGATGCGGTTGATTCACCCCGGCTGCTCGCGGGGAATGCCGGTGCGGAGGGTCCGGTGCAGAAGGCCCAAGGTGGAAGACCCGGAGGAGAGTGGCCTGGGCGGGAGGCCCAGCACGGAGAACAATTGAGTGGATGGTCGGGTGGGCGGTGCCAGTGGGACTGGCGCGGAACAGGTTTCTTGGGTTATTGGAGTGGATGTTATATGTGGCATTTAGTTGGATTGTGATGGTGCTATGTGTTTGTACACTGTGGTGTTGAAATGGGTTGTTTTATGTGGAGTTAAGTGAGATGTATTATTTTAATATAAAAAAAAGTGTGGTATTGTTTGGGGGTATTTGTACTGTATTTTGATGGATGAATGTAATGGTTTTACTATGTAATTTGTATTATTGGTTTGAATAAAAGATTCACACACACACACCCCTTAGATGTTCCGGCCCTCTTCTTTTCTTCTTTCCTCCCCCCACCTACAAAACAAAGTCTCTGGGAGAGTGCACCAAATAGACACCCACCTGTAGATGTTTCTTTCCTTCCTTCTTCCTCCTTCCAAACAGATGATGTTTGTTTGTGATGTTTTCTCCCCTCTCTCCCTCTCCTAAAATGGAGGCCAATTGAGGAGGCAGTGTGGAAAGGCCTCTCCTCTGTTGTTGATGGCCTTGGCCTTCCTTTCTTTCTCCTCTCCTCTTCTGTCCTCTCTCTCCAGGCACCTCAGTTGTGGTTGTGGTTGTTGGTGGTGGTCTGCTCTCCTTCTCCTTCTCCTCTTCCTGCTCACAGAGACCACCACGCTGCTGCTGCTTCAGCTGCTCACTCTCCTTCTACTGGCTGCTGAGGCTATAACCTGGTGTTGTGCGACTTCTCACATTTGTCCACCCCAGTCCAACACCGGCATCTCCACATCATGATTCTATGAAGTAAGTATTAATTTCCCTTTTAAACATCTGAATTGATTCTGCAGTCTTGGCATTCTGAGGCTGCGCGTTCAATATCCTGACAATCGTTAGTGTGAAGAGTTATCCTGGATTTGGTTTTAATTGGTTTAGGTTGAATTTGGCCCCTTTGTTCTGGATTCCCCTACAAGAGTCTTTTCCGATCTACATTTTCAATTGCCTTTATCATTTTAAACACCCCAATCAGTATAACCTCAACCTCCTCATCGCTAGGGAATATAATCCAAATTTACTCAGTCTTTCATACTAACTTTATTCCAGCTATTATTCTGACTAGATTTTTCTCCAAAGCCCGTTTATAAAAGAAAGACTGCATTTCTATAGCGCCTTTCACAACCTCAAGACGTCGCGAAACAATTTTCAGTCAATGAAGTACTTTTGAAGTGTAGTCACTGTTGAAATGTAGGAAACAAGCAAGCACGGCAACCTCCCACAAACAGCAATGTGATAATGACCAGATCATTTGTTTTAGTGATGTTGATTGAGGGATAAATATTGGCCCAGGACATCGGGGAGAACTCTGCTGCTCTTCTTCGAAATAGTGTCATTGGATCTTTTATGTTCACCTGAGAGAGCAGACGGGGGCCTCGGTTTAATGTCTCATCCGAAAAACAGTGCAGCGCTCCCTCAGTACTGCACTGGAGTGTCAGCCTAGATTTTTTGTGCTCAAGTCTCTGGAGTGAGGTTTGAACCCACAACCTTCTGACTCAGAGGCGAGAGTGCTACCCACTGAGCCACAGCTGACACACATCCTTTCTAATTTGTTGTCCCCAAATTGAATCCAATACTGTCAATGAGGTCTGACTACTACACTGTGAAGGGGTTCGATAGGGTGGATGTGGAGCAGCTGTTTCCACTTGTGGGTGAGTCCAGAACAAGGGAGGTCTACACATAAGAGAGTCAGTAACAGATAAAATAAAGACTTCAGGAGGAATTTCTTTACCCAGAGAGCGGTGAGAATGTGGAACTCGCTGCCACAGGGAGTGGCTGAAGCAGAGAGCATTTAAAGGGAGGCTAGATGCATACGTGAGGGAGAAAGAAATAGAGGGATACGGGGGCAGCGTGGGAAGAGGTAATGAGAGTGGGAGGGGCAGTGTGGAGTATAAACACCGGCATTGGAACAAAGAACCTGCATTTCTACAGTGCCTTTCACAATTGTAGGACGTCCCAAAGTGCTTCACAGCCATCACCAAGACCGATTATTTCCACCTCTGGAACATCGCCCGATTCCACCTCTGCCTCAGCTCATCCGCTGCTGAAACCCTCATCTGTGCCTTTGTTACCTCTAGACTTGACTATTCCAATGCACTCCTGACCGGCCTCCCACATTCTACCCTACATAAACTTCAGCTCATCCAAAACTCTGCTGCCCCGTGTCCTAACTCGCACCAAGTCCCGTTCACCCATCACCCCCTGTGCTCGCTGACCTACATTGGTTCCTGGTTAAGCAACGCCTTGATTTTAAAATTCTCATCCTTGTTTTCAAATCCCTCCATGGCCTCGCCCCTCCCTATCTCTGTAATCTCCTTCAGCCCCCCAACCCCCCGAGAATTTCTAAATTTGCTGATGACACCAAACTTGGGGGTGTGGCAAACAGTGATGATGATACCAATCAACTGCAATAGGACATAGAAAGGCTAGCAGAATGGGCAGACAAGTGGCAGATGGAATTTAATACAGAGATGTGTGAGGTGATGCATTTTGGCAGAAGGAACAGGGAGAGGCAATATACACTTAATGGCACATTTTTAAAGAGTGGGCAGGGACAGAGGGACCTGGGAGTTAATGTGCATAGGTCCCTGAAGGTGGCAGGACATATTGAGAGAGTGGTTAACAAAGCATATGGAATCTTGGGCTTCATAAATAGAGGTATTGAGTACAAAAGCAGAGAAGTTATGCTGAAACTTTATAAAGCGCTGGTTAGGCATTTTAGGAAGGATGTGAAGGCCCTTGAGGGGGTGCAGAGGAGATTTACCAGAATGGTTCCGGGGATGGGGGATCTTAGCTACAAGGACAGGTTGGAGAAGCTGGATTTGTTTTCATTAGAACAAAGGAGGTTGAGGGGTGATTTGATAGAGGTGAACAAGATTATGACGGGTTTAGATAGGCTAGACGGGGAAAGGCTGTTCCCACTAGTTGATGGTACAAGGACTAGGGGACACAGATTTAAAGTGTTGGGCAAGAGATACAGGGAGGACGTGAGGAAAAACTTTTTTACACAGCGAGTGGTGAGGACCTGGAACTCGCTGCCGATGGAAGTGGTGGAAGCGGAGACACTCAATTTTTACAAGGAGAGACTGGATAGGCACTTGAGGGAAATAAACTTGCAGGGCTACAGGGATAGAGCGGGGGAATGGGACTGACTGGATTGCTCCACAGAGAGCCGGCACAGACTCGATGGGCTGAATGGCCTCCTTCTGTGAGATCTCCGTGCTCCTCTAATTCTGGCCTCTTGAGCATCCCCGATTTTCATCGCTCCACCATTGGCGGCCGTGCCTTCAGCTGCCTGGGCCCTAAACTCTGGAATTCAGTCCCTAAACCTCTCTGCTAATCTCTCCTCCTTTAAGACGCTCCTTAAAACCTCCCTCTTTGACTGAGCTTTTGGTCATCTGCCCTAATATCTCCTTATGTGGCTCGGTGTCAAATTTTGTTTTATAATACTCCTGTAAAGCACCTTGGGACATTTTACTACATCAATGACGTTATATAAATACAAGTTGTTGTTGAAGCACTTTTGAAGTTTAGTCACTGTAAGAAATGCGGTAGCCAATTTGTGCACGGCAAGCTCCCACAAACATAATGTGATAATGACCAGATAATCTGTTTTCAGTGATGTTGGTTGCGGGATAAATATTGACCAGGACACCGGGGAGAACTCCCCCTTTTCTTTTATCAAATAGTGCCATGGGATCTTTTACATCCGAGAGGGCAGACAGCGCCCCGGTTTAACATCTCATCCGAAAGACGGCACCTCCGACAGTCTGCCCTCTCAGGTGGACGTAAAAGATCCCATGGAGCTATTTTGAAGAAGAGCAGGGGAGTTATCCCCGGTGTCATGGCCAACATTTATCCTTCAACATCACTGTAAGAGATTAGCTGGTCCTTCTCACATTACTGTTCATGGGAGCTTGCTGTGCGCAAATTGGCTGCCGCATTTCCTACATTACAATAGTGACAACACTTCACGAAAAATACTTCATGGCCGTAAGACGCTTTGGGACGTCCTAAGGTCGTGACAGGCGCTATAGAAATGCAAGTTCTTTCTTTCCTTTTTAAAAAGTGGTGTGGGTCACCCACGGCCTTCTTGTGGGGAGGCTCGCTGAAGAGAATGATGTGATTGCTGAATCTCTCTCGCTGATCCCATTTAGTCTCACATTGAGCCAGCACTAGACAGCAAAACCTCTTCAGAGAAGTGAACCGTCAGTGCCAGATGGTCTCGGACGATATCACTTTCCATGAAAACAAATTGTAAAGAGGAAAACCCTGGCAATTGGAAGGCAACCAATTAAATCATTTCTCTTCCTCATTCAGATCAAGGTTTGATTGGTCCCATTCCCATCTGTCTCTCTAATGGTTTCCGCCTGTGTGTTTAGTAATTCGAATGATTAGCCAGTTTTATAGGAAGCCGTGCTCTTCAGCATCACTGGTCGCATCTGGACCACAACACAATTTATTTAATCTCAACTCAGATAAACATAATAATACTACAGGCCTTAAAATAACTGGTCATCGCATAGCTTTAACTGCTGAAAAAATTGTGATGGGCTGAAGGAAATGTCCTTTAAAGGAGGAACTTGTATTTATAGACGCCTTTCACAACATTCCCAAAGCACTTTACAGCCAATGAAGTACTTTCTGAAGTGTAGTCACTGTTGTAATGTGGGAAACGAGGCAGCCAATTTGTGCACAGCAAGCTCCCACAAACAGCAATCTGATAATGATCAGATAATGTTTTTAGTGATGTTGGTTGAGGGATAAATATTGGCCCCAGGACACCGGTGAGAACTCCCCTGCTCTTCTTCGAAATAATGGCCATGGGATCTTTTACGTCCACCTGAGAGAGCAGACGGGGGCCTCGGTTTAAAGACCAATCTCAAAAACGGCACCTCTGGCAGTGCAGCACTCCCTCAGTACCGCCCCTCCGACAGTGTGGCGCTCCCTCAGTACTGCTCCTCCGACAGTGCAGCACTCCCTCAGTACTGCCCCTCCGACAGTGCGGCGCTCCCTCAGTACTGTCCCTCCGACAGTGCGGCGCTCCCTCAGTACTGCTCCTCCGACAGTGCAGCACTCCCTCAGTACTGCCCCTCCGACAGTGCGGCGCTCCCTCAGTACTGACCCTCCGACAGTGCAGCACTCCCTCAGTACCGCCCCTCCGACAGTGTGGCGCTCCCTCAGTACTGCTCCTCCGACAGTGCAGCACTCCCTTAGTACTGCACCTCCGACAGTGCAGCGCTCCCTCAGTACCGCCCCTCTGACAGTGCAGCGCTCCCTCAGTACTGCCCCTCTGACAGTGCAGCACTCCCTTAGTACTGCACCTCCGACAGTGCAGCGCTCCCTCAGTACTGCCCCTCCGACAGTGCGGCGCTCCCTCAGTACTGCCCCTCCGACAGTGCGGCGCTCCCTCAGTACTGCCCCTCCGACAGTGCAGCGCTCCCTCAGTACTGCCCCTCAGACAATGCAGCGCTCCCTCAGTACTGCCCCTCCGACAGTGCATCGCTCCCTCACTACTGCACTGGAGTGTCAGCCTAGATTTTGCGCTCAAGTCTCTGGAGTGGGACTTGAACCCACAGCCTTCCGAGTTAGAGGCGAGAGAGCTACCCACTGTGCAATTACCCGAGTCTGCATCTGCCGTCACTAGCGAGGTTCCCCCAGGGTCCTGCTGCTCCTAGTTGTTTTTATGCAGAAGTTGAAAGTTGCATCCCGTAATGTTTATACTTTGCCACGTACAGGGATGCGTCCTGTAGATGACATCACTGGGGTGTCCTTAGCAACAAGCTGGGCCCAAGCTCAGGCTCCCTGTGCAGGTGGTAATGTTGCTGTTGTCGTAAAAGTAGAAAAACATCAAAGCAAATTATCCGGAGTATGTTTTTTGGTTTCCTCTGCCGGTTTTACTGTTGATCTGCACGGACGAGCTGTATTATGAACTGGCAGCATTCAGGCACGTCTTCACCGTGTGCAGGAACAACCTTTTGTGGTGGAGCACGTTTGGGAAACATTTCCTGCCCAGGAAGAGGGAAGGAACACTGAGGGAAGGTGTAGTGTATTGATCCATGCTGTGTTTTGCATATTTGATGCCGTATATTGATCCACTCCATATCTGGCACTCGCACATTCTGATAATCAGGGAGTGAGCAGAGATCGTCAGGTTCCAGTTTGTAACAAGAAAAGAAAGACTTGCATTTCTATAGCGCCTTTCACGACCACCAGATGTCCCAAAACGCTTTACAGCCAATGAAGTACTTTTTTTGAAGTGTAGTCACTGTTGTAATGTAGGAAATGCAGCAGCCAATTTGCACACGGCAAGCTCCCACACACAGCAATGTGATAATGACCAGATAATCTGTTTTAGTGATGTTGATTGAGGGATAAATATTGTCCAGGACATCAGGGATAACTCCCCTGCTCTTCTTCGAAATAGTGGCCGTGGGATCTTTTATGTCCACCTGAGAGGGCAGACATGGCCGTGGTTTAATGTCTCATCTGAAAGACGGCATCTCTGACAGTGCAGCACTCCCTCAGTACTGCACTGGAGTGTCAACCTAGATTTTTATGCTCAAGTCTCGGGAGTGGAACTTGAACCCACAACCTTCTGACTCAGAGGCGAGTGTGCTACCCACTGAGCCATGGCTGACACTAGTGCAGCGGTGCTAGCCTGGAATGTTTCGAATCGTGCGTCGGGACTGTCCTGAACTCAGATGTCCTCGCACTTTAGTCACTGGGAAACAAGCCAAGTTACTCAAGTGCGACACAGATCAATTGCCCCAAAAGGGAAAGAGGTTGTCTAGCTGCCGGTTAGGAAACGGGGCAAGACGGTTTAGATTTTATTTATTTGCTCTTGGGAAGTGGGCACTGCTTGCAATGCCCAATTTATTGCCAGTCCCCAGTTGTCCTGAGATGGAGGAGCAATACAGAGGGAGAGCTGCACTGTCGGAGGGGCAGTACTGAGGTCGCGGCACTGTCGGATGGGCAGTGCTGAGGGAGCGCTGCACTGTCGGAGGGGCAGTACTGAGGGAGCGCTGCACTGTCGGAGGGGCAGTACTGAGGGAGTGCTGCACTGTCGGAAGGGCAGTGCTGAGGGAGCGCTGCACTGTCGGAGGGGCAGAACTGAGGGAGCGCTGCATTGTCGGAGGGGCAGTACTGAGGGAGCGCCACACTGTTGGAGGGGCAGTACTGAGGGAGCGCCACACTGTCGGAGGGGCAGTACTGAGGGAGTGCTGCATTGTCGGAGGGGCAGTACTGAGGGAGCGCTGCACTGTCGGAGGGGCAGTACTGAGGTCGTGGCACTGTCGGATGGGCAGTGCTGAGGGAGCGCTGCACTGTCGGAGGGGCAGTACTGAGGGAGCGCTGCATTGTCGGAGGGGCAGTACTGAGGGAGCGCCACACTGTCGGAGGGGCAGTACTGAGGGAGTGCTGCACTGTCGGAGGGGCGGTACTGAGGGAGTGCTGCACTGTCGGAGGGGCGGTACTGAGGGAGTGCTGCATTGTCGGAGGGGAAGTACTGAGGGAGTGCTGCAGTCTCGGAGGGGCAGTACTGAGGGAGCGCTGCACTGTCGGAGGGGCAGTACTGAGGGAGCGCTGCACTGTCGGAGGGGCAGTACTGAGGGAGTGCTGCATTGTTGGAGGGGCGGTACTGAGGGAGTGCTGCACTGTGGGAGGGGCAGTACTGAGGGAGCGCTGCACTGTGGGAGGGGCAGTACTGAGGCAGCGCTGCATTGTCGGAGGGGCGGTACTGAGGGAGTGCTGCACTGTCGGAGGGGCAGTACTGAGGGAGTGCTGCACTGTGGGAGGGGCAGTACTGAGTCGGAGGTGCCATCTTTCAGATGTGCTGTCTTTCGGACGAGACGTTAAACCGAGGCCCCGTCTGCTCTCTCAGGTGTGTAAAAGATCCCATGGCACTATTTGGAAGAAGAGCAGGGTAGTTCTCACCGGTGTCCTGGGCCAATATTTATCCATCAACCAACATCACTAAAACAGATTATCTGGTCATTTACACAGCTGTTTGTGGGAGCTTGCCGTGTGCAAATTGGCTGCTGCATTTCCTACATTACAACATTGACTACACTTCAAAAAAAGTACTTTACTGGCTGTAAGCGCTTTGGGACGTCGAGGTTGTGAAAGGTGCTATATAATCTTTTTCTTTTTGCATGTGTGTTGGGGGAAAGGGGGTCAGTCGAAAGAAGACTGGCTTTATACAGTGCCTTGTTAACACGTCTCTCAAGAACATCTCAAAGTCCTTCATGTGCAATGAATCATTTTGAAGTGCAGTGACTTGAATTTTAGGCAAACACTGCAGTCAATATGGCGCCCAGCAAGATCCCACAAACAGCAATGAAATGAAGGACCAATTCTTCTGTCTTTAGTGACGTTGGTTAAGGGAGGGATTATTGCTGAGGAAACCTGGAGAACTCCATGCCCTTCTTTCAACGGGGCTATGGGTTGCCTAGTGTCCACCTCTGCTTGATGTCTCACCCAAAGGAGGACATGGAATGACATAGAATTTTACAGCACAGAAACAGGCCACTCGACCCAACTGGTCCGTGCCGGTGTTTATGCTTCACACAAGCCTCCTTCCATCCCTCTTCATCTCACCCTATCAGCTGTGGCTCAGTGGGCAGCACTCTCGCCTCTGAGTCAGAAGTTTGTGGGTTCAAGTTCCCACTCCAGAGACTTGAGCACAAAAATCTAGGCTGACACTCCAGTGCAGTACTGAGGGAGCGCTTCACTGTCGGAGGTACCATCTTTCGGATGAGACATTAAACCGAGACCCCCGTCTGCCCTCTCAGGTGGATGTAAAAGATCCCGTATCACGATTTCGAAGAAGTGCAGGGGAGTTCTCCCCAGTGTCCTGGCCAATATTTATCCCTTAATCAACAAAACAAAAACAGATTCTCTGCTCATTATCACATTGCTGTTTGTGGGAGCTTGCTGTGCGCAAATTGGCTGCCACGTTTCCTACATTACAACAGTGACTACACTCCAAAAGTACTTAATTGGCTGTAAAGCGCTTTGAGACGTCCAGTGAGTGTGAAAGGTGCCAAATAAATGTAAGTCTTTCTTTTTTCTATCATTAACCTTCTACTCCTTTCTCCCTCAAGTGTTTATCTAGGTGCCTCTTAAATGCATCTATGCTATTCGCCTCAACCACTCCCTGTGGGAGCGAGTTCCACTCTGTAACCACTCTTTGGGTAAAGAAGTTTCTCCTGAACTCCCTATCGGATTTATTAGTGACTATTTTAGATTGTTGGCCTCTAGTTCTGTTCTCCCCCACAAGTGGAAATATCTTCTCTACGTCGACTCTATCGAACCCCTTCATAATTTTAAAGACCTCTATCAGGTCACCCCCGAGTCCTTCCCTGAGGCAGCATTCCCCTAGTTGTTCCATGGAGTGTCGGCCTAGATTGTGCACTGATGCTCTGGTGTGGGGATAAATTGGCGAAAAGCAGTTCTCACAGCCAAAGAAAGATCCAATATTCAAAAACTGCTGTGACTTCAAAATGAAAGTGTTAACGTGCTACTTCAATTACGGTTTAGCAAAATAACTGCGAATCCCTGATGGTTTTGAGGTTACACCCATTGCATAAAGCGTATCATTTTGATTTTTATGTAACTCCGCTCCAGCCCAATAAAGGAGTTTTAACTCTTTTATGGATGGGTCAAATGCTATAACAACTTATACAGCGCCTTTAACATAGTAAAACGTCCCAAGGCGCTTCACAGGAGCGTAAATCAAACAAATTTTGACACCGAATCACGTAAGGAGATATTAGGACAGGTGACCAAAAGCTTGGTTAAAGAGGTAGGTTTTAACGAGCATCTTAAAGGAGGAGAGAGGTGGAGTGGTTTAGGGAGGGAATTCCAGAGCTTTGGGCCCAGGCAGCTGAAGGCATGGCCGCCAATGGTGGGGCGATTAAAATCGGGGATGTGCAAGAGGCCAGAATTGGTGGAACACAGTTAGAATAATACAGCACAGGAGGAGGCCATTCAGCCCATCGTGCCTGTGCCGGCTCTTTGAAAGAGCTCTCCAATTAGTCCCACTCCCTTGCTCTTTTCCCATAGCCCTGCAAATTTATCCCCTTCAAGTATTTATCCAATTTCCTTTTGAAAGTTACTATTGAATCTGCTTCCACCGCCCTTTCAGGCAGCGCATTCCAGATCACAACAACTCGCTGCGTAATAAAAATTCTCCTAATCTCGCCATGGTTCTTTTGCCAATTATCTTAAATCTGTGTCCTCTGGTTACCAACCCTCCTGCCACTGGAAACAATTCTCAAAGGATTGCAGGGCTGGAGTTGGTTACATACTAATTCAAAATCTTTATATTGTACCGTGTTGTAAAAAGATCTTTATGACAGATTAAGATGATGGCACTTAGTAAAATACTTGCAGACAACCACACCAAGTATTATTCTGCTGTTAAGGTGGAGCTCTTTTTAAGGTGGTCTTTTCCTTTAAGGTAACTCAGCCCATGGTCATCCAGAGTTCAATTGTAATTTAGTGAGGGAAATTTTGCCAATGCAGAGTTAACATTTGAAATATTATATACTGTCTTTGTTCCACCTTATTAAGCTTTAGGTAAATCATTCCTCAAATGTTTATGGTTTTTTAAAATATACATAAAATTTAGCAGGAGGATGTGTAATTTTTATCCCAAATATCCTTTAGGTGGAGGCTATACCGGGACGGTAGGGTTAAGATCAAATGGTTTGAGGGGGCTGAACCACTCTTATGAAATTATGAATATTTTAATGTAGAATTCTCACACACAGAACCATGGCTAGGTGTCAGCCGTGGCTCAGTGGGTAGCATTCGTGCCACTAAGACAGCAGATCGTGGATTCAAGTCCCACTCCAGAGACTTGAGCCCATAATCTAGGCTGACACTCCCAGTGCAGTACTGAGGGAGTGCAGTACTGTCGAAGGTTTCGTCTTTCGGATGCGATATTAAACCGAGGCCCCGTCTGCCCTCTCAGGGGGCCGGAAAAGATCCCACAGCCACTATTTGGAAGAAGAGCAGGGGAGTTCTCCCTGGTGTCCTGGGGCCAATATTTATCCCTCAACCAACACCACTAAAACAGATGATTTGGTCATTATCGCATTGCTGTTTGTGGGAGCTTGCTGTGCATAAATTGGCTGCTGCGTACCCCACATTACAACAGCTGTAAAGTGCTTTGGGACATCCTGAGGTCGAAATGCCCCAATTAAAAATGTGATGGTTTATTGGGGCAATTCCAATTGGGTAGCGTGCAGAAAGTTTGTAGTCAAGTTAAAGAATTATAAATACAACAATGCATCAGAAAACAGTTGGTTTTGATGAGTGACTTGGCAAGGCACAACATCCCATGTCTTTTGTTGCCCAGCAACTGCAACTTTGCAGAAAGTCCCCAAGGCAGTGACTCTAGTGTGTTGTGAGCAGTAAGACACTGCTTGCCTAGTGAATATCCGTGATTGCTACCAACCATTCTAAATCACTGGTGAGGCCCCAGCTGGAGTATTGGGTCCAATTCTGGGCACCGCACTTTAGGAAGGATGTCAAGGCCTTGGAGAGGGTGCAGAGGAGATTTACCAGGGCTGAGGGACTTCAGTTATGTGGGGAGACTAGAGTGTCTGGGATTGTTCTCCTGAGAGCAGAGAAGGTTAAGAGAAGATTTAATAGAGGTGTTCAAAATGATGAGGGGTTTTGATAAGAGTAAATAAGGAGAAACTGTTTCCACTGGCAGGAGGGTTAGTAACCACAGGGACACAGATTTAAGGTAATTTGCAAAAAAAATCCAGGGGGAGATGAGAATTTTTTTTACACACTGAGTTATGATGAACTGGAATGCACTGCTTGAAAGGGCGGTGGAAGCAGATTCAATAATAACTTTCAAAAGGGAATTGGATAAATAATTGAAAAGGAAAAATTTGCAGGGGCTATGGGGAAAGAGCAGGGGAGTGCGACTAATTGGAGAGCTCTTTCAAAGAGCCGGCACAGGCACGATGGGCTGAATGGCCTCCCTCTGTGCTGTAAGATTCTATATTCTTTGAAATTTAAAATATTTCTGACTGCAGAGTGAGAAGGTATAGCGTTACATTTATGCTTTAGGCAAAGCTCTATAAAACCTCTAATGCTTTCCATATTTATATTCCACAAAGCTATTATACTAATACTCCTTTTCCCAAAATGGTAATTTAGTAATATTTGTGATATTTGTAATATTAATACAGTGCCAAAACAGCTCTTACCAAATTCACAAATGACATCCTAGTTGACTGTGACCGTGGCCAACTATCCCTCCTCGTCCTTCTCGACCTGGCTGCAGTTTTTGATACGGTTGACCACTCAGTTCTGCTCCAACACCTCTCCACTTCCCTCCCTAAACCTCTCTCTCCACTTTTAAGACGCTCCTTAAAACCTACCTCTTTGACCAAGCTTTTGATCACCTGCCCTAATGTCTCCTTATGTGGCTCGGTGTCAAATTTTGTTTTATAATGTTCCTGTGAAGCACCTTGGGACGTTTTAGTACATTAAAGGCGCTGTATAAATACAAGTTGTTGATGTTGCTGTTGTGATTACTGGATTTATTTTCAGGCCGTATATGGAGATGGGTTAAGTGTTGAATATTTTTTTCATTTTTTAAATGTTCTCTTTTACATGTATAAACACCAGCACAGACAAGTTGGGCCGAATGGCTGTGCTGTTTTGGCACTGTATTAATATTATAAATATCACAATGTAATTTATTCAGATGTGGGAACCTGGGCTAACTTTTCATTCCATTTGATTTTTAGAACTATTGGTTTATTTGACATAAATCAGAATTTTAATTATCTCTGCTGTTCTAAATTTGTGTCTTATTGTAATTTAAAAAAAATTGGGAACAACCTATTAACCCCCAACAGTTACCGGTAAACCAGTTTGTGTGCACAGGGAGCTAGACCTTAATGTTCCTTTTAAGCTGCGCAGCCGGGCGGCGCTCTGGAGCTCCCGCACAGCCGGCTCATTGGATTTGAAATGGGGAAAACCGTGCATGCGCGGTATTTTGAATGGGTCGCACACCCAAAAAAAAATTAAAGGTGGACATACGAGTGTCTCAAACCCACGGCCTCCACCACCTAGAACGACAAGGGCAGCAGGTGCATGGGAACACCACCACCTCCAAGTCACACACATCATCCCGACCTGGAAATATATCGCCCTTCTTTCATCGTCACTGGGTCAAAATCCTGGAACTCCCTCCCTAACAGCACTGTGGGAGCACCTTCACCACACGGACTGCAGCGGTTCAAGGCAGCGGCTCACCACCACCTTTGAGGGTAGTTAGGGGATGGGCAATAAATGCCGGCCTTGCCAGCGACACCCAGATCCCGAGAATTAATTAAACAAAAAGCCTGGGTGCTTCTATCATGCCCAATTCAAATTGGGCAGTGGGCCCTTTAGCCTTTTGTTTAAAAAAAAGGCTAAATGGTTCAAAATTTCATTCCTTGCATTTGTCCTGTGGTCATTTAATGCCAATACACATTCACGGTCAAACAGCGAGCATTTTCACCACCCAATGAGGATTCTGTTACATGTAAAGCCACCTTTCTCTCCCCCCTCCCCAATATTAATATAAAATTGTATATTCTTTTACATAATTTGCTAGGGGTGACATATTTCACCACATTGCTTGAAGGGATCGCTTGGCTGACATGTGTTTTGTATGAAGTATCAGACTTTGCTGTGGAAAGAAAATAATTTATTAGTGTTACATTACCTCTCTGGTCTTGTTGAAGAAAACCACAATATTAACCACACTCCCATGGCTGGTATGTTATAGCTAAACCATGACAGAAAATTGTAATCACAACTGCATCTGAAATGGATTTGGGAAGGCAATTTCCTCCCATCCTCCACACCACCATTTGTCTCCTCCTGCTCCGTGTACCAATCTCCAGATGACGGGTTCCAGTCTGCCCCCTTCATAACTTCCCTGGAAACCAGCACGAGGAGCCCCAGCTGAACTTTGCAATCGATTTTTTTCCCCATCTCTCTTTGAGAGAAAGATTGCGTTTATACAAGCTCCTTTCACAACCTCAGGACGCCCCAAAGCCCATGACAGTCAATGATAGTGGCCAATTAAACAGGAGTCACTGTTGTGATGTAGGAAACGCGGCAGCCAATTTGCACACAGCAAAGTCCCACAAACAGCGATGTGATAATGACCAGGTCATCTGTTTGAGGTGATGTTGGTTGAGTGATAAATATTGGTCAGGACACCGGGGAGAACTCTTCTTCGAAATATTGCCAAGGGAGGGCAGATGGAGCCTCGGTTTAACGTCTGATCCGAAAGACGGCACCTCTGACAGTGCAGCGCTCCCTCAGTACTACATATAATTTGCCACAGTCATTGTTCTTGCAGGGTTTCTTTTAAGGTTAGTTTGGGAAAATATTTCTACTGATTAAAGTGGCATGCTGGGTCAATTGAAAATTTCAAAACTGAGATTGATAAATTTTGTTAGGTGAGTATAGATGATTAAGGGGTGATCTAATCGAGGCGTTTATGATGATTAAAAGAGTTGATGGGTAGAGAGAGAAACTATTTCCTCTGATTTGGGGGGGGGGGGGGGGGGGGGGGGGGGGGGGGGAGTCCAGAACAACGGGGCATAACCTTCAAATTAGAGCCAGGCTATTCAGGGGTGATGTCAGGAAGCACTTCTTCACACAAAGGGTAGTGGAAATCTAGAACTCTCTCCTCCAAAAAGCTATTGAGGTCGGGCCAATTGAAAATTTGAAAACTGAAATCGATAGATATTTTCTTAGGCAAGGGTATGAAGGGTTAGGGAACCAAGGCGGGTAGATGGAGTTAAGATACAAATCAGTCATGATCTAACTGAATGGCGGAAAGGGCTAAAGGGCCTCCTCCTGCTCCTATGTAAGGGTATCAAGGGATATGGAGCAAAGGCAGGTAAATGGTGTTGAGGTACAGATCAGCCATGATCTAGCAAAATGGCAGAGCATACCTGAGGGGCTGAATGGCACCTAGTACAAGCATCAAGTACTCACAGGGAAGGTGCAGCATAGGCTGGAAAGAGGTAAACCCTCTTCACCTTTGCCTAATCCCCATTCTGTGAAGATTTCCTACTAAAGCATTGTGCCATTTCCAGCTCTGGTAGGAGCTGTACAGTGGCCTTAGCTACTGAAACCACTGATTCAATGGTCAATATTCTAGCGTGCTGCTCTGTACCGAAGCAACTGGATGTCAATCACAAACTCATGTGGTAATCTTATGCTGATCACAAGAGAAAAAAACTTAATATTTGGACTAAAAGATAATCGGCAAAAGAACCAGAGGGAAGGCGAGAACTTTTTTAAAAAAAATGCAGCGAGTTGTTGTGATCTGGAATGCGCTGCCTGAAAGGGCGGTGGAAGCAGATTCAATAGTAACTTTCAAAAGGGGAATTGGATAAATACTTGAAGGGGAACAAATTGCAGGGCTATGGGGAAAGAGCAGGGGAGTGGGACTCTTTCAAAGAGCCAGTATAGGCACGCTGGGCCAAATGGCCTCTTTCGGTGCTGTCTGATTCTAAGAAAGCTGATGGGTTGAAATCACACTGTGCGTTATTAGCAAAGGAGTTTCATACACACTTTACGTTTGTTCGTAATGTCACAGTATAATTTCAACATCAATAACTACTGATTAACATGGTGGAGAAAGACAGAAGGGAAAAGGATGGTTTGGAGCTTCGAAGGAACAAGGGTGAGAAAAGTTCAGCAGAACATTCATCCTGCAGTGCAGTATTGAGGGAGCTCCGCTGCACTGTCGGAGGGGCAGTACGGAGGGAGCGCAGCACTGTCGGAGGGGCAGTACTGAGGGAACGCCGCACTGTCGGAGGGGCAGTACTGAGGGAGCGCTGCACTGTCGGAGGGGCAGTACGGAGGGAGCGCAGCACTGTCGGAGGGGCAGTACTGAGGGAACGCCACACTGTCGGAGGGGCAGTACTGAGGGAACGCCGCACTGTCGGAGGGGCAGTACTGAGGGAAAGCCGCACTGTCGGAGGGGCGGTACTGAGGGAACGCCGCACTGTCGGAGGGTCAGTACTGAGGGACTGCTGCACTGTCGGAGGGGCAGTACTGAGGGAGTGCTGCACTGTTGGAGGGGCAGTACTGAGGGAGCGCCGCACTGTCGGAGGGGCAGTACTGAGGGAGTGCTGTACTGTCAGAAGTGCCGTCTTCCGGATGGAACGTTAAACCAAGGCCCTGTCTGAGCTTGACGTGAAAGATCCTATAGCACTATATTGAAAAAGAGCAGAGGAGTTCTCCCCGGTGTGCTGGCCAATATTTATTCCTTAACCAACATTGTTAAAACAGATTGTCTGGTCATTATCACAGTGCTGTTTGTGGGAGCTTCCTTTGCGCAAATTGGCTGCCGCGTTTCCTACATTACAACAGTGACTACACTTCAAAAGTACTTCATTGGCTGTAAAGCGCTTTGGGACGCCCCGAGGTCGTGAAAGGCGCTAGATAAATGAAAGTTCTTTCTTGCCACCTATTGCCTCATGATATCTTAGCTATAACTGAAACTGCAGTATGTGCATTTGTGCAATGCTCTTATACAGAAAGAACATCCCCACCCCCCCAGTAAAAGACTGTGGGGAGTAATTACTAAAAATCTACTCTGATCAATGGAAAACATTTAAGTCAAAGGCACGCTTCATCCCTCAGCTGAATGAGCGAGCAGTCTGACTGTTAGAGAACCACACCATCTACTGGCTTAATGGGGAAGTCTGTAAACTTCCAACACCCCTGGGAAACCCAATCAATCTTACTCAGCTGGTAATCCAGAGGACTTTAATAATCTACAGAACGTGAGTTCAAGATCCACCATGACAGTTTGAGAATTGGAACTCAGTTTAAAAACTCTGGAAATAAAAATCAGTAAAAGTGACCATGAAGCTGTCGGATTGTCGTAAAAACCCAACTGATTCACTATTGTCCTTTAGGGAAGGAAACCTGCCGTCCTTACCCGGTCTGGACCTATATGTGACTCCAGTCCCACACCAGCGTGGCTGAATTTTAACTGTCCTCTGAAGTGGCCGAGCAAGACACTCAGTTTGTATGAAATCCGCTACCAGTGGTTCAAGAAGGCGGCCCACCACCACCTTCTCAGGGCAACTAGGGATGGGTAATAAATGCCGGCTGTGCCAGCGACGCCCACATCCCAATGAAGCATCGAATCATACAACACAGAAGGAGGCTATTCGGCCTAACGTGCCTGTGCCGGCTCTTTGAAAGGGCTGTCCAATTAGTCCCAGTCTCCTGCTCTTTCCCCATAGCCCTGCAAAATTTTCCTTTTCAGGTCTATATCTAATTCCCTTTTGAAAGTTATTATTGAATCTGCTTCCACCACCCTTTCAGGCAGCGCATTCCAGATCACAACAACTCGCTGCGTAAAACAATTTCTCCTCATCTCTCCCTCTGGTTCTTTTGCCAATGACCTTAAATCTGTGTCCTCTGGCTACCAACCCTTGTGGATAGATTTTTGGACTCTAGGGGAATCAAGGGAAATGGGGATCGGGCGGGAAAGTGGAGTTGAGGTCAAAGATCAACCACGATCTTATTGAATGGTGGAGCAGGCTCGAGAGGCCGTATGGCCTACTCCTGCTCCTAATTCTTATGTTCTGACACTGGAAACAGTTTCTCCTTTTTTATTCTATCAAACCCTTCATGATTTTGAACACCTCTATCAAATCTCCTCTTAACCTTCTCTGCTCTAAGGGGAGCATCCACAGCTTCTCCAGTCTCTCCACGTAACTGAAATCCCTCATCCCTGCTACCATAAAAGAAATGTGAGAAGTCGCACAACACCAGGTTATAGTCCAACAGCTTTATTTGAAATCACAAGCTTTCGGAGCGCTGCTCCTTCATCAGGTGAAGACTTCACCTGACGAAGGAGCAGCGCTCCGAAAGCTTGTGATTTCAAATAAAGCTGTTGGACTATAACCTGGTGTTGCGCGACTTCTCACATTTGTCCACCCGAGTCCAACACACCGGCATCTCCACACCATAAAAGAATAAAAGGAAAAAAACATAAGCAAATTCATGCGCAGTCCAAAAGTGGACAATGATAATGGCAGAAGTGGTACTGAGACTAAAAGAAATCTTCTGCAACAAATGCAGTTCCCAGTACACAGAAGCTAACTAACAATTTATACACTATGACAGAAATAAGTAGCCGCCACCCATGTGCTGTATACAAACAGCATCCTTACCATTTATTTTTGGAACGACGGAGTTAAATTGTATGCGTGGAACGATATTTCCGACACTAAATGCCCAATTACCTACCCCGCCCCCCCCTCCCACCCATAATTGGACTAGGAAGAGAGAGTCTGTCTTGTTGAATTTTAGTGGACCATCAAATCCCTGGTATGCTTCGCGGAAACAAAAAAAGCACGAAAACGTCACCGGTTATTGTAAACAAAAAAAAACAAGTGCGGTTTGTAATTCAAGCCAGAACTTGGGTCGCGAAGCGCGGTTTAAAATCCTCTGGGCCTTGGCTCCACTCTTGTACAGCGGCAGACTTGAGAATCCACACCTGCCTGCCCAGTTACTCGAAGTTAAGATCAATTCCTGTGGAGTCTACTTCACTGTCTGTGAAGCGCTTTGGGACGTCCCGAGGTGGTGAAAGGCGCTGTAGAAATGCAAGCCCTTTCTTTCTTTCTATTACTCTCAGTATTTGCTAACCCTAGATTAATATATGCCTATCTTTTAGGTTTCAGTCTGTCGCTTTACCCATGGAACCACATTCTTTGATGCCCCTCACCCGTTTCCCTTCTAGGACTGTATTTATTGTTTACTCTATCCATTTCCGATTTGAGGATTGCCTGTAGCTGATCGGTTGTCCAATTTGATTACTTTTCTGACCAATCTTCTTGCGTTAAATCTAACTATGTTGTGGTCACTCTTTCCTCATCGGTCTCCTACTCCCACAGCAGTAATTTGCCCCACTTCCATTTCAGACCTAAATCAAGCAATGCTTCTTTCCTTGTTGGACTAGAGACATGCTGATCTCGGAAGCAGTAGTTGTGTGTATTATAAAAAGCATGTCTTACTTTAACCTTTATTCCATTGGCCTTAAGCTGCCTAGGCCCTATGCTCTGGAATCCCACCCCAATCCTCGCCACCTCCCGCTCCTTAAAACTTACCTCTTTGACCAAACCTTTGGTCACCTGTCCTAATCATAGAATAGACAGCACAGAAGGAGGCCATTCGTCCTATCGTGTCTGTGCCAGCTGAAAAAAGAGCTCTCCAGCCTAATCCCACTTTCCAGCTCTTGGTCCGTAGCCCTGTGGTTTACGGCACTTCAAGTGCATATCCAAGTACCTTTTAAATGTGATGAGGGTTTCTGCCTCTACCACCCTTTCAGGCAGTGAGTTCCAGACCCCCACCACCCTCTGGGTGAAAAAAGGTCTCCTCAAATCCCCTCTAATCCTTCTACCAGTTACTTTAAATCTATGCCCCCTGGTTATTGACCTCTCTGCTAGGGGAAATAGGTCCTTCCTATCCACTCTATCTCGGCCCCTCATAATTTTATACACCTCAATCAAGCCTCCTCTGTTCCAAAGAAAATAACCCCAGCCTATCCACTCTTTCTTCATAGGTAAAATTCTCCAGTCCTGGCAACATCCTGTAAATCTCCTCTGTATCCTCTCTAGTGCAATCACATCTTTCCTGTAATGTGGTGACCAGAACTGCATGCAGTACTCTGGCTGTGGCCTAACTAGTATTTTATACAGTTCAAGCATAACCTCCCTGCTCTTATATTCTATGCCTCGGCTAATAAAGGAAGTATCCCGTATGCCTTCTTAACCACCTTATCTACCTGTCCTGCTACCTTCAGGGATCTGTGGACATGCACTCCAAGGTCCCTCTGTTCCTCTACACTTCTCAGTATCCTAGCAGTTATTATGTATTCCATCGCCTTGTTAGCCCTCCCCAAATGCTCTACTTCACATCTCCTTATGTGGCTCGGTGTGAAGTTTTGTTTGATAATGATCCTGTGAAGTGCCTCAGGACGATTTACTATGTTAAAGGCGCTATATAAATGCAAGTTGTTGTTATATTGTGGGAGAGCCAAAATCTCCGCATATCATGAACCTTTTGCTCTTGTTTTGCTAGCAATACAGCTGCAGAGTAAAACAAATACTTTTGTTTGTAGTGCTTAGTGTTATATAGAATCTTACAGCACAGAAGGAGGCCGGCTCTTTGAAGGAGCTCTCCAATTAGACCCACTCCCCCAGCTCTTTCCCCAAAGCCCTGCAAATTTTCCCCCCTTTCAAGCATTTAAAGCACATATAAAAAGGATATGATCAAGGCATAAAAAGTACAGCATTTATAAACGTCTTTCACTTTTCATCCTACAGGTTTCCTTTGCCGAACGAACATTTTCAGAAACAACATGACCCTAAAATAAATACATTGATGGTCTGACCCAGCTCAGGTTATCTAAAATGTAGTGCTCGTTTAAAAAGAAAAAAAAAGTGAGCGGCGATAAAATTCACTTTACAAAAGTAGTCCAAAAAAACCCCCAAAACGGACCCACATAACTGAAAGTATCAGACCTCTGATTAAATTATCCAACTGCAGATGGAAGATTATTTCTGGAGCTATCGGTTCACCCCCTCCAGGTTTTCCCACTGCAGACAAGGGCTGCGCTTTCTTTAAATTCATTCTGGGTATTAAAAAGTGGCGATCACGTGGTACCCATCAGAAACACGAGGTCACTCTCGCTATCGCTGTTAGCTGTCGGTTCTCCGTTTCCTCGTTCCCTCTCAGTGGTTCTCTGTCTCCTTCTGCGAGTATAGACGGAGGCAGCTCGCTCCGCCTTTTCATTGGGCTGTTCAGGTGGCACGGTAGCACTTATGGCGGCCTGAAGTCCAGTGTAAAACCTAGAATCCAAAACACAAATTAAAATGGTGAGGAGCAGGTTTGATAAGAGTAAATAAGGAGAAACTGTTTCCAGTGGCAGGAGGGTCGGTAACCAGAGGACACAGATTGAAAGTAATTGACAAAAGAACAAGGGGAGATGAGAAGTTTTTTTAAACACAGTGAGTTGTTGTGATCTGGAATGCGCTGCCTGAAAGGGCAGTGGAAGCAGATTCAACAGTAACTTTCAAAAGGGAATTGGAGAAATACTTGAAGGGAAAGATTTGCAGGGCTGTGGGGAAAGAGTAGGGGGAGTGGGACTAATTGGAGAACTCATTCAAAGAGCCGGCACAGGCACGATGGGCCGAATGGCCTCCTCCTGTGCTGTAAGATTCTATAACTGTATTCAAATGCTGAAAAGCTCTGAAAGTACCTGTGAAATTATCAGAGAGCAGACCAGGAGTTTAAAAACAATTTGCCCTAATCTTCGATTTCCTGGAATATAAAATGCAACGACGCAGATTATTAAACTTTTTGGATCATAGAATGGCCTCCTTCTGTGCTGTAAGATTCTGACAGTTTTAGTGAACCTCCGAATAACTTGCATAAGGTGGGCACATGTAGTCCTAGAGAAGCAGTTTGCCTGTCTGTCACTAGGGGCAGGCTGTCTGCACGTCTTGGAGCCCAAGGAATTTAAAAAAAAGCCTTGCATTTCCCCAGCGCCTTTCACAACCACCAGACGTCTCAAAGCGCTTTACAGCCAATGAAGTACTTTTGAAGTGGAGTCACTGTTGTAATGTGGGAAACGCGGCAGCCAATTTACGCACAGCAAGGTCCATGGGAGAGCCAGAAATGAAAAAAGAGAAATACTATTACAGAAAAACTTCTCAGTTTGATTAAAATCTGAACCCAGAATCTTGGCAGTGCTTAAAAAAAAAGTCGATCGTGAAAACTCAAAATGTCAGCCGTGGCTCAGTGGGTAGCACTCTCTTGCCTCCGAGTTAAAAGGTTGTGGGTTCAAGCCACTTTCCAGAGAATTGAGCACAAAGTCCAGGCTAACACTTCAGTGTAATACTGAGGGAGCGCTGCACCGACGGAGGTGATGTCTTTCGGAAGCGTCGGTAAACCCTGTCTGCCCTCTCGGGTGGACGGAAAAGGTCTCATAGCACTATTTCGAAAAAAAGCAGGGTTTCCTGGGGCCAATATTTATCACTCAACCAACATCACTAAAACAGATTATCTGGAAATTATCTCACTGCTGTTTGTGGGAGCTTGCTGTGCATAAATTGGCTGCCGCGTTTCCTGCATTACAACAGTGACTACACTTCAAAAGTATTTCAAAGGCGCTACTATTCTTTCTTGTAGGCTCTCCATATAAGATTTTGACAACACTGCTAAATCCTAGTTGGTTCCGGACTATTCGTTTGCTCTAGGAACAGGAGGAGGCTATTCAGCCCCTCGAGCCTGTTCCGCCATTCAATCAGATCATTGCTTATCTGTAGCTTTTCTCCATCTTGTGGAGTGATGTGCCTGAGGAAGCAGCTAACTAGCAGCAGCACCTCACGAAGAAAGGGAGGTTGTATAAGCAGGGCACTGGCACCTCACGAGGAAAGGGAGGTTGTATAAGCAGGGCACTGGCACCCCACGAAGAAAGGGAGGTTGTATAAGCAGGGCACTGGCACCTCACGAAGAAAGGGAGGTTGTATAAGCAGGGCACTGGCACCTCACGAAGAAAGGGAGGTTGTATAAGCAGGGCACTGGCACCTCACGAAGAAAGGGAGGTTGTATAAGCAGGGCACTGGCACCTCACGAAGAAAGGGAGGTTGTATAAGCAGGGCACTGGCACCTCACGAAGAAAGGGAGGTTGTATAAGCAGGGCACTGGCACCTCACGAAGAAAGGGAGGTTGTATAAGCAGGGCACTGGCCAGGTCTGCCATTCCTCCGTCTGTAACCTTTCACAGCTCCAAGATGTACAACAACTACTCGTATTTACACAGTGCCTTTAACGCAGTAAAACGTCCCAAGGAGCTTCAAAGGAGCGTTATAAAACAAATCTTGACATCGAGCCGACATGAGAGTTTGGTCAAAGAGGTAGGTTTTAAGGAGTGTCTTAAAGGAGGAAAGAGAGGTAGAGAGGCGGAGAGGTTCAGGGAGGGAATTCCAGAGCTTAGGGCCCAGGCAGCTGAAGGCACGGCCGCCAATGGTGGAGTGATTAAAATCAGGTATGCTTAAGAAGACAGAATTAGAGGAGCGCAGATATTTCAGAGGGTTGTGGGGCTGGAGGAGATTACAGAGATAGGGAGGGGCGAGGCCATGGAGCGTTTTGAAAAGAATGATGAGAATTTTAAAATCGAGGCGTTGCTTAACCGGTAGCCAATGTAGGTCAGAGAGCACCAGTGGGGGGGTGATGGGTGAACAGGACTTGGTGCGAGTTAGGACACAGGCAGCAGAGTTTTAGATGACCTCAAGTTTATGGAGGGTAGAACGTGGGAGGCTGAACAGGTGTGCATTGGAATAGTCAAGTCTAGACGTGACAAAGGCATGGATGTAATGAGAAATACAAACATTAAAACAAATGGCAACCAACAATTGCAACATCTGCATTTCACAGCCAATCGTGAATGCAAGTCATGGTAAATGCTGCTTTGGAAACCAATCTGAATGACGCTTTCTGCTGTTAATTCATGTTAATTTTCCCCAAATAATTCGAGTAGAGCCGGGGCAGGTTTAAGAAGGTGCTACCATAAGTCCTCCAGCGCCTTTAACAGACCCCGGCTGTTTATCCACCACCGTCTCTCAAGCACCGAGATACGTTATCTGGCTGGCTCCGAGGGGACGTGTTGTAATGAGGATCTGTGGTAATAAATGGAGTGCCGCGGAATTAAAGGAAGACTTGAATTTCTGTAGTGCCTTTCCCAACCTCAGGACGTCCCAAAGCGCTTTACAACCACTTAAGTACTTTTTAAAAATAATGTAGTCAATGTAGTTGTAATGTAGGAAACATGGCAGCCAATTTGCACACAGCAAGGTTCCATAAACAACAATGTGATAATGACCAGATAATCTGTTTTTTTAGTGATGTTGGTTGAGGAATAAATATTGGCCAGGACACCGGGGAAAACTCCCCTGCTCTTCTTCAAAATAATGTCAGTGAGATCTTATACGTCCACCTGAGAGGGCAGACGGGGGCCTCGATTTAACATCTCATCCAAAAGATGGCACTGCAGCGCTCCCTCAGTAACTTCTCTGGAGCGTCAGCCTGGATTATGTGTTCAAGTCTTTGGGGTGGGACTTGAACCCACGACCTTCTGACTCCGAGACGGGAGTGCTGCCCAGTGAGCCACGGCTGGCACCCACCCATGTGTTAAACTCCTCCTCAGTGCCTCTCCGACCGCGGGAGTAGATTTTGCCACCGTAGAATTGCGATTTTACCTTTCTATCCTCTTTTGGTTTTCCTCCATTTTTTGATTCGCCACGTGCACAAGGTAATCGATGTACTCTTCACTCACCAACACTGTCCCTTGATGGCACAAAGGCACCTCCAGGCAATGGGTGCTGCGAACGGCCTAGTGACCCCAGACAGCAAAAAACAAAAACAAATATTAAAGCAGTGTTTGAAGCCCCAATGTAAACACGTTCCCGTCAAAGCACGGTCCTCGCTAACATGGAATTCGGGACCACCGATGATCTCCCGGCATGCTCGAAATCAAACGTACATTTATCCAGCGCCGTTCGCATTCTGCCTGCTTTCACAGACCCCTGCTGTTTCCCAGCCACCGTTCCTCGGACATTCATCGTATCTCGAGCGCTTTGCGACATTTTGGTGAAACATGATAACCATAGAATCATAGAAATAGCAGTGGAGAAGACAGCCGCTTGGCCATCGACACTTTCATCAGTCCTACCGTTTCAACTGCAACTCTCTAGTCTAATTCCATTCTCTCCCAATTCTTCCTTTCAAGTACTTCCCCCATCCCTTTTAAAAGACTGAACAGGCTGGGGCTCTTTTCTCCAGTAAAAGAGAAGGCTGAGGAGCATCCTGATAAAGGTCTTTAAGATAATGAAATGGCTTCGATAGGGTTAGACGTAGATAAGATGTTTCCACTTGTGGGTGAGAGGGGGTCCAGAACTAGGGGCCATAAATATCAGATAGTCACTAATAAATCCAATCGGGAATTCAGGAGAAACTTCTTTACCCAAAAAGTGTTGAGAATGTGGAACTCGCTACCACAGGGAGGGGTTGAGATGAATAGCATAGCTGCATTTACGGTGAAGCTAGATAAGTACGAGGGAGAAAGGAATAGAAGGATATGCTGATGGGGTGAGATGAAGAGGGGTGGGAGGAGGCTCATGTGGAGCACAAACACCGGCACGGACCAGTTGGGCCGAATGGCCTGTTTCTGTGCTGTACATCCTATGTAATTCTGTGACATAGAAGAACCTGTATTTCTTTTCTTTGGGAAGAAAGTTTAACCAAACAACAGGGTGTATCTGACTGACATTTGACTGTAAACCAAAGCAAGTCATTCTAGGCTTCCATAGAGTACTGGTGAGGCTATATTTGGAATGTCACGTGTAGCTTTTTATTTCATTCATTCTTGGGATGTGGGTGTCGCTGGCAAGGCCGGCATTTATGGCCCATCCGTGCTACTCTGAGAAGGTGAGCCTTCTTCTTGAACCACTGGTAGAAGTTTTTAACACAACGAAGAGGCTTGCTCAGCCACTTCAGAGGGCAGTTAAGAGTCAGCCATGTTGGTGTGGGACTGGAGTCATATATAGGCCCAGACCGGGTAAGGACGGCAGGTTTTCATTCATTCCCTAAAAAGGACATCAGTGAACCAGTTGGGTTTTTAATGACGATCTGACAGCTTCATGGTCACTTTTACAGGCATCAACTTTTTATTTCCAGATTGTGCCTCCAACTTTCAAAAAAATGAGAAGTCGCACAACACCAGGTTATAGTCCAACAGATTTATTTAAAATTACAAGCTTTCGGAGCTGTTGCCCCTTCGTCAGGGGCAACAGCTCCGAAAGCTCGTAATTTTAAATAAATCTGTTGGACTATAACCTGGCGTTGTGCGACTTCTCATTTTTGTCCACCCCAGTCCAACACCGGCATCTCCGCATCACAACTTTCAAAAAGGCATTGATACAATGCATTGCAAGTGTGATTGGGGGGGAAGCGAAGCTAAGTTCAAAATGAGCAAACCTTGAGAGAATTGTTCCTCCCCGCCCCACAAGTTAATGGATACGTAGAACAGACTTTCAGCTAAAACACCCAGTATTGATCCGGTAACAAAAACAGATAAACGACCAGTTGGTTGGGAAGGGGACTGCAGGTTTTAGAATAGGCTCAAAACTCGTTAAGAATATAATCTCAGGAACCTCATAGCGGTCAAGAGAGCTTATGTCTCCAACGTGCCTTCTCGCCATTCCTTCAAAGATAACTTTAAGCTCCACTTGGGCTTTAGCTCGCAACGACCTGAATCTCACCACGTAGGAACTATAGCCATAAATTCAGCCATCCAATCCACAGTGCACCATCCTAGTGCTCTCCAGCCTCATTCAAGAGACATTTCAAACCATCCTGACTTGGAAGTATATCGGCCGTTCCTTCATCGTCGCTGGGTCAAAATCCTGGAACGTCCTCCCTAACAGCACTGTGGGAGCACCTTCACCACACGGACTGCAGCGGTTCAAGGCGGCGGCTAATTGGGCCTAGTTCAGGTCATAAACTAGACCACAGTCCAGGCCGTGCCATTCTGCTGGCAGTCACCACGAATGACTAGCAATTGCTTACAGAGGGCGAGCTGTCCAGATCGGTTGGTCATCCTGCCATCTAATGGTGTGGCCAGGAACTGAACACTTGCCCCCCCCCAACATTGCCCAGGGCAGCTGGAGTGATGACGAGCAGTTCGGAAACTTCGACCGTGAACTGGCCCCTGCTAAGGTTTCAGACGGCATTATGTTATGGTAATATTAGCATCGGCAAAGATAACCGAATGAAACGCCTGCCTGTAACAGCATGACGGAGAAGTAGACGCTCTAGTGCCAGAGCTACCAATACCCATTAATAGGACATTGGGAGACCACCCTGCAATATTGGAGTTACTTTCTAAAATAACATGCCGTTACACTGTATTTCTGGTAAAGGTATCAACAGCTACAGCATCTGCCCACTGCGATGGGAAAGTAAAGGTTAAAGGTGAGACACCGATGCTGCTTTTGGATTCAGATGGTGACGTCAACTTCACACAGCATTAATTCTGCGTTTAAGGAGAATACTGTGCAGAGAATTTTTAGGATAGAGTGTTCTCTCTTCTCTTTACCTCTCCCACCGACCCCACCCACCCGTCTACGATTTCAGGAAGAATAATTCAGTATCATCCTGTCTTGCTTCTGTTATAACATTACAACAGTGACGACACTTCTAAAGTAGTTAATTGGCAGTGAAGTGCTTTGGGATGTCCTGAGGTCGTGAAAGGCGCTGTATAGAAAGACAGACTTGCATTTATAAACAATCCGATAACAGATGCCTCCACGAATCATAAAGCAGTCAATTGAGATTCAGGTATCATAAACCACAGAGAATTGGATAAATACTTGAAAAGCGAAAGAATTTGCAGGGGGAAAGAGCAAGGGGAGTGGAACTAATTGGAGAGCTCTTTCAAAGAGCCGGCACAGGCACGATGGGCCGAATGGCCTCCTTCTGTGCTGTAATTATCTGTGATCCTGAGTGAAGCCTGGAAGACATTATTGTCACTTGAATGCAGATTGTTGGAGTTGTGCCTTATGATACTCGGTACAATGTTTGTACATGCAGCACATATATAATTTTCTGCAACCATTTTCCCTAATGTTTTAGTGATTAGTTACGTTGATATTTTATTTTATTCAACAAGCTAGTGATGTATGTCACAGAACTACTGTACATCTTCTTCTTCTTAGGCAGTCCCTCGGAACCGAGGATGACTTGCTTCCACACTAAAAATTAGTTCTCAGGTGACTGATGAGTCCAATGCAGGGACCTACAGTCTCTGTCACAGGTGGGGCAGACGGTGGTTGAAGGGGCGAGTGGGTGGGGTGCTTGGGTTGACGTGCGCTGCTTGCGCTTGGCTTCCGCTTGCTCCCGGCGAAGAGACTCGAGGTGTTCCGCCCCTTCCCGGATGCTTCTCCTCCACTTTGTGCGGTCTTGGGCCAGGGATTCCCAGGTGTCGGTGGGGATGTTACACTTTTTCAAGGAGGCTTTGAGGGTGTCCTTGAAGCGTTTCCTCTGCCCACCTGGGGTTCTCTTGCCGTGTCGGAGCTCCGAGTAGAGCGCTTGTTTTGGGTGTCTCATATCAGGCATGTGGACGATGTGGCCCGTCCATCGGAGCTGATCGAGTGTGGTCAAAGCTTCGATGCTGGGGATGTTGGCCTGAGCGAGAACACTGATGTTGGTGCGCCTATCCTGCCAATGGATTTGCAGGATCTTGCGGAGGCAGTGTTTGTGGTACCTCTCCAGTGCTTTGAGGTGCCTGCTGTACATGGTCCATGTCTCTGAGGCATACAGGAGGGTAGATATCACTACTGCTCTGTAGACCATGAGCTTGGTGCTAGGTTTGAGGTCCTGGTCTTCAAACACTCTCTTCCTCAGGCGACCGAAGGCTGCACTGGCACACTGAAGGCGGTGTTGGACTTCGTCATCGACGTCTGCCCTTGTTGACTGTAAGCTCCCGAGGTATGGAAAGTGGTCCACGTTGTCCAAGGCCTCGTCATGGATTTTGATAATTGAGAAGCAGTACTGTGTGGCGGGGGCAGGTTGGTAGAAGACCTTTGTCTTACGGATATTTAGTGTGAGGCCCATGCTCTCGTATGCTTCGGTGAAGGTGTTGACGATGGTTTGGAGTTCGACCTCCGAGTGAGTGCAGACGCAAGCGTCGTCTGCATACTGTAATTCGATGACAGAGGATGGGACGACCTTGAATCTGGACTGGAGGCGACGGAGGTTGAACAGTTTCCCGTTTGTTCTGTAGTTTAGCTCCACTCCAGCAGGGAGCTTACGGAGGGTGAGATGGAGCATTGCAGCCAGGAAGATCGAAAAGAGCGTTGGTGCAATGACACAACCTTGCCTGTACATCACCCCTATACTCACTGACTGACCTACATTGACTCTCAGTTCACCAACACCTCGATTTTAAAATTCTCATCCTCGTGTTGAAATCCCTTCATGGCCACACCCCTCCCTATCTCTGTCACCTCCTCCAGCCCTATAACCCTCCGAGATCTCTGCGCTCCTCCAACTTAGATCACTCCACCATTGGCATCTGTGCCTTCAGCTGCCGAGGCCCTAAGCTCTCCACCTTCTTTAAGAAGCTCCTTAAAACCTACCTCTTTAACCATACTTTTGGTCACCTGTCCTAATATCTCCTTATGTGGCTCGGTGTCAAATTCTGTATGATAATCGCTCCTGTGAAGCGCCTTGGGACATTTTACTACGTTAAAAGGCGCTATACAAATGCAAGCTGCTGTTGTTGTATGTTGAAGCGCGTGAAGGTGTACTGCGTCATGCGACAGTAACTGTAGAGAAAGAGTTCTTCTGCATCAATAAATTATAGGAAAATTCACATTTAAGATTACGTTTAGGTCGCAAAAAACGAGCAACCGCTGGAAGTGCTGCAATGACCGCGCTACTTATTTTGACGGTGAAGCCCGAGGTTCATGTTAACGGCGACGTTAATAAATATGAAGATTGAAGACTGGATTGTCCTCCTTAGAGCAGAGAAGGTTAAGGGCAGATTTAATCGAGGTGTTCAAAATTATGAGAGCTTTAGATCGAGTAAATAAGGAGAAACTGTTTCCAGTGGCAGGACGGTCGGTAACCAGAGGACACAGATTTAAGATAATTGGCAAAAGAACCAGAGGGAAGATGAGGAGAGTTTTATTTACACAGCGAGTTGTTGTGATCTGGAAGGGTGGTAGAAGCAGATTCAATAGTAACTTTCAAAGGGGAAGAAATATACTTAAAACGGAAACATTTGCAGGGCTATGGGAAGAGAGCAGGGGGGAGTGGGACAGGCACAGGCACAATGGGCCGACTGGCCTCCTGGGCTGTGAGATTCTAGGAGTGTAATGGCTAACTAGAAGAGTTTTTAGGATCTGTTACAGTGAGACGGGACGATTACTGGGATCCAACCTCCCAGGGCTAAACCTGGCCTAGGGAAGGGAGCTGCAGTGGCTCAGAATTCAATCGGCAGGCAGTGAAAGTTGCACGGTGCATATAGCCTGCTGCTGAATATATCATTCAATCATAGGGGCACAGCCTGCTGATTACTGACATGTGGAAACCATCAAGACGCGGCTAGGTTAGGTCGTGCTCAGAATGGGATTCTAATTGTCGTCCCGTGATTAACTTGCAGGCCTTCATCTGTAGAGAATGCGGTATAAAATCAACATGCGTAAATAACTTTTAATGAAGTAATATAAGCAAAATCATGTTACCATCATTATTTTTCCTTTCTTGCCAATTGTGATCCCAGAGTTCCTGAAGCCGGAGTTTATAGCGACAGAGTGCTGTAACCCAGAACAGTACCAAGTCAGCAAGACAGTATGTGTTTATCGGCACAGATTGAATTTAAAATCAAGAATGTATCTTAGAATTGCAACAAAAAAATCAAAACTTTGGCTCTCTAATTAAGATAAGTTCCTTTATAACATTTTGATATTCAATTCAGTAGTTTTACATAGAATTTATTACACAGAAACTGGCCCTTCAGCTCAACTGGTCCATGCCGGCTTTTATGCTCCACTCGAGCCTCCTCCCACCCCTCCAACTCACCCTTTCTCCCTCGCGTGCTTATCTAGTTTCCCCTTAAATGTATCTCTGCTATTCACCTCAACCACTCCCTGTGGTAGCGAGTTCCACGTTCTCCCCACTCTCTGGGTAAAGAAGTTTCTCCTGAATTCCCTATTGGATTTATTAGTGACTATCTTGTATTTATGGCCCCTAGTTTTGGTCTCCCCCAAAGGTGAAAATATCGTCTCTACGTCTACCCTATCAAACCCCTTCAGAATTTTATAGACCTCTATCAGGTCACCCCTCAGCCTACTCTTTTCTAGAGAAAAGAGCCCAGCCTGTTCAGCCTTTCCTGATAGTTATAACCTCTCAGTCCTGGTATCAGCCTTGTAAAAAAATGTCACCATCTCCAGTGCCTCTATATCCATTTTGTGATATGGAGACCAGAACGGTGCACAGTGCTCCAAGTGCGGTCTGACCAACTGATTAAACTGTAATGCTTTCTGAATTCATTTAAGCTAGAAATAGGTTTAATAAACCAATAAATGTTTTACTTAAAATCCCAGTTCTGAATAAAAAATGTTAATGTTACAGCGATCTTTAGAAATCCAGAACATAACAAGCATTAAATATCAGCAGAGTGTCCCACATTCTATAGAGAGCAGTTTACCTTCTGGAGCTGTCCTTTAAATGTGCCTAATCTTATATTTACTCCTCCTTTCCTCCTTCCCAAAACAACTGTTTTCTCCTCCATCTGGAGGCCCCGACTCCCCTTCACTGGGGAACGCTTCCACAGGTACCTCCCCTTCCTGTACCTGGCCCAAGCAGCCGCTCTCGCCTGCAACTCCTGACCGTTAACGTTGGCGGGCGGTTTGACCGCAGGACGTCACAGCCGAATTCAACCTGCTCCTCAGTTGACCTCCACCCAGGTCCTGCTCTAGAAGGGGGTCGTTGCTGAATGGTGATGGGGAGTTGCAACTCCGGGGAGTGTTCCTACTCCCTGGTGTTCCTACGCCCAGGAGGAGACCCTCGAGCCTGCTCCGTCATTCAATTCGATCTTGGCTGATCTGTATCTCAACTCCATTTGCCTGCCTTTGCTCCATATTCCTCGATACCCTTACCCAACTAAAATCTGGAAAACTCCAATTGACTCCCAGCATCCACAGCCAAAGAGGCACTGGAGAAGGTGCAAATAAGATTTACAAGGATAATACCAGAACTGAGGTGTTATAACTATCAGGAAAGGATGAACAGGCTGGGTTCTTTTCTCTAGAAAAGAGAAGGCTGAGGGGTGACCTGATAGAGGCCTTTAAAATAATGATAGGGTTTGATAGGGTAGACGTAGAGACAATGTTTCCATTTGTGGGGGGAGGCCAAAGCTAGGGGCCTTGAATATAAGATAGTCACTAATAATTCCAATAGGGGGGAGAGAGTTCCAGATTTCCACTACCCTTGGTGTGAAAAAAGTGCTTCCTGATTTCACTCCTGAACAGCCTAGCTCGAATTTTAAGGTTGTGCCCCCTTGTTCTGTCTCTCTACCTTATTGAATCCCTTTAACATTTTAAACACCTCTATCAAATCACCCCTCAATCTTCTAAACTCAAGGGAATACAAGCCAAGTCTATGCAACCTGTCCTTGTTATTTAACCCCTTTAGCCCCAGTATCATTCTGGTGAATCTGCGCTGCACCCCCTGCAAGGCCAATATATCCTTCCTGAGGTGCAGTGCCCAGAACTGAATGCAGTGTCCAGATGGGGTCTGACCAAGGCTCCCTGGGTCCGTCCCCTGGCTTGTGCGGCTCGTTTGCCCTCCAGCTTGAGCGACCAAGGCAAACTCTCAACATCTGAAGTTAATCCCCGACCGACTCTTACCAGGAGTTGTGCGTCCTCCACCTTCCTGCACTGGACGTGGAGAACAAATGGTTCAAATTTAAACACTGCGTTGTCGTGTGCTTTCTGCAGCCCCGCAACCTACAGGGTGAAAAAGAGCAAAATGTCAGAAGTTAAAGAAAAAAAGTGATGCACCAGTTTACATACCAAAGGAAAATACAGCTGAACATGCTACTGGATACTCGCTACAATCCCGTCCCGTCCCGTCCCGTCACTGTCACACAACTTCGGAAAGATATACAGAGGATCCAGGGATGAGGAACTTCAGTTATGTGCAGAGACTGGAGCAGCTGGGATTGTTCACCTTAGAAGGTTTAAGAGGAGACTTAATAGAGGTGCTCAAAATCATGAAGGGTTTTGATAGCATAAATAAGGAGAAACTGTTTCCAATGGCAGGAGGGTCAGTAACCAGAGGACACAGATTGAAGATAATTGGCAAAAGAACCAGAGGGGAGATGAGGAGAATGTTTTTACACAGCGAGTTGTGATCTGGAACGCACTGCCTGAAAGGGCGGTGGAAGCAGATTCAATAGTAACTTTCAAAAGGGAATTGGAGAAATACTTGAAGGGAAGAAATTTGCAGGGCTATGGGGAGAGAGCAGGGAGTGGGACTAATTGGAGAGCTCTTTCAAAGAGCCGGCACAGGCACGATGGGCCGAATGGCCTCCTTCTGTGCCGTATGATTCTGTGATATTGGCTCCACTATTTATACAATAATTGTAAACAAGGATTAGATAGGGTAGATACAGTGAAACTATTTCCTCTGGGGGGGGGGGGAAATCAAGCTCAAGGGACATGGTCTTAAAATTGCAGATTATTCTCCCTGCACAGAGCAACATCGATATATTTGTTCCGTGTATTGAAAACCAACATTCTTATTACTTATAAATCCTACTACTGTAAGGAGATCATGCTGATTGAATTATACTGCTTAAAGAAACCCACCGCAGCAATACAGGACTACAAACCGGGGATACCAAGACGTGTGAATTAAATGAACGAGTCGGCTGTCAGTTAAACAGAATCCTCTGACAGACCAAGCTAGAGGCACAAAGGGCAACAGTCCGGCCCCAGCTGGTGTATTGGGCCCAATTCTGGGCAGCACACTTTAGGAAGGGCGTGAAGACTTTGGAGAGTGTGCAGAGGAGATTTACTAGAATGGTTCCAGGAATGAGGGACTTCAGCTACATGGAGAGGCTGGAGAAGCTGGGATTGTTCTCCTTGGAGCAGCAAAGGCTAAGAGGAAGTTTGATAGAGATGTTCAAAATCATGGCGGGTTTAGATAGAGTAAATAAAGAGAAACTGGTTCCAATGGCTGAAGGCTCGATAACGGGAGGGCACAGATTTAAGGTGATCGGCAAAAGAACCAGAGGCGACATGAGGAGAAACTTTTTTACACAATGAGTGGTTGGGATTTGCCTGATCGGGCGGTGGATCCAGATTCAATAACAGCCTTCAAAAGGGAATTGGATAAATATTTGAAGAAAACATTGCACGGATATGGGGAAAGAACGGAACTAACTGGATTGCTCTTCGAAAGAGCCGGTGCAGACTCGATGGGCCAAAAGGCCTCCTTCAGTGCTGTACTATTCTATGATTCTATGAACAGAGTATTGGTGTCATACCACATCTTCTTTCAGACACGTCTGGTGAGTCACATACAGCCAGGAGCAGTTCTTTTTCTGTACTTCAGTGTGATCGGAGCCCTAAACAAATCACAAGTGCATTACAGATTACATGATTTCCAATGCGGAGTCGATCAGAAAAGAACGATAGTACGGTAACCTGCCAGGTCAATCCCTGTCAAACAACAATTGCCTGCATTGATTTTATAGATAGAATAGCGAGTAGCTTGGTTAACAGTAGCTGACCCGTAGCATCTTGGTGTCAGCCGTGGCTCAGTGGGTAGCACTCTCCTCTCCAGTCAGGCTGTCAGTTTTTCCTTATTGCCCCCATGGCCTCGCCCCCTCCCTAGCTCTGTCACCTCCTCCAGCCCTACAACCCTCCGCGATCTCTACGTTCCTCCAACACTTGTGCATCCCTTCGCCCCACCGTTGGTGGCCGTGTCTTCGGCTGCCGAGGCTTTAAGCTCTGGACTTTCCTCCTTAAACCTCTCTCCCCAACCCTCATTTAAGACGCAGCTTAAACCAACCTCTTTCAACAAGTGTTTGGTCACCTGCTCTAATATCTCCTTATGTGGCTCGGTGTCAATTGTTTTGTCTGGTAATGCTCCTGTGATGCACCTTGGGGCGTTTTACTAAGTTAAAGGCGCTATTCTAGTCTTCTTTACTCTAGTGATGCATCCTCTGCACTTTGCTTGCCCACGACAGGTTTGGAGGCGCGCTGTAGATAGCCGCCGTGACGTCACGGTCGGCGCGCAGTCAATCGTCGCCGTGACGTCATGGCGGGAGCACGTTACATAGAATTTATAGCACAGAAACAGGTCATTCAGCCCAACTGGTCCACGGTGGTGTTGATGCTCTACACGAGCCTCCTCCCACCCCTCTTCATCTCATCCCATCAACAACATATCCTTCTATTCCTTTTTCCCTCAAGCTTCCCCTTAAATGCATCTATGCTATTCACCTCACCCGGGTAAAGAAGTTTCTCCTGAATTCCCTATTGGATTTATTAGCGACTATCTTATATTTATGGCCCCTAGTTTTGGTCTCCCCACAAGTGGAAACATCTTCTCTACATCTACCCTATCAAACCCTTTTCTTAATTTTGAAAGCCTCTATTAGGTCACCCCTCAGCCTTCTCTTCTCTAGAGAAAAGAGCCCCAAGCCTGTTCAATCTTTCTTGTTAGGTATAATGGCTTGGATTTTGCAGTGGGTATGGCGGCGTATTCTCAGAGAGTACGCCGCCATACGTCGTTTGAAATCCGCATGCGATAAATCCCGAACTTGCGGTCCGTCAACGTACGCGTCGACAGGCCATCTGCACGACCAAAGAAAACCAATTGCTGGCGCAGAGTTGGGGAGACGTTAAACCGAGGCCTCGTCTGCTCTCTCAGGTGAACGTAAAAGATCGAAGAAGAGCAGGGGAGTTATCCCGGTGTCCTGGTCAATATTCATCCCTCAACCAACATAACAAAAACAGATTATCTGGTCATTTTCACATCGCTGTTTGTGGGGGCTTGCTGTGCACAAATTGGCTGTCGCGTTTCCCACATTACAACAGTGACTACACTCAAAAAAGTACTTCATTAGCTGTAAAGCGCTTTGAGACGTCCAGTGGTCGTGAAAGGCGCTATATAAATGCAAGTCTTTCTTTTTTTCTTTCTTTTTATCTGCCCACCAACTGCCCAGCAATTGTGTATGGAAATGTTAGGTTGATGCAAACGGGCTCAGGGCCTGTTGGCATCAACGTAAGGGGATACCTCAGGCAGGTTTTAAACATTTTCATCTCGGGAATCATACAGTTTAACTGTACCAAATGAGTTTTTTCTTGTTTCTGCAAATATTAGAGTTTTGATGAGGTCGATAAAATTAAATTTTTAGCGAAGTTGGTGGAATGAAGCTAATTAGGAATTAAATCCCAATCCTGTAAACTGTAATTAAATCTGATTACAGGATTGCATAAAATCTGATTACGGGATTCCCTTCTGAAATGCTGTAAAATCTAATTCTGCTTCCTGATTGGAGGTACTCTTCCGCACAGGCAGCGCCCCGGGATCCATTACGCTGCCCTCCTACTCGCAGCGTCAGAGCACAGGTTTTCGCAGGAGGGCTGCCATCAGGTAGGTGCGTATTCTTTTCGCAGGTCGGCAGCGTACTCTGGAGGTACGCAGCCGACCGCAATTTTTGGCCCAATCTCTCAGTTCTGGTATCATGCTTGTAATTCTTTTTGCACCCTTTCCAATGCCTCTGTATCCTCTATGTAATATGGAGACCAGAACTACTCACAGTGCTCCAAGTGTGGTCTAACCAAGGTTCGATACAAGTTTAACATCACTTCTCCACCTCTCAATTCCATCCCTCTAGAAATGAGCCCCAGTGCTGTGTTTGCTTGTTTATGGCCTTATTAACCTGCGTCGCTACTTTTAGTGATTTGTCTATCTGTACCCCCAGATCCCTCTGCTCCTCTTTGCCAATAGTCGCCGTGACGCCATGGCGAGAGCGCGGTGTCACTGTGACATCATGGTGGGAGCGGGTTGCCAACATGCAGTTCTGGTCGCCTTATCTGAGGAAGGATGTTCTTGCCATGGAGGGAGTGCAGCGAAGATTTACCAGACTGATACCTGGGATGGCAGGAATGACGTATGAGGAGAGATTGGGTCGATTAGGCTTATATTCGCTAGAGTTTCGAAGAATGAGAGGGGATCTCATTGAAACTTATAAAATTCTAACAGGACTAGACAGACTAGATGCAGGAAGGATGTTCCCGATTGCGGGGGAGTCCAGAACCAGGGGTCACAGTCTAAGGATAAGGGGTAAGCCATTTAGGACTGAGATGAGGAGGAATTTCTTCACCCAGAGAGTGGTGAACCTGTGGAATTCTCTACCACAGAAGGCAGTTGAGGCCAATTCATTAAATATATTCAAGAAGGAGTTGGATATATTTCTTAAGGCTAAAGGGATCAAGGGATATGGGGAGAAGGCAGGGACAGGGTACTGAATTTGGATGATCAGCCATGATCGCATTGAATGGCGGAGCAGGCTCGAGGGGCTGAATGGCCTGCTCCTGCTTCTATCTTCTATGTTTGCCACATGGACCTCTCCCCCCACCTCTCTCACTCCCACATTGCCCCCTCTTTTACCCCCTCTCCACCCCCCATTCTCTCTCACCCCCAGCAGCAGGACCCGGCCCGAGCAGGAGCTGGTGCTGCAGTATCGCTCCGAGCCGTTCACCAGGTCCAGCAGCTGGACGATCGCCGGGTCCCAGCGCCCTCTCCGGCTGGGGTCGGTGCCGGCCCGCAGGCGCTGCTCCTTCCGCCGCGCGAACCGGCCCGGGCTCACCGGGGCAACCGGCCGGGCCATGGGCTGGCCTGGGGTTGCCGGGGAAACCGGCCGGGCCATGGGCTGGCCTGGGGTTGCCGGGGAAACCGGCCGGGCCATGGGCTGGCCTGGGGTTGCCGGGGAAACCGGCCGGGCCATGGGCTGGCCTGGGGTTGCCGGGGAAACCGGGCGCGCCGCCATTTTTGAATCAAACCAAAGACCGTTAACGGCCGCCGCGCGAGCCCCCGTACGGCGGCCGCCCCGGGACAAACAGGGCGGTGGGCGGAGCGCGACCGCTAATTCCGGCAGGGACTTTCACCCCGAAACCCAGGCCCAGGCAGGTTGGCAACTTCCTTTCTCCTTCCTTTTGTTTCATTAATTGCGCTGACGGTGCTAAACTCTTCGATGCCGCTTCCATCGCAAAACTGCAATTAGCTTCCTTTAGACTGTTGAAATCGATTGTAATTTTCCAGCGAACTGCTGAGCGACGTCCTGCAGTTGCTGTTTGTGCAAACACACAATCTGAGGGTTTCTCATTTTACAAGTTCACTATGAGGGGGGTTTGATGGAGTAAATAAGGAGAAATTGTTTCCATGTGTCAGGAGGCTGTGGGTTCAAATCCCACTCCAGCCTGACAAAAAGGGCAAATTTGCATTTATATAGCGCCTTTTCCCTCCCTCAGTACTGCCCCTCCGACAGTGCAGCACTCCCTCAGTACTGCCCCTCCGACAGTGCGGTGCTCCCTCAGTACTGACCCTCCGACAGTGCAGCGCTCCCTCAGTACTGCCCCTCCGACAGTGCGGCGCTCCCTCAGTACTGCCCCTCCGACAGTGCGGCGCTCCCTCAGTACTGCCCCTCCGACAGTGCAGCGCTCCCTCAGTACTGCCCCTCTGACAGTGCAGCTCTCCCTCAGTACTGCCCCTCTGACAGTGCAGCTCTCCCTCAGTACTGCCCCTCCGACAGTGCAGCGTTCCCTCAGTACTGCCCCTCTGACAGTGCAGCTCTCCCTCAGTACTGCCCCTCCGACAGTGCAGCGTTCCCTCAGTACTGCCCCTCCGACAGTGCAGCGCTCTCTCAGTACTGACCCTCCGACAGTGCAGCTCTCCCTCAGTACTGCCCCTCCGACAGTGCAGCTCTCCCTCAGTACTGCCCCTCCGACAGTGCAGCACTCCCTCAGTACTGCCCCTCCGACAGTGCAGCTCTCCCTCAGTACTGCCCCTCCGACAGTGCAGCGCTCCCTCAGTACTGCCCCTCCGACAGTGCAGCACTCCCTCAGTACTGTCCCTCCGACAGTACGGCGCTCCCTCAGTACTGCCCCTCCGACAGTGCAGCGCTCCCTCAGTACTGCCCCTCCGACAGTGCAGCACTCCCTCAGTACTGCCCCTCCAACAGTGCGGCGCTCCCTCAGTACTGCCCCTCCGACAGTGCAGCAATACCTCAGTACTGCTCCTCCGACAGTGCAGCAATACCTCAGTACTGTCCCTCCGACAGTGCAGCACTCCCTCAGTACTGCCCCTCCAACAGTGCAGCAATACCTCAGTACTGCCCCTCCGACAGTGCAGCGCTCCCTCAGTGACACGCATAGCCCCACCAAAGGTAGTTTATAGTTTGTCCCTCCATAGACAATTTGCTCTGATTTGGACTCTGGTAAATTTCCAAGAAGATAAAGTTTTCTAAAATGTCTCCCCTCTCTGCTCCCCTTGGGCAATAACACAAAACCTTCGGACATTAATCTAAACTTACATCCTACTGTTACAAACTCTAACCAGTTGTGTTGGAGAAGTGATCCTTTCACAGCCTAAAGCAGTACATACACCATACACATCCCTTAACCCTCAAAATGATTGTCAGACAGATATTAATCAGGTTTTGAGTTTAAAAAGTTAATTACGTAGCAGGAACTACTTCTGCTAGCTGTCAGTTCAATGTATGATTTGCCAAGTGCAATGCTGATCTTCACCATGATTTCATGCTGATGGGGCCCCGTCAGTTACTTAATATAATGATGAAAGTAAAGAAGCTGATAGAAAGATATCAGCATATTACATATTGGTGGTTAGAAACACTGGGAGTTTTGCCTCGGGGACCTGTGTTTGAATCCAGCTCTAGGTGACTGAATGAACGTCTGCTCCCTGCGTGAATCTGCAGCAAATGAGTTTGAGTTTGAGTAATCTCGACCCGTCTCCCAAGATACAGTCTACTCCTGATCATTTAAAGTCTTTATTTTGTTCTATGCATTAAATTGAATTATCCAATCATTTGAATTCAGCAACATAAATAACACAAAGTAGGAATTTAACAGAAAACCAGATACTTTGAATTAAGCAATTTGGAAGCGTGGAATGTGTGGACTGTTGAAGACAGCCATTTGTAAAAAGAAAAGTCTTGCATTTCTACAGTGCCTTTCACAACCTCAGGACATCCCAAAACGCTTTGCAGCCAATGAAGTACATTACTGAAGTGTAGTCACTGTTGTAATGTAGGAAACTCCCACAAACAGCAATGTGATAATGGCCAGATAATCTGTTTTAGTGATGTTGGTTGAGGAATAAATAAAGGGCAGGACACCGGGGAGAACTCCCCTGCTCTTCTTCGAAATAGTGCTGTTGCATCTTTTATGTCCACCTGAGAGGACAGACGGGGCCTCGTTTTAACCTCCTCCAAAAGACAGCACCTCCGACAGTGCAGCACTCCCTCAGTACTGCCCCTCCGACAGTGGAGCACTCCCTCAGTACTGACTCTCTGACAGTGCAGCGCTCCCTCAGTACTGACTCTCTGACAGTGCAGCACTCCCTCAGTACTGACCCTCCGACAGTGCAGCGCTCCCTCAGTACTGCCCCTCCGACAGTGCAGCGCTGCCTCAGTACTGACCCTCCGACAGTGCAGCGCTCCCTCAGTACTGCCCCTCCGACAGTGCAGCGCTCCCTCAGTACTGCCCCTCCGACAGTGCAGCGCTCCCTCAGTACTGCCCCTACGACAGTGCGGCGCTCCCTCAGTACTGCCCTTCCGACAGTGCAGCGCTCCCTCAGTACTGCCCCTCTGACAGTGCAGCGCTCCCTCAGTACTGCCCCTCCGACAGTGCAGCGCTCCCTCAGTACTGCCCTTCCGACAGTGCAGCGCACTCCCTCAGTACTGACCCTCTGACAGTGCAGCGCTCCCTCAGTACTGCCCCTCCGACAGTGCAGCGGACTCCCTCAGTACTGACCCTCTGACAGTGCAGCGCTCCCTCAGTACTGACCCTCTGACAGTGCAGTGCTCCCTCAGTACTGCCCCTCCGACAGTGCAGCGGACTCCCTCAGTACTGACCCTCTGACAGTGCAGCACTCCCTCAGTACTGGCACTGGGAGTGTCTGCGTAGATTATGTGCTCAAGTCTCTGGACTGCGACTTGAACCCACAACCTTCTGACTCAGAGGCGAGAGTGCTGCCAACTGAGCCATGGCAGGCTCGTTAAATTGTGTGCTAATTATTGCAGGAGAATACAGGAGTGTGGAAAGGTTTTAATGGAGTAACTAATTCATCCTTAGATCGCCATGGCTTCTGGACAATCAGCTGCATCCCTCATGCGGGCTGTGCGAGTCTCTGAGTTTGGTGGGCCAGCAGTCCTCAAGCTACAATCGGATATTCCTGTACCTAAACCAAGCGAAAATCAGGTAAAATGCATCATTCTACTCAGTACCATCATATTAGAGGGACTCGATGGTATAGTAGTTTATAACGGTACTACTTTCACCTCTCGGAACAAGCTTCAAATTCAGTTTAGATTGACCGGGTTAAATTAGATTTGGGTTTCCGAAGTGGTAAATTAACACGCAGCTTTTCCCATTTCTGTTGGTTGAAAGGATCCTAAGTGAATGAAGTTTGGCCAGTGTCAACCCAACTCTTCAAGTACGGAACAGCCTGTATCTAACCTTGGTTAGACCATACTCAGAGCACCGTGCACAGTTCTAGTCTCCAGACTATAAAAAGGATATAGAAGCACTGGAGACTGTGCAAAAAAGATTTACACGGATGATACCAGAACTGAAAGGTTATAACTACCAAGAAAGGCTGAACAGGCTGGGGCTCTTTTCTCTAGACAAGAGAAGGCTGAGGGGTGACCTGATAGAGGTCTTTAAAATTATGAAAGGGTTTGATAGGGTAGACGTAGAGATGATGTTTCCACTTGTGGGGAATTCCAAAACTAGAGGCCATCAATATAAGACAGTCACCAATAAATCCAATAGAGAATTCAGGGGAAACTTCTTTACCCAGAGAGTGGTGAGAATGTGGAACTCACTACCACAGGGAGTGGTTGAGGCGAATAGCACAGATACATTTAAGGGGAAGCTGGATAAACACATGAGGGAGAAAGGAATAGAAGGATATGGGGATAGGGTGAGATGAAGAGGGGTGGGAGGAGGCTCGTGTGGAGCATAAACACTGGCCTGGACCTATTGGGCCGAATGGCCTGTTTCTGTGCCGTACGTTCTCTGTAATTCAGTTCTAATTTGCATTAACTTGAGAGTCTGTCATTCAGGCTATCCAAATGGGTGGCGAAGAGAAATTAAAATTGCTGGTGCTTTTGAGGTTGGAGGCAATAGAGAGACAATTTTGCTTTCCATCCAGCCCCTGCTCCACGCGAGGTAGGAGTGCTTGATCCTGACAGTGCATGCCAACATTGAAGTGTTTCATTCTCCAGTACTCCCTATGATGAGCATTAAAAAACTCCTTTATCTTTTTAAGTATCAGTTGATGCTATCAATGTCCAAGAGAGTCATTTGCTTTACAAGGCAATGGTTTTGTGCCGAGATTATAACTTTGTTAAATTATGAGGCACTTGGCTTCATTTTAATGACTAAACCTGCAGGGTACAGACACAATTCCCGGCCACTGTGCAAGAATATATTGGTCTTGACTGTGCAAGAATATGTTGGTCTTGACTTCAAACTTATGGATTTAGTTAGTCACGGGAAAAGAACTGATTTAGATTACTGTCCTAAATGTTTTTTGTCCTCTTTTAGGGTGAAACCCCAATTATCCACCATGGTGGAAGGGGGTCCCTGATGGGTAATCAAAATTGGTGTGTAATTGAGAGTGCTTGCAGGCCCGACTCCCAACTGGTGTCATGACCTGATCCTGTCTAACTCAATAAGGGAATCAAGGGATATGGGGAGCAGGCAGGAAAGTGGAGTTGAGGTAGAAGATCAGCCATGATCTCGCGGAATGGTGGAGCAGACTCGAGGGGCTATGTGGCCTACTCCTGCTCTTATTTCTTATTTTCTTATCCTACCTGAGCTAAAGGTGCAGTGGAGAAGATTTAGTCAAATGGATCCAGTGAGCTGGCAGGACGTAGGCAAAAAGTAGTTTCTTTTTTTATTCGTTCATGGGATGTGGGCATCGCTGGCAAGGCCAGCATTTATTGCCCATCCCTAGTTGCCCTTGAGAAGGTGGTGGTGAGCCACCTTCTTGAACCGCTGCAGTCCGTGTGGTGAAGGTGCTCCCACAGTGCTGTTAGGGAGGGAGTTCCAGGATTTTGACCCAGCAACAATGAAGGAACGGCGATATACTTCCAAGTCAGGATGGTGTGTGACTTGGAGGGGAACTTGGAGGTGGTGGTGTTCCCATGCACCTGCTGCCCTTGTACTTCTAGGTGGTGGAGGTCACGGGTTTGGGAGGTGCTGCCGAAGAAGCCTTGGCGAGTTGCTGCAGTGCATCTTGTAGATGGTACACACTGCAGCCACGGTACGCCGGTGGCGGAGCGAGTGAATGTTTAAGGTGGTGGATGGGGTGCCAATCAAGCGGGCTGCTTTGTCTTGGATGGTGTAGAGCTTCTTGAGTGTTGTTGGACCTGCACTCATCCAGGCAAGTGGAGAGTATTCCATCACACTCCTGACTTGTGCCTTGTAGATGGTGGAAAGGCTTTGAGGAATCAGGAGGTGAGACACTCGCCGCAGAATACCCAACCTCTGACCTGCTCTTGTTGCCACAATATTTATGTGGCTGGTCCAGTTAAGTTTCTGGTCAATAGTGACCCCCCCAGGATATTGATGGTGGGGGATTCGGCGATGGTAATGCCGTTGAATGTCAAGGGGTGGTGGTTAGACGCTCGCTTGTTGGAGATAGTCATTGCCTGGCACTTGTGTGGCGCGAATGTTACCTGCCACTTATCAGCCCAAGCCTGAATGTCGCCCAGGTCTTGCTGCAGGTGGGCATAAGAACTTAAGAAATAAGAGCAGGAGTAGGCCATAAGGCCCCTCGAGCCTGCTCCGCCATTCAATAAGATCATGGCTGATCATCGACCTCAACTCCACTTTCCTGCCCGATCTCCATATCCCTTGATTCCCCTAGGGTCCAAAAAGCATGGACTGCTTCATTATCTGAGGAGTTGTGAATGGCGCTGAACACTGTGCAGTCATCAGCGAACATCCCTACTTCTGACCTTATGATGGAGGAAGATCATTGATGAAGCAGCTGAAGATGGTTGGTCCTAGGACACTGCCCTGAGGAACTCCTGCAGCAATGTCCTGGGGCTGTGATGAGTGACCTCCAACCACCACAACCATCTTCCTTTGTGCTAGGAATGACTCCAGCCAGTGGAGAGTTTCTCCCCCCCGATTCCCATTGCCTTCAGTTTTACTAGGGCTCCTTGATGCCACACTCAGTCAAATGCTGCCTTGATGTCAAGCGCAGTCACTCTCACCTCACCTCTGGAATTCAGCTCTTTAGTCCATGTTTGGAATAAGGCTGTAATGAGGTCTGGAGCTGAGTGGTCCTGGCGGAACCCAAATTGGGCATCAGTAAGCAGGTTATTGGTGAGTAAGTGCCGCTTGATAGCACTGTCGACGACACCTTCCATCACTTTGCTGATGATTGAGAGTAGACTGATGGGGCGGTAATTGGCCGGATTGGATTTGTCCTGCTTTTTGTGGACAGTTTTCCACATTGTCGGATAGATGCCAGTGTTATAGCTATACTGGAACAGCTTGGCTGGAGGCGCGGCTAGTTCTGGAGCACAAATCTTCAGCACGACAGCCGGGATGTTGTCGGGGCCCACAGCCTTTGCTGTATCCAGTGCGCCCAGCCATTTCTAGATATCACGTGGAGTGAATCGAATTGGCTGAAGACTGGCTTCTGTGGTAGTGGGGACCTCAAGAGGAGGCTGGTATGGATCATCCACTCAGCACTTCTGGCTGAAGATGGTTGCAAGCGCTTCAGCCTTGTCTTTTGCACTCATGTGCTGGGCTCCACCATCATTGAGGATGGGGATATTCATGGAGCCTCCTCCTCCCGTTAGTTGTTTAATGGTCCACCACCATTCACGACTGGATGTGGCAGGACTGCAGAGCTTTGATCTGATCCATTGATTGTGGGATCGCTTAGCTCTGTCTATAGCATGCTGCTTCCGCTTTTTCGCATGCATGTAATCCTGTGTTGCAGCTTCCCCAGGTTGGCACCGCATTTTTAGGTACGCCTGGTGCTGCTCCTGGCATGCTCTTCTACACTCCTTATTGAACCAGGGTTGGTCCCCTGGCTTGATGGTAATTGTAGAGTGAGGGATATGCTGGGCCATGAGGTTCCAGATTGTGGTGGAATACAATTCTGTTGCTGATGGTCCACAGCGCCTCATGGATGCCCAGTTTCGAGCGGCTAGATCTGTTCTGAATCTATCCCATTTAGCACGGTGGTAGTGCCACACAACACGATGTAGGGTGTCCTCAGTGTGAAGACAAGCTCTTCATCTCCACAATGAATGTGCAGTGGTCACTGCTGTCTACCAATCAACAGATGCATCTGCGACTGGTAGATTGGTGAGGACGAGGTCAAGTAGGTTTTTCCCTCGTGTTCTCTCACCATCTGTTGCAGGTCCAGACTGGCAGCTATGTCCTTCAAGACTCAGCCAGCTCGGTCAGTAGTGTTGATGGACATTGAAGTCCCCCACCCAGAGTACATTCTGTGCCCTTACTACTCTCAGTGCTTCTTCCAAGTGGTGTTCAACATGGAGAAGTACTGATTCATCAGCTGAGGGAGGGCGGTAGGTGGTAATCAGCAAGAGGTTTCCTTGCCCATGCTTGACCTGAAGCCATGAGACTTCGTGGGGTCCGGAGTCAATGTTGAGGACTCCCAGGGCCATTTGTTCCCAACTGTATACCACTGTGCCGCCACCCTTGGTGGGTCTGTCCTGCCGGTGGGACAGGACATACCCAGGGATGGTGTTGGAGGAGTCTGGGACATTGGCTGAAAGGTATGATTCTGTGAGTATGACTAGGTCAGGCTGTTTGCTTGACTAGTCTGTGGGACAGCTCTCCCAATTTTGGCACAAGTCCCCAGATGTTGGTGAGGAAGACTTTTGCAGGGTCGACTGGGCTGGGTGTGCCGTTGTCGTGTCCATAGCCGGAGCCGAAGTCGATGCCGGGTGGTCCATCCGGTTTTATTTTTATTATTTTTCGTAGCGTTATTTTTACAACTGAGTGGCTTGCTGGGCCATTTCAGAGTCAGGCAGTTAAGAGTCAACCACATTTCTGTGGGTCTGGAGTCACATATAGGCCAGACCAGGTAAGGATGGCCGATTTCCTTCCCTAAAGGACATTAGTGAACCAGATGGGTTTTTACGATAATCGATAGTTTCATGGTCACCATTACTGATACTAGCTTTTTATTCCAGATTTATTTAATTAACTGAATTTAAATTCCCCAGCTGCTGTGGTTGGATTCTGAACTCACGTCTCTGGATTATTAGTCCAGGCTTCTAGGATTACTAGTCCAGTAACATAACCACTATGCTACCGTTCCCATGATGAATGTAGTTATAGATGGATCTGGATCTGTTTGGAGACCAGTCACCAGTGGTGCCCGGCAGGGATCAGTGTTGGGACTGTTGCTCTTTGCTATTTTTCTTAATAATCTGGATGTCGGTGTTGGGGGCACAATCTGCAAATTTGCAGATGATACCAAGATCTTAGGACTGTAGACGACGCTCGTCTGCTTCAGGCAGATCTTAAGGTGCTGGGAGATTGGGCTCATGACTGGAAAATGATGTATAACTTAGATAAGTGCAGTGTTATGCATGTGGGCAGGGCAAATGCTCAACATTCATACACCCTTCAGGGAAAAACATTAAAGAAAGTGGAGATAGAAAGAGATTTGATCATTCTAGTGCATATATCCTTAAAGGTACATGAGCAAAGCCGTGAAGCTATAGCTGGAGCAAATAGGGTGTTGGGGTGTATCCATAGGACAACTGTGTATAAGACGAGGCATATTGTTTTGTCCTTGTACAAGACCTTAGTCAGGCCGCACTTGGAAAATTGTGTCCATTTTGGTCTCCTCACACGGTGGGTGATATTGAGGCTTTGGAGAGGGTGCAGAGGAGGACCACTAGACTAATTCCACGTTTAAAGCATCTTAGTTATCAAGATAGGCTGAAAGAGTTGGGACTCTACACTTTTAGAGAGGCGTAGACCTAGAGGTGATCTGATTGAGGTTCATAAGATAACAAAGGGAATAGATTGTGTTCCAGTTGACAGTTTGTTCCAATTAAATAGGTTAGGGAGGACCAGGGGTCACAAATTTATACGGCCAGATCTAGGTTAGATGTCAGGAGGTGTTTGTTTTCCCAGAGAATAGCGGACCTCTGGAACAGGCTGCCGTCTCGTGCAGTGGACGCGGACTCGCTGAATTCCTTCAAGCGAGAGCTGGACCTGTTTCTGGCTGGGGCGGAGATCACCTCTTACAGAAGGTGGGTACTGCAGGGAATTCAGGGCCAGAGTGATCTCCTGGGCTAGTTTCGATTGCCTAGATGTGTCAGAGAGGAATTTCCCAGATTTTCCCCCCAAATTGGCCTGGATTTTTAAAACTTTTTTTTTGCCTCTCCCAGGGGATCACATGGTTTCGGGTGGGGTGGATTGTGATCACAATTGTGTGGGACAGGCTGGATGGACCAGAGGGTCTTTACCCGTCCGTCATTGTTCGTATGTAAATGACCTGACCAAAAGCTGCAGACCAACAGCTGAACCCATGTGATCCAGCTTGAATAGTTTGCGGATGATCGCCAATTGGACAACGAATCACTTGACTTCATATGTTCTTTGTGCCTTTTCTATTTTGTCTCTTATTCTTAAGAATGGTTGTTAATCTGGGCCAAAAATAAATATAAACAATTCAGTTGTAACTTTCAAAAGGGAATTGGAGAAATTTGCAGGGCTGTGGGGAAAGAGCAGGGAGTGGGACTAATTGGAGAGCTCGACCAAAGAGCCAGCACAGGCACGATGGGCCAAATGGCCTCCTCCTGTGCTGTTTGATTCTCTAATGTTGAGCGTATAAAGTTCCTCACAGTCTGGATCTCCATTTGAGCACACGTTGGTTTATTGAAGGACTAAGTAGTACCTTTTGGGGCTGACTTAGAATGGCCAGCCCTAGACTGCGGGCCAGTGGAATTTCTGACCTCCTGCCCTTTTTTGAAGACTAAGGATGATCTTTGCCCTCTTAGGTTCTAATCAGAGTCCATGCTTGTGGTGTAAATCCAGTTGAAACGTACATCCGTTCCGGAACCTATGCTAGGAAACCACCTTTGCCCTGGACACCAGGAAATGATGTAGCGGGAGTCGTGGAACAAGTGGGACAAGATGTCACGAAATTTAAGGTAATTTTGTTGTATTTTGTGATAGTCTTAAAATGGCTGCTTCCCCATCCCCAAAAAATTGTATTTTAAAAATATTTTGCAGCCTCTTTTGTGGCAAATGTTTTGTTTCTCTTAACAACTCTTAAATCACCATAAACAACAACTTGCATTTATACAGCGCCTTTAACGTAGTAAAATGTCCCAAGGCGCTTCACAGGAGTGTTATCAGATAAAAATTGACACCGAACCACATAAGAAGATATTAGGACAGGTTACCAAAAGCTTAGCCAAACAGGTAGGTTTTAAGCAGAGTCTTAAAGGAGGAGAGAGAGAGGTTTAGGGAGGGAATTCCAGAGCTTAGGGCCTCGGCAGCTGAAGGCACGGCCGCCAATGGTGGAGCGATGAAAATCAGGGAAACGCAAGAGGCCAGAATTGGAGAAACGCAGATCTCGGAGACTGGAGGAGGTTACAGAGATAGGGAGGGGCGAGGCCATGGAGGGATTTGAAAACAAAGCTGAGAATTTAAAAATCGCGGCATTGCCAGACCGGGAGCCAATGTAGGTCAGCGAGCACAGGGGGTAACATAGAAACATAGAAGATAGGAGCAGGAGTAGGCCATTCGGCCCCTCGAGCCTGCTCCACCATTCGATGAGATCATGGCTGATCATCCAAACTCAGTACTCTGTACCTGCCTTCTCCCCATATCCCTTGATACCTTTAGCTTTAAGAAATATATCGGGAACATTCTTCCTGCATCTAGTTTGTCCAGACCTGTCAGAATTTTATATGTTCCGATGAGATCCCCTCTCATTCTTCTATACTCCAGCGAGTATAAGCCCAATCGACCCAATCTCTCCTCATGTGTCATTCCTGCCATCCCAGGTATCAGCCTTGTGAATCTTCGCTGAACTCCTTCCATGGCAAGAACATCCTTCCTCAGATAAGGCGACCAAAACTGCACACAGTACTCAAGGTGTGGTCTCACCAAGGCCCTGTACAACTGCAGCAAGACATCCTTGTTCCTATACTCAAACCCTTTCGCTATGAAGGCCAACATACCATTTGCCTTCTTCACCGCCTGCTGCACCTGCATGCTTACCTTCAGCGACTGGTGCACAAGGACACCCAGGTCTCGTTGCACTTCCCCTTCTCCCAATCTATTGCCATTCAGATAATAGTCTGCCTTTCTGTTTTTGACACCAAAGTGGATAACCTCGCATTTATCCATGTTATATTGCATCTGCCACGCTTCTGCCCACTCACCCAACCTGTCCAAATCATCCTGGAGTTTCTCAGTATCCTCCTCGGAGCACACACGCCCACCCAGCTTTGTGTCATCTGCAAACTTGGAGATATTACATTTAGTTCCCTTATCCAGATCATTAATGTATATTGTGAATAGCTGGGGTCCAAGGACCGAACCCTGCGGTACCCCACTAGTCACTGCCTGCCACTCGGAAAAAGACCCATTAATTCCTACTCTCTGCTTTCTGTTCGCCAACCAGTTCTCTATCCAAGTCAATACCTTGCCCCCAATCCCATGTGCCTTAACTTTACACGCTAATCTCTTATGCGGGACCTTATCGAAAGCCTTTTGAAAGTCCAAATACACCACATCTACTGGTTCTCCCTTATCTATTTTCCCAGTTACATCCTCAAAAAATTCCAGTAGATTAGTCAAACACGATTTACCTTTTGTAAATCCATGTTGACTTTGTCCGATCCTGTCACTGTTTTTCAAATGCTCAGCTATTACATCCTTTATAATGGACTCTAGCATTTTCCCCCCTACCGATGTCAGGCTTACCGGTCTGTAATTCCCCGCTTTCTCTCTACCACCCTTTTTGAATAGTGGGGTAACATTAGCTACCCTTCAATCCATGGGTACAGTTCCAGATTCCATCGAATGTTGGAAGATGATCAGCAATGCATCTACTATTTCTAGGGCCACTTCCTTAAGTACCCTAGGATGTAGATTATCAGGCCCTGGGGATTTATCGGCCTTCAATCCCGTCAATTTCCCTAACACCATTTCCCTGCAAATACTGATTTCTTTCAGTTCCTCCCTTTCATCAGACCGTATGTTCTCCAACATCTCTGGGAGGTTATTTGTGTCCTCCTTTGTGAAGACAGAACCAAAATATGCATTTAATTGGTCTGCCATTTCTTTGTTCCCCATTATAACTTCCCCCACTTCTGACTGCAAGGGACCTACACTTGATTTCACTAATCTTTTTCTCTTCACATATCTATAAAAGCTCTTACAGTCAGTTTTTATGTTCCCAGCAAGCTTACTTTCATATTCTATTTTCCCCTTCTTAATTAATCCCTTTGTCCTCCTTTGTTGAATCCTAATCTGCTCCCAATCCTCAGGGTTACCGCTTTTTCTGGCCAATTTATATGCCCTCTCCTTGAATCTTATGCTATCCCTAATTTCCCTTGTTAGCCATGGTTGAGTCACCCTTTTTGTTTTATTCTTATGCCACACTGGGATGAACAAATTCTGTAGTTCATCCATGCAGTCTTTGAATGTTTGCCATTGCCTATCCACCGTCAACCCTTTGAGTGACATTCCCCAATCAATCCTACCCAATTCGTGCCTCATACCATCATAGTTTCCTTTATTTAAATTCTAGTCTCTGATTCAACTACTTCATTCTCCATCCTAATGAAGAATTCTATCATATTATGATCACTCTGACCCAAGGGGCCTCGTACAACAAGATTGCTAATTAATCCTTTCTCGTTACATAATACCCAGTCTAAGATGGCCTGATCTCTGGTTGGTTCCTCGACATACTGTTCCAGAAAACCATCCCGTAAACATTCTAGGAATTCCTCCTCCACAGTATTTTTACTAATTTGGTTAGCCCAATTTATATGTAAATTAAAGTCACCCATGATGACTGCTGTGCCCTTACTGCATGCTTCTCTAATTTCCCTTTTAATGCCGTCCCCAACCTCCGTATTACTGTTTGGAGGTCTATATACCACTCCCACTAACGTTTTCTGCCCCTTGTTATTTCTCAGTTCTACCCATACAGATTCCGCATCATCAGAGCTAATATCCTTCCTTTCAATTGTGTTAATCCCCTCTTTAACCAGCAATGCTACCCCATCTCCCTTTTTTGCCTATCTTTCCTAAATATTGAATACCCCTGGATGTTGAGTTCCCAGCCTTGGCCACCCTGGAGCCATGTTTCTGTAATCCCAATCAAATCGTATTCATTTACCTCTATTTGCGCAGCTAATTCATCCACCTTGTTCCGAATGCTCCTTGCATTAAGACACAAAGCCTTCAGGCTTGTTTTTTTAACGCTCTCAGACCTATATGAATTATTATTTACTGTGACCATGTTTGATTTAAACCGTTGAGTTCTTTGCCTTCTACTTTTGTTTTTCTCCTTCCTGTCTTTTGCTTTTATCCTTGTTTCCCTTTCCTCTGTCTCCCTGCTCAGGTTCCCAACCCCCTGCCACTTTAGTTTAAACCCTCCTCAACAGCACTAGCAAACACTCCCCCTAGGACATCGGTCCCGGCCCTGCCCAGGTGCAGACCGTCCCGTTTGTACTGGTCCCACCTCCCCCAGAACCGGTTCCAATGTCCAAGGAATTTGAATCCCTCCCCCTTGCACCATTCCTCTAGCCACGTATTGATTTGAAATATCCTCCTATTTCTACTCTGACTAGCACGTGGCACTGGTAGCAATCCTGAGATTACTACCTTTGAGGTCCTATTTTTTAATTTACCTCCTAACTCCCTATATTCTGCTTTTTTTACCTATATCGTTGATGCCTATGTGCACCACAACAACTGGCTGTTCGCCCTCCCCCTCCAAAATGTTCTGTAGCCGCTCCGAGACGTCCTTGACCCTTGCACCAGGGAGGCAACACACCATCCTGGAGTCTCGTTTGCGGCCTCAGAAACGCCTATCTATTCCCCTTACAATTGAGTCCCCTATCACTATAGCTCTTCCACACTTTTTCCTCCCAGCCTGTGCAGCAGAGCCACCCATGGTGCCAGGAAGTTGGCTGCTGCTGCCTTCCCCTGATAAGTCATCCCCCCCAACAGTATCCAAAGTGGTATATCTGTTTGAGAGGGGGATGGCCACAGGGGACCCTTGCATTACCTGCCTGCACCTCTTATTCTGCCTGGTGGTCACTCATTCACTTCCTGCCTGTACACCCTTTGCCTGCGATGTGACCAACTCGCTAAACGTGCTATCCACGACGTTCTCAGCATCGTGAATGCTCCAATATGCATCCATCTGCAGCTCCAGCGTGGTAGCTGCAGCTGGATACACTTCCCACACACATGGTCGTCAGGGACACAGGAAGCGTCCTTGATTTCCCACATATAGCAGGAGGAGCATATCACGGGGCGGAGCTCTCCTGCCATGACTTACCCTTTAATTAATTAAAATTAAATTAAATGAATCCCACCAATTTCACTTCAATTAAATGATATACTCAAGGGCCCTTTCCCGACACTGGCCTCTGTAAAAAGCCCACGAAAGTTAGTTTAACTACTCACTGTGCTGCTGCTCTCTCCGCTCCCGACACTGGCCCCTGTAAAAAAGCCCGCGAAATAAACTTAAAAACTTAACAAAAACACTCACCTGCAACTCACCAATGAGCGCTCTCCCTCTAGTAATGGGCTATGAACTACTCAGCAGAAATACACTTAAAACTGAACAAAAAACTTAACAGAAAATACCCACCAGCTACTCACCAATCAGCTCCCCTCTGACCACCTCACTTCTGAATTCTGACGTCACTCCTGTGCTGAGTTCCTGTCGCTGACTTTGTGCCTCTCGCAGGTCCGCTGCTCAGCTCCGGGTGATGGGTGAACGGAACTTGGTGTGAGTTAGGATATGGGCAGCAAAGGAGGAGAGCGAGGCGGAAAGGTTTGGAAAGGGAATTCCTTAGGGCCTAGATGGCTGAAGGCACGGCCACCCATGGTTGGGTGAAGGAAGTGGGGGATGCGCAAGAGGCCAGAACTGGAAAAACGTAGAGTTCTCAGAGGGTTGTAGGGCTGGAGGAGGTGACAGATAGGGAGGGGCGAGACCACGGAAGGATTTGAACACAAGGATGAGGATTTTTGAATCAAGATCAAAGTCTTTCCAAGACTTGAATACTGTTCCCATCCGTGGAGAACTTTATTTGACCTCTTTCTTGCACTCTTAGACAGAAACATAGGCTCCAACTGCCCCCATTTCTCCTACATCTTCAGGCTTTTACAACCCAAACTTGGTTTCATGGTTTACCTCCTCTACTCTCCTTTTTCAACCTGCACTAAGGGGTTTGCCTCTCCCCGTTGGTTTCTCAATAAAAACACATCTGATACAATAGAAAAATGATTTATCTAATGTATTCGATACAAGTTCAGATTGCTGGATGCTCTTTATAACACGGTCCTCCAGCTTCATGTGTTTTGTGTGTTGTGTTGTAATGAAATTTATTAAAGCAAATGATATAATATGAAAAAATCATATGCTGCAGGGAGTTGAGACTAAGTAGAGCCTTCAGGTGAATCGGGGTTAAATAGCAGGGGATAATTGGACCAGGGTATGCAAATGTTATTCAGTTCCCATTTTCTGTAATTTTTAAATAATACTTCTAAATTCATATTATTATTTAGTTAAATTGCAAAACTTGGGGCAAGTTGAGAAGCAGAGTTGGTTGGAGCATTGGCGTTCCTGTACAGGATGAGAAGCTGGGAGCCACAATATGGGAGCACTTCAGTGCCACCACTGGTGGGAGGGTGTAATTATAGCGTGACGAGTTTACATAGGCAATTCTCATTATAAATGTCAATAGAGGAATTTATAGCGGATTTGTGTTTTTATTGAGAAACCAATGGGAAGAGGCAAGGCCCTTAGTGCACAGACTTGACATTTCTAATATATTATAACATTTTGTTTTTGGTATACTCTATAATCAATAAATTGCAAAGTTTTTACACATTTTGAACAGATTTAAAAATGAAACTCTTGTCAATAAATGTGTCCTTTTTGCTCCGAGAGAGAAAGGGGACCGTGTTTTTACAAGTGGAACCATCACTGGCGGTTATGCGGAGTATACCGTCGCTTCAGATGACTCAGTTTACCCTTTGCCAGATACTCTTAGCTACAAGGAAGGATCGGCTATTGGAACTCCTTACTTCACTGCGTACCGAGCGCTCCTGCACAAGTAAGACAACCGTAAATCTTATATCGACTGTAATTGTTTTTACCATGAGAGACGTCACACTATTGCAGGAGTTGCGTTGTCTTTACCCATTGGTATACCTTAACACGCAGACCCTTAACACTTGTTGGCTCCTTGAGTATCAGCCGTGACTCAGTGGGTAGCACACTCGCCTCTGAGTAAGAAGGTTGTGGGTTCAAGTCCCACTCCAGGGACTTGAGCTCAAAAATCTAGGCTAACACTCCAGTGCAGTACTGAGGGAGTGCTGCACTATCGGAGGTGCCGTCTTTCGGATGAGACGTTAAAACCAAGGCCCTATCTGCTCTCTAAGATGGACGTAAAAGATCCCACAGTAGTATTTCAAAGAGGAGCAGGGGAGTTCTCCCCAGTGTTCTAGCCAATATTTATCCTTCAACCAACATCACTAAAACAGATTATCCGGTCATTATTGCTGTTTGAAAGGCACTATAGAAACGCAAGTCCTTTTTTTTCCTATATCTGTATCATTTATGGCAAATAAACAATATAGAGTGCAGCAGTATAAAATATTAGTCCCCTACGCTGTGTGATAATTAACGGGTTACAAAGCCCTATTTGAGATGGACATAGTCACAGTCTTCTACTTGACATTTACAAACATATAGAATCATAGAAATTTACAGCACAGAAGGAGGCCATTCGGCCCATCGTGTCTGTGCCTGCCGACAAAGAGCTATCCAGCCTAATCCCACTTCCCAGCTCTTGGTCCGTAGCCCTGTAGGTTATGGCACTTCAAGTGCATATCCAAGTACTTTTTAAATGTGATGAGGGTCTCTGCCTCTACCACCCTTTCAGGCAGTGAGTTCCAGACCCCCATCACCCTCTGGTTGAAAAAAATTCTCCTCAAATCCCCTCTAAACCTCATCCAATTACTTTAAATCTATGCCCCCTGGTTATTGACCCTTCTGCTAAGGGAAATAGGTCCTTCCTATCCACTCTATCTAGGCCCCTCATAATTTTATACACCTCAATTAGGTCTCCCCTCAGCCTCCTCTGTTCCAAAGAAAACAACCCCAGCCTATTCAATCTTTCCTCATAGCTAAAATTCCCCAGCCCAGGCAACATCCTCGTAAACCTCCTCTGTACCCTCTCTAGTGCAATCAAACCCTTCCTGTAATGTGGTGACCAGAACTGCATGCAGTATTCTAGCTGCAGCCTAACTAGTGTTTTATACAATTCAAGCATAACCTCCCTCTCTTATATTCTATGCCTCGGCTAATAAAGATGATGCGGAGATGCCGGTGTTGGACTGGGGTGGACAAAAGTGAGAAGTCGCACAACACCAGGTTATAGTCCAACAGCTTTATTTGAAATCACAAGCTTTCGGAGCGCTGCTCCTTCGTTCACCTGACGAAGGAGCAGCGCTCCGAAAGCTTGTGATTTCAAATAAAGCTGTTGGACTATAACCTGGTGTTGTGCGACTTCTCACTTTCGGCTAATAAAGGCAGGTATTCCGTATGCCTTCTTAACCACCTTATCTGCCTGTCCCACTACCTTCAGGGATCTGTGGACATGCACTCCAAGGTCCCTCTGATCTTCTGCACTTCTCAGTGTCCTACCATTTATTGTGTATTCCCTTGCCTTGTTAGCCCTCCCCAAATGCATTACCTCACACTTCTCCAGATTGAATTCCATTTGCCACTGTTCTGCCCACCTGACCAGTCCATTGATATCTTTCTGCAGTCTACAGCTTTCTTCTTCATCAACCACCACACGGCCAATTTTTGTATCATCTGCAAACTTCTTAATCATACTTCCTACATTCAAGTCCAAATCATTGATATATACCACAAAAAGCAAAGGACCCAGTACTGAGCCCTGCGGGACCCTATTGGAAACAGCCTTCCAATCTCAAAAACACCCTTTGACCATTACCCTTTATTTCCTGCCTCTGAGCCAATTTTGGATCCAACTTGCCACTTTGCCTTGGATCCCATGGGCTTTTACTTTCGTGACCAGTCTGCCATGTAGTCCTCTACTTGACATTTACAAACATATGGAATTCACGGGCAGGAAAAGAGCAGCGGGTTCATCAAGCCTGCGCCACACCATGATGGCTGGAGCATCGTGACTAGACCCTTCCTACCCCTCCTCCCCCCACCCTGCAGCCATGTAATCTCCTGAGGTAATAAAACAGAGAAAAAATCCGGGCCAATAAGGGAAAAAAATCCTCTGGAATATTCCTCTCCGACCCCCTCAGGTGATGGAAACCAGTCCGGGAGATGGTGGTACATATTAATGAAAGTTGATCATTATGAAATGCTTCGCCTGTAAACACTGCAAAATAAACCCTGACTGAATCTGCCAGAAGTTTGTAATGAGTGCTGTCACTGTGTGGCTCAGGAAGTCCGTTTACGTCTCTGATTATCCCTCTGTTTTATTATCCAATGTTTGTGTTCCATCAAATGAAATGAACAAATGAGGATTTGACAAGTGATTTGTCAAGGCAACACATCCTGCGACAGATTAAGAATTTAGGAACCGGAGGAGGCCCTTCAGCCCCTTGAGCCTGTTTGTGGCTAATCTGTATCTTTACTTGATCTACTTGGTTCCGTAACCCTTAATACCCTTACCTAACAAAAATCTATCAATCTCAATTTTGACATTTTCAATTGACCCCCAGCCTCAACAACTTTTTGGGGGAGAGAGTTCCAGATTTCCACTGCCCTTTGTGTGAGGAAGTGCTTCCTGACATCACCCCTGAACGGCCTGGCTCTAATTTTAAGGTTAAGCCACCTTGTTCTGCACTCCCCCCACCAGAGGAATTAGTTTCTCTCTATCGACCCTATCAAATCCTTTAATCATCTTAAACATCTCGATTAGATCACCCCTCAGTCTTTTATACTCAAGGGAATACAAGCCTAAATTCGGCAGATTTCCTGCCCAGTTCCCACAGTTTTGACGGAAGTCACCCCAGAGGTCGTGTAAATGCCGGTATCCGAGCAGTGAGCAATCACCAGCTTCAGTTCTAGTTGTGGAGAAATCCCAAACGGACAATCTCTCATTTGGACTCCTTTCTGTTTCAGAGCCCGTGCGAGAGCAGCAGAGACGGTTCTGGTTCATGGAGCGAGCGGAGGGGTAAGCTGCATTGACTAAAGGCCCAGGAGTTCTGGGGCAAATCATAATACTTGGGGATTGCTGCAGCCTCGTATAACCAATGACATTGCTACTGGATGCCAATCTTTCATTCGCGAAACTCCGTCTCTCTGGAATTCTCTCCCCAAATCATGTTGTCCTGCCATCTGCCTCCCTGAATTTCAAAGTCCATCTCTTGTCCTCGTTCCCCCAGTTCCTCCTTTATCCCGTTGGTGTCTACTTCTTCACCCTATGAAATACTTTATAGAGAGAATAAGTTTTCATCCACTATATTCCAGAGGCTAAACCATAGATACATGCGATTCTTTTCTATTTTATCTATATACAGGAAACTCTTTGGTATCCGGCACCGGCGTGGTGCCGGTTGATCGAAAGTTCCGGATAACGGAGAGTTATATCTACCGAGGCTATTTTTAACAAAGAAAAATAAAAAAATCAAGAAATGTGCAGTATACAGTATTTGGGTACTCACCTACAGAATGTTGTGTTAAATGGATGGTGGAAGATGCTTGATTAAGTACAGTACTACCCCCACTGACTAACTCGGCGTTCGCGGGCTCGGGCTCTGACTCGCCAACATTGCCGGTTATTTGAGAGGAGTTTTCGGAGTACTCGGCGTTCGCGGGAGACTCGGCAACATTGCCGGTTATTTGAGAGGAGTTTTCGGAGTACTCGGCGTTCGCGGGAGACTCGGACTGCGACTCGGCAACATTGCCGGTTATTTGAGAGGAGTTTTCGGAGGATGATTTTTGCCGGTTAAGAGAGAATTCCGGTGCCGGTTAAACAAGAGTTTCCTGTAGTTGAACACCGTTGGAAGGGCAGAGCTTAAACTTGCCCCAATCCTTAGTCTCTATTCACGTTCAAGTACAAAATAGTTTAGAACCACAGAATTTTACAGCACAGAAGGAGGCCATTTGGCCCATTGTGTCTGTGCTGGCTCCTTGCAACAGCAATCCAAAACTAATCCCTCTGCCCTGCTTTCTCCTCGTAGCCCTCCATCTTCCTCTACTCCAGATATTTTCCCTTAAAAGGCGCGATGGTCTCTGCCTCAATCACTCCCTGTGGAAAAGCAACCCATGCTCCAACCAAACCCTACGCAATAGAAATTTCCCCTGATCTCTCTCCTTACTTTTTAGTGACAGTTTTAAATCGATGACCTTTCATTACTGACTTCCGAACCAGAGGAGATATTCTTTCCCTATTCAACTTAATCAAACCCCTCACAATTTTTAAAACCTCTATTAAATCTATTGGTCTTCTCTGATCTAGTAGAAATAACCCACCATCTCGAGTATCTCATTGTAATTATAATTTTCCATTTCTGGTATTAAGACACGCATTCGAATCATACAGCACAGAAAGAGGGCATTCAGCCCATCGTGCCTGTGCCAGCTCTTTGAAAGAGCTCTCCAATTAGTCCCACTATATTTCATGTTACATGTGTCCATGTTTGAAATCACCCTGTGCGATATCGGTGTCAAACACGTTTCTATGAAATTCCTCTTTATTTTTTTACTTTTTATAACACTTTGTTTAAATAGTTTGTACAAACCCGTGGGATTATTAATATTGCACAGCACAATCTCAGCGCTGCTTTTCCTGACTCGTATCCGCGTGCGGAAAAAAATGAATAAATCTCAATTTGAAATCAGAAGTGCAGTCTGGAAAAAAATGTTAGCAATTGGAATTTGGATTTCTGAACTTGCTTGCAGCAGTTGGAGAGCAGAGCTATTGTGTTTGGCTGGAGTGGGACCACTGATGAAATTGAGAAGCTGCCTCCATGAAAGGTAGTGCGTAATTATTGTACTGACTTTCAGGTTGGGATAGCAGCCTGTCAGATTGCCAGAGCCTATGGTCTAAAGGTGCTTGGTACAGCCGGGACTCAGGAAGGACTAAGTCTGGCTCAGCAGAATGGAGCTCACAAGACTTTCAACCACAGGGAGACTGGCTACATCGATAAGATCAAGGTACAGACCCAGCACTTCTAAATCTCCATTGGTCATGCATTGACTATATTTACATTTCCTAAGGCTGCGTGGTTCCGCAACGAAACAAGGCACAAGAGTTAGCAGACTGACTAATGACTCAGTATTGCTGGCAGGCCCTGTCAGTCTTCTTTTTGTCTCCTGGCACTCAAGTATAAAAAGGATGGTGTAGCCCACGGCTGTGGTCCTGGCCAGAGGATTGCGAGTAATCAACAGCCGTGTAAAAAGAGAGAACTTGCATTTCTATAGCGCCTTTCATGACCTCAGGACGTCCCAAAGCGCTTTACAGCGAATTAAATACTTTCTGAAGTGTAGTTACTCTTGTAATGTAGGAAACGTGGCAGCCAATTTGCTCACAGCAAGCTCCCACAAACAGCAATGAAATAAATCACCAGATAATCTGTTTTAGTGATATCGGTTGAGGGATAAATGTTGGCCAGGAAAACTCCCCTGCTCTTCTTCGACATAGTGGCTGTGGGATCTTTTACGGCCACCTGAGAGGGCAGACGTGGCCTCGGTTTAATGTCTCATCCAAAAGACTGTACTTCCGACAGTGCAGCGCTCCTTCAGTACTGCCCCTCCGACAGTGCGGCTCTCCCTCAGTACTGCCCCTCCGACAGTGCAGCGCTCCCTCAGTACTGACCCTCCGACAGTGCAGCGCTCCCTCAGTACTGCCCCTCCGACAGTGCTGCGCTCCCTCAATACTGCCCCTCCGACAGTGCTGCGCTCCCTCAATACTGCCCCTCCGACAGTGCAGTGCTCCCTCAGTACTGACCCTCCGACAGTGCAGCGCTCCCTCAGTACTGCCCCTCCGACAGTGCAGCGCTCCCTCAATACTGCACTGGTAGTTTCAGCCTAGACTTTGCTTTTAAATCTCTGAAGTGGGACTTGAACCCACAACCTTCTGATTCAGAGGCGAGAGTGCTACCAACTGGGCTACGGCTGATGCCTGTCTTCAGAGAAGGGGGTTGATTCAGGGTCAATTTGTACCTTGAAGAATGAGCTGGATGGATAGCTGTTCAAATCATATAGCACAGAAGGAGGCCATTCAGCTCATCGTGCCTGTGCCGGCTGTTTGAAAGAGCTCTCCAATTAAGAGATAGCTCAGCCTCTTTGAGTTTTCTTTGGATGAGGTTGGGAAGCAACTTAAAGTCGGGGATGAACATGCTGGGAGGGGGGAAGAAGCCATGATAAAACAATTGGTTCCATTTGGAGCTGTGTTGATGGGCTGAATGGCCTTTTCTTGCTCCTATGCTTGCTGACACTCGCTTTCCCTCATCAGGTTCAGTCCCCTTTGCGCTTCAAGACTGTCGTAATCATGTCTCCTCAAAAAGCAAACTCCATCCTTGAATCGCGTGCTCTCGCCAACTGCCTCTCAGGCTCCAACCTCCTTTTCCTCTCCTGTTCATTTTGGATAATTCCTGCCCTCTGGAGCAATGCACTGAGGTCAGCCAATCAACAGAGTGAGAGGACTGGGTTTGTGCAGCACAAACAATCAATAGTGGCTCAAAAGATGGACTATGACCATAAAAGTGTTTACAGTGAACGATTTTCCACCGCACAGTTTGGGTCAAACACTCAGCCTCTTCATTGCTTTGTTTATCCTTTCTGACCAATCATTTGCTGCTGCTTCGAATCTATTAAGTTGATCATTAAGCCGAGTCATAAGGCTTTGTGGGTTCAAGCCCTACTGCAGAGACTTGAGCACCAAATCTAGGCTGGCACTCCAGTGCAGTACTGAGGGAGTGCTGCACTGTCGGAGGGGCAGTACTGAGGGAGTGCCGCACTGTCGGAGGGAGCGCTGCACTGTCAGAGGGGCAGTACTAAGGGAGCGCTGCACTGTCAGAGGGGCAGTACTGAGGGAGTGCTGCACTGTCAGAGGAGCAGTACTGAGGGACCGCTGCACTGTCAGAGGGGCAGTACTGAGGGAGTGCTGCACTGTCGGAGGGGCAGTACTGAGGGAGTGCTGCACTGTTGGAGGGAGCGCTGCACTGTCAGAGGGGCAGTACTGAGGGAGCGCTGCACAGTCGGAGGGGCAGTACTGAGAGTGCTGCACTGTCAGAGGGGCAGTACTGAGGGAGCGCTGCACTGTCAGAGGGGCAGTACTGAGGGAGCGCTGCACTGTCAGAGGGGCAGTACTGAGGGAGTGCTGCACTGTCAGAGGGGCAGTACTGAGGGAGCGCTGCACTGTCGGAGGGAGCGCTGGACTGTCAGAGGGGCAGTGCTGAGGGAGTGCCGCACTGTCGGAGGGGCAGTACTGAGGGAGAGCTGCACTGTCGGAGGGGCAGTACTGAGGGAGTGCTGCACTGTCGGAGGGGCAGTACTGAGGGAGCGCTGCACTGTCGGAGGGGCAGTACTGAGGGAGCGCTGCACTGTCTGAGGGGCAGTACTGAGGGAGCGTTGGACTGTCAGAGGGGCAGTGCTGAGGGAGCGCTGCACTGTCAGAGGGGCAGTACTGAGGGAGCGCTGCACTGTCGGAGGGGCAGTACTGAGGGAGTGCTGCACTGTTGGAGGGGGAGTACTGAGGGAGCGCTGCACTGTCGGAGGGGCAGTACTGAGGGAGCGCTGCACTGTCGGAGGGGCAGTACTGAGGGAGCGCTGCACTGTCGGAGGGGCAGTACTGAAGGAGCGCTGCACTGTCGGAGGCGCAGTCTTTCCAATGCGACGTTAAACCGAGACCCCGTCTGGCCTCTCAGGTGGATGTAAACGATTCCACGGCAATATTTCGAAGAATAGCAGGGGAGTTCTCCCCGGTGTTCAGGGCCATTATTTATCGCTCAAGCAACATCACTAAAAACAGATTATCTGGTCATTAACTCATTGCTGTTTGCGGGAGCTTGCTGTGCACAAATTGGCTGCTGCATTTCCTACATTGCAACAGTAACTACACTTCAAAAAAAGTACTTAATTGGCTGTGAACCGCTTTGGGACGTCCTGAGGTTGTGAAACGCGCTCTAGAAATGCAAGTCTTTCTTTCTTTTGACCGCCCGACTTTGGTTCAGCTAAGTTGACCAAGTAGTTTATCGAAGCGATTCAGTTGCGAGCAGGAATGGAGAAAGCAAACCAACATAATGGTCTAATTCGGTTGGTTAGAAAATTGTACCTTGATTAGGATTATCATTTACATGTAGCTGATTAATAACCTCCACTTTTTTCCGTTAAGGATTATACAGGAGGTCGAGGAGTGAATATGATCATAGAAATGTTGTCCAATGTGAATCTGAGCAACGATCTGCAACTCCTTTCAAATGGTGGGCGAGTGATTGTAAGTAAGAGGTCACTGAACAGTGTAATCGCACAGCAGCTGATTATATTGGCACTGTAATTGGTCTTCATTTTATTGAACAGCCCCTTGAGGCTGCTACATATATCTAGAATGTACAGCACAGACACAAGCCAGTCGGCCCAACTGGTCCATGCCGGTGCTTATGCTCCACACGTGCCTCCTCCCACCCCATTTCATCTAATCCGCCATTCAATTAGATTGTGGCTGATCTGTATCTTAACTCCATATACCCGCCTTGGTTCTGTAATCCTTAATACCCTTACCCAACAAAAATCTATCAATCTCAGTTTTGACATTTTCAATTGACCCCCAGCCTCAAAACATTTTTGGGGGAGAGAGTTCCAGATTTCCGCTACCCTTTGTGTGAAGAAGTGCTTCCTGACATCATCCTTGAACGGCCTGGCTCTAATTTTAAGGTTTTGCCCCCTTGTTCTGGACTCCCCCCACCAGAGGAAATAGTTTCTCTCTACCCTATCACCTCCTTTAATTATCTTAAACATCTCAATTAGATCAACCCTTAATCTTCTATAATCAAGGGAATACAAGCCTAGTCCCTGGAACGTCTTCATAATTTAACCCTTTTAGCCCCGGTATCATTCTGGTGAATCTGCGCTGCAACCCCTCCAAGGCCAATATATCCTTTCTGAGGTGAGGTGCCCAGAACTGAATGCAGTTGGCAGTAAGATGTGCAATTTACACTGCAGTTAGAACTGCTTTTATTCTACAGATTGTAGGCTGCAGAGGTTCCATTGAGATAAATCCCAGGGATACCATGGCCAAGGAGTCCAGCATCATCGGGGTTGCATTGGGTACTGCAACTAAGGTAAGAAGGGCACTTTTCAAATGGTTGTTTTAAGGATCAGAGGGTAGGGTTCTCGCACGGACTCCTAATGCACCCGTACCACCTTCATCAACACAGCACAGAGAGGGATTTGCTACAAGTGTTAATGTACGAGAACAGTAACAAATAGAATTTCTACCCTTCCGTGTGTGTAAGCGACCAACACAGGAATTTATCGTTCTTAAATGTGTTTTTTTAGGTTTTTCCCCTTCCTTACAACTACAAGTTAATTATTTGGCTCTTACTTTATCTGTTTAGCAGCCTTTGACACGGTTGACCACTCCATCCTTCTCCAACGCCTCTCCACCATCGTCCAGCTGGGTGGGACAGCACTCGCCTGGTTCCATTTTTATCTATCTAATCGTAGCCAGAGAATCACCTGAAACGGCTTCTCTTCCCACTCCCGCATAGTTACCTCTGGTGTCCCCCAAGGATCTATCCTTGGCCCCCTCCTATTTCTCATCTACATGCTGCCCCTTGGCGACATCATCCGAAAACACAGCATCAGTTTCCACATATACGCTAACGACACCCAGCTCTACCTCACTACCACTTCTCTCAACCCCGCCATGGTCTCTAAATTGTCCGACTGCTTGTCTGACATCCAGTTCTGGATGAGCAGAAATTTTCTCCAATTAAATATTGAGAAGACTGAAGCTATTGTTTTCGGTCCCCGCCACAAACTCCGTTCCCTAGCCACTGACTCCATCCCTCTCCCTAACATCTGTCTGAGGCTGAACCACACTGTTCGCAACCTTGGTGTCATATTTGACCCTGAAATGAGCTTCCGACCACATATCTGCAGCATCACTAAGACCGCCTATTTCCACCTCTGTGACATCGCCCGTCTCCGCCCTTGCCTCAGCTCATCCGCTGCTGAAACCCTCATCCATGCCTTTGTTACCTCTAGACTTGACTATTCCAACGCACTCCTGGCTGGCTTCCCACATTCTACCCTATGTAAACTTCAGCTCATTCAAAACTTGGCTGCCGGTGTCCTAACTCGCACCAACTCCCGTTCGCCCATCACCCCTGTGCTCGCTGACACACATTGACTCCCGGTTAAGCAACGCCTTGATTTCAAAATTCTCATCTTTGTTTTCAAATCTCTCCATGCCCTTGCCCCTCCCTATCTCTGTAATCTCCTCCAGCCCCACAACCCCCCACCCCCGAGATATCTGCGCTCCTCTAATTCTGCCCTCTTGAGCATCTCTGATTATAATCGCTCAACTATTGGTGGCTGTGCCTTCTGTTGCCTAGGCCCGAAGCTCTGGAATTCCCTGCCTAAACCTCTCCGCCTCTCTTTCCTAATTTAAGACTCTCCTTAAAACCTACCTCTTTGGACCAAGCTTTTGATCACCTGCCCTAATTTATCCTTATGTGGCTCGGTGTCAAATTCTTTGGGGGAAAAATTGAGTTGTGCCCCCGCGGGCGAAATTGAGTGGTAGTGCCCCAAGAGGGAAGCGGGGCGCTACTGGAAGCTCCCCTTCTTAAAGGTAAAGGGCCCAGCTGGGCCACCGGGGATCGGAGTGCCGGCAAAAGAGCCCGGCACTCGAGAAGTGGGGGGGCGAGTCAGGAGGCCGGGGACGGCAGCGGAGGCAGGCGGCCAGCAACAAAAATGGCCGCCCGGCACCTCGTCTTTATATAGCACCGCCCCGGCCACAGGTAGGCCCCCCTGACCCCGGCGGACATAGCGTCTGGCGGTAAGTCAGGGAGCGCTACCGAAGATCGCAGCCGGGGCACGAGCGGGGCGCTGCGCACGGCGATGATGTCATCGCCGGCGGCGGGGCGCTGACGGTTAGCGCTGCCGCTAACCTCCTGCTGAATTTCGCGGGAGGCGTTGGTCGCACCGTGCCCGGTCACTAGTTGCTTTGCGCACCGTTAGCGTCCTCTTAGGGCGCTAACAGGAGGCGCAAAGCAACCAAATTTTCCCCCCTTGTCTTTTACTACTCCTGTGAAGCGCCTCGGGACGTCTTACTATGTTCAAGGCGCTATATAAATACAAGTTGTTGTTGGTGTTATTATTTACCTCAAAGGAGCAGAACGCAAGGTTTGTCAAAGCCCAGTCTAACACTACATACATTACTTCGCCCTGTGCTTGCTGACCTATATTGGCTCCAGTCCGGCAAGGCCTCCATTTTATTTTTAAATTCTCATCCTCTTCTTTTTCAAATTCCTCCATGGCCTCGCCCCTCCCTATCTCTGTAACCTCCTCCAGCTCTACAACCCTCCGAGATCTCTGCGCTCCTCCAATTCTGGCTGCTTGCCTCTGGCCGATTTAATTCCCCCACCGTTTGGCGGCCGTGCTTTCAGCTGCCTGGGCCCTAAACTCTGGAATTCCCTCCCTAACCCTCTCCGCCTCTCTCTAAAACCTACCTCTTTGACCAAGCTTTTGGTCACTTGTCCTAATATCTCCTTATGTGGCTTGGTGTCAATTTTGTCTGACAACGCCCCTGTGACGCGTCTTGGGATGTTTTACTATGTTAAAAGGCGCTGTATAAATGCAAGTTGTTGTTGCATTTATATAGGGCCTTTAACGACCTCGGGATGTCTGAAAGCGCTTTCACGGCCAATGAATGGTGAATTCTTCGAGTCTTTCTGTCTGCCGCAGGAGGATCGACTGGAGACGGCGGCTGCGTTCCTTGCGGGAATGGAAGCGGGCTGGCTGAGGCCGGTGGTGGGGCCGGAGTACCCACTGGACAAGGTGACTCAGGCTCATGAGGACATCATTAAGGCGTCTGGAGCGGCGGGCAAGATGATACTTACAATGTGATCGGTGTCTCCTGCGGGAGGAGCATCGCTGGCCAGCGAGCTTCAGGTCACCCCTGTCGAAACCAAAAGGGGATCTTTTAATATTCCCGATCAGCGGGGAATGGTTTTTTTTGAGGGGGTTGGGGCGAGGAGAGCGAGTAGGATTCCAGCGCTCCCATCGCACGGCACGATTGCACCCCCATTTGCACTTAATTTGGGCAAAAGAATGAACGCTGATTATGATTGATTTTAGCCACGATGCTCCGGCCATCGGAGTGTGGAGCAGGCTTGATGGACCAGCCGGTCTTTTCCTGCCCTGTTAATTTTGTGTGATTGTAACGCACTGACTGTGACTAAAAATCAGAATACGAGGGTCAGCAGACAAGAGGGGAATTGCTGTGGCTGCTGATCGCTGTTTGACGCTGCTACCCGACTTCCTCCTCTCCCATTATTTAAACACATTGATTTTCCACCCGTTTTAGCCTCCGTTAAAGTGGCGGGGTGAGATTGCTGATGGGCGCGGGCAGGCGATGGCACGGTAACCATGCCAACAGTGATTCCTAGCCCAGCACAGAAAGTTGGGTGCCGGGTAAAGGTGTGCCCTCGATGCCCCTGAATACATCCCACGTGTGGTCTGACTTACATTGTTACACAGGTCGGTCCCAGCAGCTTCGGGTTTATACAAACCCAGTCATACGTCGGATGGTCCACATGCCCTGTGACAGGGGCCAGAAGGGAATGTATGGCTTTTTGGCAGGAATATATACCGTGGAGACTCAAAATTATGAAGCGTTTTGATAAATAAGAAGAAACTGTTTCCACTGGCAGGAGGGTCAGTAAGCAGAGGACACAGATTTAAGATAATTGGCAAAAGAACCAGAGGGAGAGGAGATTTTTTTTTTTTAAATCCATCGAGTTGTTGTGATCTGGAATGCGCTGCCTGAAAGGGCGGTGGAAGCAGATTCAATAGTAACTTTCAAAAGGGAATTGGATAAATACTTGAAAAGGAAAGATTTGCAGGGCTATGGGGAAAGAGAAGGGGAGTGGGACTAATTGGAGAGCTCTTTCAAAGAGCCGGCACAGGCACGATGGGCCGAATGGCCTCCTGTGCTGTATGATCCTATTGTGATATAAAGACACCGCACATACTTTGGAGAAATGTGTTATCTACGAGGTCACTGAGACGAAGGGGAACAATTCAGAGCCACCGGTTGAGTGTTGGTGCGAATGTGCTTTACTTACTGTATTACTCACTGTACTCACTCCCACCGTTATCTATCTCCCTCTGTCGCTGTCTCTCTGTATCACTCACTGTACTCAGTCACACTGTTATCTATCTCCCTCTGTCGGTGTCTCTCTGTATCACTGTACTCAGTCACACTGTTATCTCTCTCCCTCTGTCGGTGTCTCTCTGTATCACTCACTGTACTCAGTCAAACCGTTATCTCTCTCCCCCTGTCGCTGTCGCTCTGTATCACTCACTGTACTCAGTCAAACCGTTATCTATCTCCCTCTGTCCCTGTCTCTCTCTATCACTGTAGTCAGTCACACCGTTATCTCTCTCCCTCTGTCGCTGTCTCTCTGTAACACTCACTGTACTCAGTCAAACCGTTATCTCTCTCCCTCTGTCGCTCTCTCTGTATCACCCACTGTACTCAGTCACACCGTTATCTATCTCCCTCTGTCCCTGTCTCTCTGTATCACTCACTGTACTCACTCCCACCGTTATCTATCTCCCTCTGTCGCTGTCTCTCTGTATCACCCACTGTACTCACTCCTACCATTATCTATCTCTCTCTGTTGGTGTCTCTCTCTATCACTGTAGTCAGTCACACCTTTATCTATCCCCATTCTCCAGCTCCTGGTCTCCTGCTCGCCTCTCTCGGGAACCTGGTCCCTGCCTGTTCACACTGGTGGCAGCTGTAGAGCAATCAGTGGGAATTGAAATCAAATTGGGTCTTTTATATGGCTCACCTTAGACATGCAAATATATGGAATCGAATGGCTCGTATGAATGATTTGCAATTTCGTGGTTGCTGCTTAATAAAGGAGTAAATTGTAAAATTCTTGGTGTGCTTACTGTTTGGGAGTTTTGTGTGGGAGGGACATCAAACGATTCGATGACTTTATCCAGTGAATAGCAGAAGGAAAATAGCAAAAACTCACAGAACGGGTCCACCAGCATCAGAGAAGTTAAATGTCCGGCAGAGACCCTTCATCAGAACCACCTGTGAGGTTAATCCGACTACTCTCTGATCACAGTTCACAAAACCGTTTTCTTTCGTTTGATGAGAAGCAGGTGGATGGACTTCAGAGACACACACACACACACACACACACAGGCATGGAGAGACACACACGGACAGACATGGAGAGAGACACAGGGACAGGCATGGAGAGAGAGACACACAGGGACAGGCATGGAGAGAGAGGGACAGGGACAGGCATGGAGAGAGAGACAGGGACAGGCATGGAGAGAGAGACAGGGACAGACATGGAGAGAGAGGGACAGGCATGGAGAGAGAGACAGACAGACATGGAGAGAGAGACGGACAGACATGGAGAGAGAGACGGACAGACATGGAGAGAGAGACAGGGACAGACATGGAGAGGGAGACAGGGACAGACATGGAGAGAGAGACAGGGACAGACATGGAGAGAGAGAGAGGGACAGACATGGAGAGAGAGAGAGGGACAGACATGGAGAGAGACAGGGACAGACATGGAGAGAGACACAGGGACAGACATGGAGAGAGACACAGGGACAGACATGGAGAGAGAGAGACAGGGACAGACATGGAGAGAGAGACAGGGACAGATATGGAGAGAGAGAGACAGAGGGACAGGCATGGAGAGAGAGGGAGGGACAGGCATGGAGAGAGAGACAGGGACAGGCATGGAGAGAGGGACAGGGACAGGCATGGAGAGAGAGACAGGGACAGACATGGAGAGAGACACAGGGACAGACATGGAGAGAGAGAGACAGGGACAGACATGGAGAGAGAGACAGGGACAGATATGGAGAGAGAGAGACAGGGACAGACATGGAGAGAGAGAGAGGGACAGATATGGAGAGAGAGACAGGGACAGACATGGAGAGAGAGAGAGGGACAGATATGGAGAGAGAGACAGGGACAGACATGGAGAGAGAGACAGGGACAGACATGGAGAGAGAGAGAGAGGGACAGACATGGAGAGAGAGGGACAGACATGGAGAGAGAGACAGGGACAGATATGGAGAGAGAGAGACAGAGGGACAGGCATGGAGAGAGAGGGAGGGACAGGCATGGAGAGAGAGACAGGGACAGGCATGGAGAGAGAGACACAGGGACAGGCATGGAGAGAGAGGGAGGGACAGGCATGGAGAGACACGGACAGGCATGGAGAGAGAGGGAGGGACAGGCATGGAGAGAGACACACAGGGACAGGCATGGAGAGAGAGACAGGGACAGATATGGAGAGAGAGAGACAGAGGGACAGGCATGGAGAGAGAGGGAGGGACAGGCATGGAGAGAGACACAGGGACAGGCATGGAGAGAGAGGGAGGGACAGGCATGGAGAGAGACACACAGGGACAGGCATGGAGAGAGAGACACACAGGGACAGACATGGAGAGAGAGACAGGGACAGGCATGGAGAGAGAGACAGGGACAGGCATGGAGAGAGGGACAGGGACAGGCATGGAGAGAGAGACAGGGACAGACATGGAGAGAGAGAGACAGGGACAGACATGGAGAGAGGGACAGGGACAGGCATGGAGAGAGAGACGGACAGGCATGGAGAGAGAGACAGGGACAGGCATGGAGAGAGAGACAGGGACAGGCATGGAGAGAGGGACAGGGACAGACATGGAGAGAGAGACAGGGACAGATATGGAGAGAGAGGGACAGATATGGAGAGAGAGACAGGGACAGACATGGAGAGAGAGAGAGGGACAGACATGGAGAGAGAGAGAGGGACAGACATGGAGAGAGAGAGGGACAGATATGGAGAGAGACAGGGACAGACATGGAGAGAGAGAGAGGGACAGATATGGAGAGAGAGACAGGGACAGATATGGAGAGAGACAGGGACAGACATGGAGAGAGAGAGAGGGACAGACATGGAGAGAGAGAGAGGGACAGATATGGAGAGAGACAGGGACAGACATGGAGAGAGAGAGAGGGACAGACATGGAGAGAGAGAGGGACAGATATGGAGAGAGACAGGGACAGATATGGAGAGAGACAGGGACAGACATGGAGAGAGAGACAGGGACAGACATGGAGAGAGAGACAGGGACAGACATGGAGAGAGAGACAGGGACAGACATGGAGAGAGAGACAGGGACAGACATGGAGAGAGATAGGGACAGACATGGAGAGAGAGAGAGGGACAGACATGGAGAGAGAGACAGGGACAGATATGGAGAGAGACAGACAGACATGGAGAGAGAGACAGGGACAGACATGGAGAGAGAGAGACAGGGACAGACATGGAGAGAGAGGGACAGACATGGAGAGAGGGGGACAGGGACAGACATGGAGAGAGAGGGACACAGGGACAGACATGGAGAGAGAGACACACAGGGTCGGGGTCTCTCTGTATCACTCACTGTACTCAGTCACACCGTTATCTATCTCCCTCTGTTGGTGTCTCTCTGTATCACTCACTGTACTATAAGAACATAAGAAAAAGGAGCAGGAATAGGCCACTTGGCCCCTCGAGCCTGCTCCGCCATTCAATAAGATCATGGCTGATCTTGGGCTCAAAGCCACTTCCCAGCCCGCTCCCCATAACCCTTCACTCCCTTATCTTGCAAAAATTTGTCTATCTCCACTTTAAATGTATTTAATGACCCAGCCTCCACAGCTCTCTGGGGCAGAGAATTCCACAGATTTACGACCCTCTGAGAGAAAAAATTCCTCCTCATCTTAGTTCTAAAAGGGCGACCCTTTATTCTGAAACTATGCCCCCGAGTTCTAGATTTCCCCACGAGGGGAAACATTCTCTCTGCATCAACCTTGTCGAGCCCCCTCAGTATCTTATATGTTTCAATAAGATCACCACTCATCCTTCTAAATTCCAATGAGTATAGGCCCAGCCTGCTCAACCTTTCCTCATAAGTCAACCCCCTCATCTCTGGAATCAACCGTGTGAATCGTCTCTGAACTGCCTCCAATGCAAGTATATCCTTCCTTAAATAAGGAGACCAAAACTGTACGCAGTACTCGAGGTGTGGTCTCACCAATACCCTGTACAGTTGTAGCAGGACTTCCCTGCTTTTATACTCCAACCCCCTTTGCAATAAAGGCCAACATTCGATTTGCCTTCCTAATTACTTGCTGTCCCTGCATGCTAACTTTTTGTGTTTCATGTACGAGGACCCCCAGATCCCTCTGTACTGCAGCATTATGTAGTCTCTCTCCATTTAAATAATAATTTGCTTTTTTATTTTTCCTACCAAAGTGGATAACCTCATATTTTCCCACATTATACTCCATCTGCCAAATTTTTGCCCACTCACTTAACCTATCTATATCCCTTTGCAGACTCTTTGTGTCCTCCTCACAACTTGCTTTCCCACCTATCTTTGTATCATCAGCAAATTTGGCTACATTACACTCGGTCCCTTCATCCAAATACTGTAGATTGTAAATAGTTGAGGCCCCAGCACTGATCCCTGTGGCACCCCACTAGTTACAGTTTGCCAACCGGAAAATGACCCATTTATCCAGACTCTTTGTTTTCTGTTAGTTAGCCAATCCTCTATCCATGTTAATATATTACCCCAAACCCCGTGTGCTGCACTGTCAGAGGGGGCAGTACTGAGGGAGTGCTGCACTGCTAGAGGGTCAGTACTGAGGGAGCGCTGAGGGGACACCTAATAGAGGTCTTTATTATGAAAGGGTTCGACGTAGAAAAGATATTTTTACTTATCCAAATCTATGGGCCATAAATATAAGATAGTTACTAATAAATCCAATAGGGAATTCAGGAAAAACTTCTTTACCCAGAGAGTGGTGAGAATGTGGAACTCTCTACCACAGGGAGTAGTTGAGGTGAATAGTATAGATGCATTTAAGAGGAAGCTGGATAAACATGAGGGAGAAGGGAATAGAAGGATATGTTGATAGGGTGAGATGAAGAGGGGTGGGAGGAGCATAAACACCGGCACGGACCAGTTGGGCCGAATGGCCTGTTACTGTGCTGTAAAGGCTGTGATTCGAAGCTGACTGCATTCCAGAGCTGGTCCAGATACAAACTAACGTATTTATAAAGTGTCTTCAAACTTCAGATGTTTTTTTTGGGGGGGCGCGGGTGTGGGGTATGGCCGGTGGTTCGAAAAACTGAAACCGTAGTTAGAGAAATGATTTGTGCAGATTTATTTATTGTACTGTTTGATATATTTGTGAATTACGAAGCAGGAAGCTCAAAGTTGTCAAAGTATGTCTTCACAGCACAGTGAGGCATTATTCCTTCAAGCGAACGCTGGAGCTGTTTCTGGCTGGGCTGGAGATCAACTCATAAAAGACGTACATAGTCTGTAAGATAAATCAGGGTCAGTGTGGACTAGATTCAATCGCCGGAAGTGGTCGGAGGGGAAGGTTCCAGTTTTCTCCCCCTCTAATGTGTCTGCCGTGCACTCTTGCCTCTGAGTCAGAAGGTTCTGGGTTCAAGGCCCCACTCCAGAGACTTGAGCACATAATCCAGGCTGACACTCCCAGTGCAGTACTGAGGGAGCGCCGCACTGTCAGAGGGGCAGTACTGAGGGAGCGCCGCACTGTCAGAGGGACAGTACTGAGGGAGCGCTGCACTGTCGGAGGGGCAGTACTGAGGGAGCGCTGCACTGTCGGAGGGGCAGTACTGAGGGAGCGCTGCACTGTCAGAGGGACAGTACTGAGGGAGCGCCGCACTGTCAGAGGGGCAGTACTGAGGGAGCGCCGCACTGTCAGAGGGACAGTACTGAGGGAGCGCTGCACTGTCGGAGGGGCAGTACTGAGGGAGCGCTGCACTGTCGGAGGGGCAGTACTGAGGGAGCGCTGCACTGTCAGAGGGACAGTACTGAGGGAGCGCTGCACTGTCGGAGGGGCAGTGCTGAGGGAATGCTGCACTGTCGGAGGGGCAGTACTGAGGGAGTGCTGCACTGTCAGAGGGGCAGTACTGAGGGAGCGCTGCACTGTCAGAGGGGCAGTACTGAGGGAGTGCTGCACTGTTGGAGGGGCAGTACTGAGGGAGTGCTGCACTGTCAGAGGGGCAGTACTGAGGGAGTGCTGCACTGTCAGAGGGGCAGTACTGAGGGAGCGCTGCACTGTTGGAGGGGCAGTACTGAGGGAGTGCCGCACTGTCGGAGGGGCAGTACTGAGGGAGTGCTGCACTGTTGGAGGGGCAGTACTGAGGGAGTGCTGCACTGTCAGAGGGGCAGTACTGAGGGAGCGCCGCACTGTCGGAGGGGCAGTACTGAGGGAGCGCTGCACTGTCGGAGGGGCAGTACTGAGGGAGCGCTGCACTGTCGAAGGTGCAGTACTGAGGGAGCTCTGCACTGTCGGAAATGCCATCTTTCGGATAAGACATTAAACCGAGGCACTATCTGCCCTCTCAGGTGGACGTAGAAGATCGCATGGCCACTGTTTCTAAGAAGAGCAGGGGAGCTCTGTCCCCGTGTCCGAGGGTCAATGCGTCAGCCAGTGGCTCTGTTGGTAGCACCCTCACCTCTGAGTGAGAAGGTTGTGGGTTCAATCCCACTCCAGAGACTTGAGCACGAAAATTTAGGCTGACACTGTATTGCAGTACTGAGAGAGAGTGCTGCACTGTCGGAGATGCCGTCTTTCGGATGAGACGTTAAACCGAGGCCCCGTCTACTCTCAGCTGAACGTAAAAGATCCCATAGCAGTATTTCGAAGAGGAGCAGAGGAGTTATCCCCGGTGTCCTGGCCAATATTTATTCCTCAATCAACATAACTAAAAAACAGATTATCTGGTCAACACATTGCTGTTTGAGGGAGTTTGCGATGTGCAAATTGGCGGTCGCGTTTCCTACATTACAACAGTGACTACACTTCAAAAAGTACTTCATTGGCTGTAAAGCGCTTTGGGACGTCCGGTGGTCGTGAAAGGCGCTATAGAAATGCAAGTCTTTCTTTTCTCCCAGAAAATTGCCTGCATTAAGACCTGGACAACATCCAGGCTGGGCTGATAAGTGGCAAGTAACATTCGCGCCACACAAGTGCCAGGCAATGGCCACCTCCTTTTGACATTCAATGGCATTACCATCCCTAAATCCCACACCAACAACATCCTGGGGGGTCACCACTAACCAGAAACTTAACTGGACCAGCCACATAAATACTGTGGCTACAAGAGCAGGTCAGAGGTTGGGTATTCTGCGGCAAGTGTCTCACCTCCTGACTCCCCAAAGCCTTTCCACCATCTACAAGGCACAAGTCAGGAGTGTGATGGAATACTCTCCACTTGCCTGGATGAGTGCAGCTCCAACAACACTCAAGATGCTCGACATCATCCGGGACAAAGCAGCCCGCTTGATCGGCACCCCATCCACCACCTTAAACATTCACTCCCTCCACCACCGGCGTACGGTGGCTGCAGTGTGTACCATCTACAAGATGCACTGCAGCAACTCGCCAAGGCTTTTTCGACAGCACCTCCCAAACCTGCGATCTCTGGAAGGGCAAGGGCAGCAGGCGCATGGGAACACCACCACCTCCAAGTTCCCCTCCAAATCACACACCACCCTGACTTGCAAATATATCGTCGTTCCTTCATTGTCGCTGGGTCAAAATCCTGGAACTCCCTCCCTAACAGCACTGTGGGAGCACCTTCACCACACAGACTGCAGCGGTTCAAGAAGGCGGCTCACCACCACCTTCACAGGGGCAACTGGAGAAGCTGGGGTTGTTCTCCTTAGAACAGAGACGGTTAAGCGGAGATCTGATTGAAGTGTTCAAAATCATGAATGGTTTTGATAGAGTAAATAAGGAGAAACTGTTTCCAGTGGCAGGAGGGTTGGTAACCAGAGGACACAGATTTAAGGTGATTGGTAAAAGAACCAGAGGTGACATGAGGAACCATTTTTTTTTTTTTACACAGCGAGTTGTTGTGATCTGGAATGCGCTGCCTGACAGGGCAGTGGAAGCAGATTCAATAGTAACTTTCAAAAGGGAATTGGAGAAATACTTGAAGGGAAAAAATGTACAGGGCTATGGGGAAAGATCAGTGGAGTGGGATAAATTGGAGAGCTCTACCAAAGAGCCAGCACAGACACAATGGGCTGAATGGCCTCCTCCTGTGCCGTATCATCCTATGAAGTAGGGGATAGGCAACATATGCCGGCCTTGTCAGCGACGCCCACATCCTGGGAATGATTTTTTTTTAAAGGGTGGGGTGGAGGGTGATCTGTATTGTGATGCAGAAGGCATCGCAACTATATGGATGAACGGACTAGATGGTCTTTGACTGGCTGTTGTTTTTGTTCATTTGGATGCAAGTCTATGTTACCTGCTTGAGGGTCAAACATTGGCTCTCTCAATGTTCTAGGCTGGAAAATGTTGCTTTTCTGAGGCTTTAAGTTTGGCGTGTTCTCCTTTCTCCACCGTGAAATGCATGGAAAAATGCCAGAGGTTATTTCCTTGGCTTCACACCGATCCTAAACAAACACAATGCACTGAGAATAAACTGTTGAAATATATAATTGTCCACTGTGATTAGCTCATCAAATTATATAAACAGTCGAGTAAAGAGATATAATCAAAAATGCAAATGCTGGCGATCTGAAGTAGGAACAGAAAACGCTGCAACTCTGTAGCAGGTCGAGCAGCCTCAGAGCACAGAGGACAGCTGAACGTTTCAGGTGGAGGCTTCACTGCACTGGAGAGTCAGCCCAGGATACCTGCTCAAGTCCCAGTGTGAGACTTCATCCCTCTCACTCAGAGCGAGAGCGCTACCAAATCAACAAATGTAACACTTAAAGGACGTCCTGTTGAGGCTGCCGCGAAACACGAATTAAGGCTGAATCCATGTGTGGGAAAGAAGAGACTTTTTAATCAACTGCATGGTACAAAATGGCTGAATAGACTGCTCCCAGAATTCTCTGGAAAAATCCTGAGGCCCCGCCCACTCCCGCCTTAAAGGTAAGGTGCCTTAAAGGGAAGGTGCATCGATATATTGTCCACGGACGGAAAAGTGTATAATGCCCGTTTAGGTGGCGATCCGCCACAAAGCTCCCCCCAGAATCCGCTTAGGAGGTATGGACGAGATGGTGCAGCGGTCTGATGGTCCGGCCGGAGCAGCTCTTGTAGGACGCCGGTGGACGTGGAACGGCCGGGCGTGGAGCAGCCGGGTGAACCGGCTTGAGGGCAGGTCAGCCGCGTGGAGGTGGACGAGCTACAGGGACCTGCTCACCGGGCTCCGAGTGTGCTGGCTTGAGTCGGTCAACCGACACTTTTTCTGTCCTGTCGCCCACTTGCAGGGTGAAAAATTTGTCCCCAGCCTGTAGCACCTTGTAGGGGCCGTCATACGGGGGTTGAAAGGGTCCGCGGTGGGCGTTGTGCCGGACGAAAACAAACCGTGCCTGGTGCAGGCTTAGTGGGACATGTGAGGTGGATTCGCCGTGTCGGGCAATGGGCACCAGGGCAAACTGCAGTGCCGGTGAGGCAAAGTCGTGGCGTTGCTGGTCGGCTGACCAGGGTGTCGTGGCGGTGGGCAGGAACTCGCCGGGTACACGCAGCGGCTGACCGTACACGAGCTCTGATGCCGATGCGTGGAGGTCTTTAACCGCGGTGCGCAGGCCGAGGAGGACCCACGGAAGTCGGTCGGTCCAGGCGCCGTCTTGGAGGCTGGCTCGAAGAGATGCCTTCAAGGATCTGTGGAACCGCTCACACAGTCCGTTGGCTTGGGGGTGGTACGCTGTGGTGCGGTGAATGGTCACCCCGAGATTGCGTGCGACGGCGGTCCAGAGTTCAGAGGTAAATTGCAGACCTCTGTCCGACGTCATGTCGGAGGGGATGCCGAACCGTGCGACCCAGGTGCTGACGAAGGCTCTGGCGATGTCGGCGGTGGTGGTAGAGGTCAGTGGAATTGCCTCGGGCCAGCGTGTGGTGCGGTCAACGATGGTCAGCAAGTGCGTGTGGCCTTGCGACGGCGGCAGGGGCCCGACGATGTCCACGTGGATGTGGTCGAATCTCCGCGAGGGGACGGTAAACTCCTCGAGGGGTGCTTTCGTGTGTTGCTGTACCTTGGCCCGTTGGCAGGCTAGGCAGGAGTTGGCCCAAGTACGCACATCATTGCGAAGGCCGCGCCAGACGAAGCAGTTGGCTACCAATTTGATGGATGCGCGGGCGCCGGGGTGGGAGAGGTTGTGGAGAATGTCGAATACCCGGCGGCGCCAGGACGCTGGGACGACGGGCCGAGGTTGACATAGGGATATGTCGCACTTGACTGTGACTGCGGTCGGGCCACAGGCGACGTCGGCCAGGCGTAGCCCTGGTAGGTTGGTGGGTGCAGAGAGCAGATCAGGGTCGGTGATCTGGTCTGCTGCGAGTTGAGCGTAGTTGACTGCCAGGTGTGCGGCGTGGATGGCGGGGCGGGAGAGGCAGTCGGCTACCACATTATCTCGGCCGGAGACGTGTTGGATGTCCGTGGTGAACTCGGACACTGCCGCGAGCTGGCGCTGCTGCCTGGCGGACCAGGGGTCGGTTGTCTTTGCCATTGCGAATGTCAGGGGCTTGTGGTAAACAAACGCAGTGAAGGGGTGGCCCTCAAGCAAAAACCGGAAATGGCGGACCGCCAGGAACAGCGCGAGGAGCTCGCGGTCGAAGGTGCTGTACTTGACCTCCGGGGGGCGTAGTTGGCGGCTGAAGAAGGCAAGTGGTTGCCAGGCGCTGTCGACCCACTGCTCATACACGGCGCCGACCGCGTGGTCGGAGGCGTCCGTGTTGAGCGCTACCCTGGCATTAGGCCGTGGGTGCGCGAGCAGGGTGGCGTTGGCGAGCGCGGTCTTGGTGGAGTCGAAGGCGGCGGACGCATCTGCCGTCCATTCGACCGCCATCTTGCCGCTCCTGCCCCGGAGGGCTTCATACAGGGGCCTCATGAGGGACGCCGCTTTGGGGATGAAGCGGTTATAGAAATTTACCATCCCGAGGAACTCCTGGAGGCCTTTGATGGTGGTGGGGCAGGGAAATTGTTGGACGGCCTGCACCTTGGTGGGCAGGGGAATGGCCCCAGCATGGGTGATGTGGTGGCCGAGGAAGTCGATCTTGTCCAGGCCGAACTGGCATTTGGCTGGGCTGAGGATGAGCCCGTGGTTGCTGAGGCGCCCGAACAGGATGCGAAGGTGTTCCTGCTTGGAGGAACTGGCTACCAGGATGTCGTCCAGGTAGACGAACAGGAACTTCAGGTCCCGAAGGACCGAGTCCATGAGCCGTTGGAATGCCTGGGCCGCGTTTTTGAGGCCGAAGGGCATCCGCAGGAACTCGAACAGGCCGAAGGGTGTGATTACGGCCGTCTTGGGGACGTCCGCGGGGTGGACGGGGACTTGGTGGTAGCCGCGCACCAGGTCGACCTTGGAAAAGAATGAGCGGCCGGCCAGTCTAGCCGAGAAGTCCTGAATGTGCGGCACGGGGTACCGATCAGGGGTGGTGGCGTCGTTGAGGCGGCGGTAATCCCCGCAGGGGCGCCAACCTCCGCCTGGTTTGGGGGCGATGTGGAGTGGGGAGGCCCAGGGACTGTTGGAGCGGCGGATGATGCCGAGCTGTTCCATGGTGGTAAACTCGGTCCGCGCGATCTCCAGTTTGGTCGGGTCCAGCCTGCGGGCGTGGGCGTACACTGGGGGGCCTGTGGTGGGGATGAAGTGTTCCACCCCGTGTTTGGCGGTCTCCGCGGAGAAGGTCGATTGGTAAGGGCCGGGAATTCGGCCAGGAGTGCCGAGTTGTCATCCGTGGCCCGGGCGTGGCACTGTGACGCCATGTCGGCGGGTTGACGGGGGGCCATGGCGCCCAGGATGGGGGACATGGTGTTCATGTCCACGAGGCGGTGACGAGGGATGTCTACCAGTAGGCCGTGGGCGCACAGGAAATCTGCGCCGATGAGAGGGGAGAGCACCTTGGCAGTGATGAACTCCCATCGGTAGCGGCGACCAGCGAGGTCGAGGGTGACTGTCCGGGTGCCATACGTCCGGATTTCCGAGCCGTTAGCAGCAGCCAGCGCCGGTCCTCGTTCGCCCTTTTGGATGTCGAGGGAGGAGGCCGGGATGATGCTGTACTGAGCCCCAGTGTCGCACAGGAACCGGCAGCCGGTTTTGTCATCCGTGACGAACAGCAGGGAGCCCGCGTGGCCCACGGCCATCGCGGGGGCTGGTACGGGGGCGGACTTGAAAGAGCAGGGAGGTGTGCACCGTTGTGCCCTGGCGCCGAACCGTGCGTGGTAGTAACAGTGGCCCGGGTTAGTGGGGCATGAAGGCCCCGTGGGCCTGGTGGCAGGCCCTTGTGGCCGCGTGCTGGCCGGTGAGGGGCGCGCCCAGGCATTGGCTGCCAGGTCCGGAGTGACGTCGCGGCTGGAGTGAGCGGACAGCAGCTTGTCGGCCTCATCGGCCAGGGCTTCCAGGTTCGTGAGGCCGGATGCCACGATCGCTGGGTGCATACTGAGAGGGAGCTGGCGGATGAACAGCGTGCGGAAGAGGGATCCGGGTGGGCTCTCGTCGGTGAGGGAGAGCATGTGGGAGAGGAGGTCTGACGGTGAGGCATCACCGAGGCCTGGAAGGTCGAGGAGGTGGCAGTTTCGCTGATATGCCGAGGCCGTAAATTTTTTAAGGAGCGCTGTCTTGAGATGTGCGTACTTGCCTTCCTCTGGTGGGTTCTGCAGCGTTGTCCAAACCTTCGAAACTGTGGTGCTACCGAGTGATGTGACGAGATAGTCGTACTTCGTCCCATCTGTGGTGATGCGTTGCAGCCGGAAGCGCGATTCAGCTTGGAGAAACCAGGCTTCGGGCTGGTTTTCCCAAAACTCCGGCAGTTTCACGGAAACTGCGTTCGTGTCCGCCATTGCAGTGCTCGGAATACGTTCTGAGCGTCGGGGTCACCAATGTTGAGGCTGCCGCGAAACACGAATTAAGGCTGAATCCATGTGTGGGAAACAAGCGACTTTTTAATCAACTGCATGGTACAAAATGGCTCAACAGACTGCTCCCAGAATTCTCTGGAAAAAGCCTGAGGCCCCGTCCACTCCTGCCTTAAAGGTAAGGTGCCTTAAAGGGAAGGTGCATTGATATATTGTCCACGGACGGAAAAGTGGATAATGCCCGTTTAGGTGGCGATCCGCCACAGTCCTCGCTAAGGTTGGCCCTGCCATCGACTTAGTATATTAAAGACACCCCCGCGCGCAGGCAGAGAGAGGCCAGGCGGGGACACACACACACGGGGGGGCACACATACTGACGGGGACACACACACAGACGGGTGGGGACACATACTGACGGGGGGGGGGACACACACACAGACGGGGGACACACACACACACAGACGGGGGGGGGACACACACAGACGGGGGGGGACACTAACAATTAGGAACTGGAATTCTGGCAAGTTTTCCACTCTTAAAAGCTGAATGTAACTCCCAGCATTGCCCTGGCTAACAGCTCTCTCCGGGGAACACACATGGGGCCTTCCTAGTCTGTATCACATCACATGGAGCATTTGACCCCTGAACCCAGTGGGACGGCCTCCAATACTATCTCCAGATACCTCAGCAATAGTTTTTAACATTGATTGCAAGGCAGAATTGTGCTGAGAAATCGAACCATCGAACATTTCTTACTTCAGTTAATGCTTTGAATTCAGTAAATATAAAATTGCAAGATCTGAGATCATTTGTTTCACTGGAGAAATGGAGTCCAGGAACACTCTTCCATTTCTCTTTAAAAATGAGTACAGTTACTTGCAGTGCAGATGATAATGTAATATATCAGCTGTATCTAAGCGAACAAACACCTTGTATCAAACAGTTGGGGCTTTTTTTCTTCAGAGGTGACCTGATAGATGTCTTTAAAATAATCAATGGGTTGGACAGAGTAGATGTGGAGAGAATGTTTCCACTTGTGGGAGAATCCAAAACTAGGGGCCATAAATACAAGATAGTTACTAATAAATCCAATAGGGAAATAAGGAGAAATGTCTTTATTCAGAGAGTGGTTAGAATGTGGAACTTGCTACCACAGGAAGTGGTTGAGGCGAATAGCAGAGATACTTTCAAAAGGAAACTAGACGAGTACATGAGAGAAAAGGGAATAGAAAGATAGGCTGAAAGGCTGAGATGAGGTAGACGGAATGGGAGGCGACTCGTGGAGTATAAACAGACGAGTTGGGCCAAACGGTCCATTTCTGTGCCGTATATTCTATGTAATTCTATGCAAACAGCACAAACAGATAAACAGCTCATGAAATCAGACGTACCTCTAACATCTCAAGCTGCAGTTTGTTGATGTCTATCTGTAAATGGACGGCATTGCATTGACCATCCCGCTTGCTGCTGCTCTCTTCGACCTGGATAATCAATAATACAATTCCATTACTAGATATCTATTGATCAAATCTACCATTAAATAAACATTAGAAATATATTAGAGGCATTTTGAAAAAGTCTGATGATTAAGATTGAACTCGATTTTGTAACAGCACCTTTTAAATAAAACCGTGCAAATAAATAATAACTTTACATCACCAGCAGCTCTCCGAATGAAACCTATTGCCAGACGATATTTCCTATCTCCAGCAGCATTGTTTACTGTGGCACAAAATGAAAAGGGAGAGGCACAGATTCATATAACTGAACTGCACCCATGGAAATGAAATTGGAACTAAACTGTCCCCCACCCAGTGCTAATACACAGTCCCACACAGTGCTCGAGAGCAGCACCGAGGGAGCGCCGCGCTGTCGGAGGGGCAACACCGAGGGAGCGCCGTGCTGTCGGAGGGGCAGCACCGAGGGAGCGCCGTGCTGTCGGAGGGGCAGCACCGAGGGAGCGCCGCGCTGTCGGAGGGGCAGTACCGAGGGAGCGCCGCGCTGTCGGAGGGGCAGCACCGAGGGAGCGCCGCGCTGTCGGAGGGGCAGCACCGAGGGAGCGCCGCGCTGTCGGAGGGGCAGCACCGAGGGAGCGCCGCGCTGTCGGAGGGGCAGCACCGAGGGAGCGCCGCGCTGTCGGAGGGGCAGCACCGAGGGAGCGCCGCGCTGTCGGAGGGGCAGCACCGAGGGAGCGCCGCGCTGTCGGAGGGGCAGCACCGAGGGAGCGCCGCGCTGTCGGAGGGGCAGCACCGAGGGAGCGCCGCGCTGCCGGAGGGGCAGCACCGAGGGAGCGCCGCGCTGCCGGAGGGGCAGCACCGAGGGAGCGCCGCGCTGCCGGAGGGGCAGCACCGAGGGAGCGCCGCGCTGTCGGGTCAGTACCGAGGGAGCGCCGCGCTCTCGGAGGGGCAGCACCGAGCTGCGCTCTCGGAGGGGCAGCACCGAGCCGCGCTGTCGGAGGGGCAGCACCAAGGGAGCGCCGCGCTGTCGGGTCAGTACCGAGGGAGCGCCACGCTGTCGGAGGGGCAGTACTGAGGGAGCGGCGCGCTGTCGGAGGGGCAGCACCGAGGGAGCGCCGCGCTATCGGAGGGGCAGCACCGAGGGAGCGCCGCGCTGCCGGAGGGGCAGCACGAGGGAGCGCCGCGCTGTCGGGTCAGTACCGAGGGAGCGCCGCGCTGTCGGAGGGGCAGCACCGAGGGAGCGCCGCGCTGTCGGAGCGGCAGTACCGAGGGCGCTTTGGGAAACCTAAGGTCATAAAAGGCGCTATATATGCAAGTCTTTCTTTTTACACTGTCCTACCCAGTGCTTTGATACACAGACCTACCCTTATTCAAAACACAAATTTCAAGTACTACAACAGTCCTGATGTGCATTGCCCAGTACCGTGCTGACTCACCCACATACTGCCATCCTCCAGTACATGGATGCCCTGTTTGCATAACTCTGCGGTCACCTCCCTACTTGGCACACTTTGTTTATGTGGGTTTGAGACAGCTCTGGTTTAGTAAAATAAAACATAAAATACAGCAGCATTAGTACTTCAGTACCAGTTACTAGAATGTGCAGTTTTTAAGAGGATAATAGCAACATTGATTGTTCTTCTGCGAGCAGAGAAGGTTATGGAGAGATTTAATCGAGATATTCAAAATTGAGGGGTTTTGATAGAGTCATAACGGCACAGAAGGAGGCCATTCAGCCCATCAAGCCCGTGCCAGCTCTCTGAAGAGCAATCCAGTCAGTCCCATTCCCCCGCTCTATCCCCGTAGCCCTGCAAGTTTATTTCCCTCAAGTGCCTATCCAGTCTCCCCTTGAAAACATTGAGTGTCTCCGCTTCCACCACTTCCGTCGGCAGCGAGTTCCAGGTCCTCACCACTCGCTGCGTAAAAAAGTTTTCCCTCACGTCCCCCCTCTATCTCTTGCCCAAAACGTTAAATCTGTGTCCCCTAGTCCTTGTACCATCAACTAGTGGGAACAGCCTTTCCCCGTCTAGCCTATCCAAACCCGTCATAATCTTGTACACCTCGATCAAATCACCCCTCAACCTCCTTTGCTCTAATGAAAACAAATCCAGCTTCTCCAACCTGTCCTTGTAGCTAAGATCCCCCATCCCCAGAACCATTCTGGTAAAACTCCTCTGCATCCTCTCAAGGGCCTTCACATCCTTCCTAAAGTGTGGTGACCAGAACTGGATGCAATACTCCAGTTGTGGCCTAACCAGCGGTTTATAAAGGTTCAGCATAACTTCTCTACTTTTGTACTCAATACCTCTATTTATGAGGCCCAAGATCCCATATGTTTTGCTAACCACTCTCTCAATATGTCCTGCCACCTTCAGGGACCTATGCACATTAACTCCCAGGTCCCTCTGTCCCTGCACACTCTTTAAAACTGTGCCATTAAGTGTATATTGCCTCTCCCTGTTCCTTCTGCCAAAATGCATCACCTCACACTTCTCTGTATTAAATTCCATCTGCCACTTGTCTGGCCATTCTGCTAGTCTTTCTATGTCCTGTTGCAGTCGATTGGTATCATCCTCACTGCCACACCCCCAAGTTTGGTGTCATCGGCAAATTTAGAAATTCTACTCTGTATTCCAATATCCAGGTCATTTATATATATCTCAAAAAAAGCAGTGGCCCCAGCACTGACCCTTGGGAAACACCACTGTCTACCATCCTCCAGTCTGAAAAACAGCCATTTACCACAACTCGCTGTATTCTGTCCTTAAGCCAATTCCTTATCGAAGCTACCACTGACCCACCTATTCCATGAGCCTCAATTTTGTTAACCAGCCTTCTATGTGGTACTTTGTCAAATGCCTTCCTAAAATCCATGTAGACAACATCCATTGCATTCCCTTCATCAATCCTCCCTGTTACTTCATCAAAAAGTTCAATTAGATTAGTCAAACACGATCTGCCTTTTACAAATCCGTGTTGGCTCTCCACCACTGATGTTAAACTGACCGGCCTGTAGTTACTAGGATTGTCCTTACACCCTTTCTTGAACAATGGTGTCACATTTACCACTTACCAATCCTCAGGCACCTCCCCCGCATCTAGGGAAGATTGGAAAATTATGGCAAGCCCTTCCGCTATCTCCTCCCCCAATTCCCTTCGCAACCTGGGATGCAAGCCATCTGGACCAGGCGACTTGTTCACTCTAAGCATACCCAGCCTTTCTAGTACATCCTGTCTATCAATTTTCACCCCTTCCATTGCTTCTACCGATATTTTGTCAGCATCCACCTTCTTAGTAAACACCGATACAAAGTACTCATTGAGTATTCTAGCCTTGACCTGTGCCTCTAAGCATATATCACCTCCTTTGTCCCTAATACGCCCCGCCCCACCCCACCTCTTACTATCCGCTTACTGTTTACATGCCGGTAGAAGATTTTTGGGTTCCCTTTTATGTTCCATTCTACTCTCATATTCTCTCTTTGCCAATCTTATTTTCATCTTCACATTTCCTCTCAACTTATTGTATTTGGTCTGGTTCTCCCTTGAAGAATTCACCTGACATGCATCATAAACCCTCTTTTTTTGTTTCATCATCTTCTCTATCTCCCTCGTCATCCAAGGAGCCCTTGCTTTGGTTCCCTTACCCTTCCCTCTTGTTGGTATGTATCTAGCCTGTACTTGGAACATCTCCTCCTTAAAGATCACCCATTATTCCGTTACAGTTTTTCCTGTCAGTCTTTGGTTCCATTTTACCCTGGCTAGATCCTTTCGCATCCCATTGAAGTTGGCCCTATTCCAGTTTAGAAGTTCCACTCTAGATTGTTCCTTGCTCCTCTCCATTGCTAATCTAAATCTTATGATATGATGATCACTCGTACCCAAGTGTTCTCCCACAGACACTTGGTCGACCTGGCCCATCTCATTCCCCAGCACCAGATCCAGCAATGCCTCCTTCCTAGTTGGGCCAAGAACATACTGGTCAAGGAAATTCTCCTGAACACATTTCAGTAATTCATCCCCCTCCTTTCCCTTTACCCTAGAGTAAATAAGGAGAAACTGTTTCCAGTGGCAGGAGGGTCGGTAACCTGAGGACACAGATTCAAGGTAATCAGCAAAAGAACCAGAGGGGAGATGAGGAGAATGTATTTACGCAGCGAGTTGTTGAGATCTGTGATCAGTGCTGTCTGATTCTATGATTCCTACAGCCATTGGACACGACTCCACACAGAGGACACCAGAAATTGTACTGAAAGGGATGAAATGTCCATCTTCAAATCCAAATTACAGTCCATGAGCTTTAAGCACAAGGCATAGGAACTGGAGGAGGCCATTCAGCCCCTCGAGCCTGTTCAATTAGATCATGTCTGATCTGTATTTCAAATCCATTTACCTGCCTTGCTTACCTAACTCTTAATAGCCTTACCTAACAAAAATCTATCATAGAATCATAGAGCACAGAAGCAGGCCATAATTTCACAAAAATAAATCTAACAGTTAGTATCACCAAACCAAAGAGGATGTTTCATCATTTAATCAGTTTTATAATCTGTAACCTTCTCCAGCCCTACACTTCTCCCAGCCCTACACTTCTCCCTATCCCTGTAACCTCCTCCAGCCCTACACCCCTCCCAGCCCTACACTTCTCCCTATCCCTGTAACCTCCTCCAGCCCTACACCCCTCCCAGCCCTACACTTCTCCCTATCCCTGTAACCTCCTCCAGCCCTACACCCCTCCCAGCCCTACACTTCTCCCTATCCCTGTAACCCCCTCCCACCCCGCTGGAGTGGAGCTAATTTACAGAACAAACGGGAAACTGTTCAACCTCCGTCACCTCCAATTCAGATCCAAGGTCGTCCCATCCTCTGTCGTCGACTTACAGTATGCAGACTACGCTTGCGTCTGCGCACACTCGGAGGTCGAACTCCAAACCATCGTCAACACCTTCACCGAAGTGTACGAGAGCATGGGCCTTACACTAAACATCCGTAAGACAAAGGTCCTCTACCAACCTGCCCCCGCCACACAGTAGTGCTCCACGATTATCAAAATCCACGACAAGGCCTTGGACAACGTGGACCACTTTCCATACCTCGGGAGCCTACTGTCAACAAGGGCAGACGTCGATGACGAAGTCCAACACCGCCTTCAGTGTGCCAGTGCAGCCTGAGGAAGAGAGTGTTTGAAGACCAGGACCTCAAACCCGGCACTAAGCTCATGGTCTACAAAGCAGCAGTGATTCCAGGATTTTGACCCAGTGACGATGAAGGGTCGGCCGATATATTTCCAAGTCAGGATGTTGTGTGACTTGGAGGGGAACTTGGAGGTGGTGGTGTTCCCATGCGCCTGCTGCCCTTGTCCTTCTAGGTGGAAGAGGTCGCAGGTTTGGGAAGTGCTGCCAAAGGAGCCTTGGTGAGTTGCTGCAGTGCATCTTGTAGATGGTACACACTGCAGCCACGGTACGCCGGTGGTGGAGGGAGTGAATGTTTAAGGTGGTGGACGGGGTGCCAATCAAGGTGGTAGATGGGGTGCCTACATGCAACATGACTCCTTTGACCAATGCAAGTTATTGTTATACAGCTTGTGAAACAAAAGCACATGTAAATCAATCAATACCCCAGCTTCTTTCTGGTCAAGTATCCACGGACCCATCGCTGAAGGATCAGCACTGGAGAGTGATGGGCAAGAATGTTGTTCATGATAGAGATCAGATCCCCGATATGCTTCAACTCACTTCGCCAGGTCGAGATCTGTGTGAGAGATAAAAACACCAATAAGTGACTGCATTTCAGCACGAGATCGAAGGGCTTGTTCATACAGTAACAACTTACATTTATATAGCACCTTTAACCTAGTAAAACTTCCCAAGGTGCATCAGAAAAGCGTAAATCAGACATCATCTCGATGTTAAAATTCTCAACCTTGTGTTCAAATCCCTCCATGGCTCCTTCCAATCTCCGTAACCTCCTCCAAGATCTCTCATAGTAAAATGACCCCAGGCACATCACAGGAGTATTATCAGAAAATTTGACACCGAGCCACATTAGGAGATATTAGGACAGGTGACCAAAAGCTTGGTCAAAGAAGTAGGTTTTAAGGAGTGTCTTAAAGAAGGAGAGAGAGAGATAGAGAGGCGGAGAGGTTTAGGGAGGGAATTCCAAAGCTTAGGGCCCAGGCAGCTGAAGGCACGGCCTTCAATGGTGGAGCGATTAAAATCGGTGATGCGCAAGAGGCCAGAATTGGAGGAGCGCAGAGATCTCGGAGGATTGTAGGGGCTGGAGGAGGTTACAGAGACAGAGAGGGTTGTACAGCTGGAGGAGGTTACAGAGATAGGGAGGGTTGTAAGACTGAAGGAGGTTACAGAGATAGGGAGGGATTTGGGGCTGGAGAGAGTGGTTTGGGGCTGGAGGAGGTTACAGAGATAGAGGGGATTGTAGGGCGGGAAGAGGTTACAGAGATGGAGAGGGATGTAGTGCGGGAGGAGGTTACAGAGACAGAGAGGGTTGTAGGGCAGCTCACAGAGATGGGGAGGAGTGTAGAGCTGGAGGAGGTTAGAAATAGGGAGGGATCTACGACGGGAGGAGGTTATACTGATAGGGAGGGGTGTAGGGCTGGAACATAGGAACAGGAGAAGGTCATTTAGCCCCTCGAGTCTATTCTGCCTGTAAGGTTTTCAAAATTTGCAGATCCCCAAAACCTAAGGAAAAAGGACTTTGGAACTACCTCAGAGTGATAAAAATGCATTTGGGCCTAACCTAAGAGACTGTAAGACCAAAAACCAAGTTTTGGCATTTTAAAAGCATGTCTGGGCCTGTAAAGGGAGAAAAGGCTGTGAAGGTAGTTGGGATCGACCTCTGCAAAAGCAGTTTTGGGTATTGCAGTTAAATTGCAGTGTCTGGGGAATCTGGATGACCTCACTCAAGCCCCAGCAAGCATGAACATTTTGACAATAGACCCTAGGAGGAGACAGTCCCACCCAAAACAACAGGTCCCATCAAACCGATTACAGAACCCATTAAAGACATGCATAAAGCAAATATTCGATCGAAGTCCTAGACCCAGTCAAGAAACCCAAAACATGAGGACAATTCAAACTCTGATTAAACAACAGATCGACAGGATGGAGCTATCCTGAAACCACTTCACACATTTACAAAACCAGTTAACACGCTAGTAAAGTCGTTACTGTTAACGAGGTCTTACAATGACCGGGATTTGATTTGGTTTTGATAAGGCCACTTCAATTTAGTATAATTGAAGGCCCATCAAGCAGTTCAGGAGTAACAACAGTTCAAGTTCAACAGAAGGCAGTTCTATTTGAAAGCCTGTTTTTCAGCAGAAGTCAGTGCTGGAATTACAGAGTTCAGGAGAAGCAAGTTGGGCAGTTAAAGAAGACAGTTTAGTAAGAAGGGAGTTCTCCAGTAAAACAGTTCAAGTTCAACAAGCAGGCAGAAGGCAGTTTCCACAGTTCTGCAAGAAGGCAGTTCCACAGCTCGGAAGAAGACAGTTTAAACAGAAAGCAGTTCAACAAAGAAAGCCAACAGCTCCAGAAGTAGGCCGACACGCAAGAAGAGACCAGAGCGACCGTCTCAGTGACCATCGGACACCTCGCGGCAACAAGGGCCTTACGAAACCTTTTACTCAAAAGACTCTAAACCCGAACTCTCAACTGTCAAGGATTCGTTTGGTGAGCATTATCCCTGGTTCTCCAGAGTCCAACCGAGCTAGTGAAGTGGGATTGGGAGGGGTGAAGTATTCTTCTAATGTTATTTCCCTCGCGTGTACCGAAGTGTTCCCCACCTTTAGAGTGTTAAGAGTGTTTGTGTTGTGTTTTACTTTCTTGAATAAAAGTCAAAATTCTTTCATCAAAACCTGTTGTCTACTGCACTTTTGTTCACGACCCCCAAATAAGTCCAAGGCCTAGAACTAGGGGCGTGGGAGCGATTCGAACCGCTCACTGAGTCAGAGGTGAAGCTGACCCTACCACACCACCCCCTACATGCCATTCAATGAGATCATGGCTGATCTACAACCTAACTTCATATACCCGCCTTTTCCCCATATCCCTCTGGTTAACAAAAAGCTATCAATCTCAGATTTAAAATGAACAATTGATCTAGCATCAATTGCTGTTTGCGGAATAGAGTTCCAAACTTCTACCACCCTTTGTGTGTAGAAATGTTTCCTAATTTCACTCCTGAAAGGTCTGGCTCTAATTTTTATGCCTCATAGTCCTAGAATCCCCAACCAGTGGAAATAGTTTCTCTCTATCTACCCTACCTATTCCCCTTAATATCTTGAAAACTTCGATCAGATCACCCCTTAACCTTCTAACTTCTAGGAAATACAACCCTAATTTGTGTAATCTCTCCTTGTAACAACCCTTGAAGTCCGGGTATCATTCTGGTAAACCTTCGCTGCACTCCCTCCAAGGCCAATATATCCTTCCTCAGGTGTGGTGCCCAGAACTGCTCACAGTGCTCCAGGTGTGGTCTAACCAGGGTTTTGTATAGCTGCAGCATAACTTCTACCCCCTTGTATTCTAGTCCTCTAGATATAAAGGCCAGCATTCTATTGGCCTTTTTGATTATTTTCTGTACCTGTTCATGACATTTTAATGATCGATGTATCTGGACCCCCAAGTCTCTTTGGACATCCACTGTTTTTAGCTTTTCACCATTTAGAAAGTACTCTGTTCTATCCTTTTTTAGGTCCAAAGTGGATGACCTCACATTTGCCTACATTGAAATCCATTTGCCACAGTTCTGCCCATTCACTTAAGCCATCAATATCCCTTTGTAATTTTATGCTTCCATCTACACTGCCTACAATGCCGCCTATGTTTGTGTCATAGGCAAATTTGGATATATGACTTTCTATCCCATTATCTTAGTTGTTAATAAATAGTGAATAGTTGAGGCCCCAACACAGATTCCTGCGGGACACCACTAGTCACATCCTGCCAATTAGAGTATCTGTCCATTATCCCTACTGCCTGTCTCCTGCCGCTCAGCCAATTTCCTAACCAGGTCAACAATTTGCCTTCAATTCCACGGGCTTCAACCTTAATTAACAGACTCTTATGTGGAACTTTATCAAATGCCTTCTGGAAGTCCATATAAATAACATCCATAAACATGCCCCTGTCCACTATAGTCATCTCGTCAAAAGATTCAATCAGGTTTGTCAGGCATGACCTACCTTTCACAAATCCTGGCTCTCTCTGATCAACTGAAAATTTTCAAGACGTTCAGTCACCCTGTCCTTAATTATAGACTCCAGCAATTCCTGACAACAGATGTTCGGCTAACTGATCTATAATTCCCTGGTTTCCCTCTCTCACCATTCTTAAATAGTGGAGTGACCTGTGCAATTTTCTAATCTAAAGGAATGGTTCCTGAATCGAGAGAACTTTGGAAGATTATAGTTAGAGAATCTGCAATGTGCTCACCTACTTCCTTTAAACCCTGGGATGGAAACCAGCAGGTCGTGGGGATTTGTCACTCTCTATTGCCATTATTTTCTTCATTACTGTTATTTTGCTTATGTTAATTTTGTTGAGTCCCTGTCCCTGATTCAATATTAGTTTCCTTGGGATTTCCGGCATGCTATCCTCTTCCTCTACTGTAAATACTGAGGCAAAGTAATTATTCAACACGTCCATTTCCTTATTATCATTGACAATATCACCGTTATCAGTTTTCAAGGGGCAAACATTGCTCCTGACAAAATCAAAATACTGTGGATGCTGGAAATCGGAAATAGAAACAGGAAATGCTGGAAACACTCAGCAGGTCAGGCAGCATCTGTGGAGAGAGAAACAGAGTAAAACGTTTCAGGTCGATGACCCTTCGTCAGAACTGGAAAAAGTTAGAGGTGGAACAGCAGGTGCAGAGGCAGGGAAAGGGGGAGGGGAGGAAAAAACAAAAGGGAAGGTCTGTGATAGCTCCCGACACCCTCTTTTTCCCAATATAATTGTAAAAAAAAGTTTCTTTTCATACTCCCTTTTTGTAGGGCTGCAGGAGGTTAGAGATAGGGAGGGGTGTAGGGGGTTACAGAGATAGGGAGGGGTGTAGGGGGTTACAGAGATAGGGAGGGGTGTAGGGGGTTACAGAGATAGGGAGGGGTGTAGGAGGTTACAGAGACGTGGAGGGGTGTAGGGCGGGAGGGGGGTTACAGAGATAGGGAGGGGTGTTGCGCGGGAGGGGGTTACAGTGATAGAAACATAGAAGATAGGAGTAGGCCATTCAGCCCCTCTAGCCTGCTCCGCCATTCAATGGCTGATCATCCAAATTCAGAACCCTGTCCCTGCTTTCTCCCCATATCCCTTGATCCCTTTAGCCTTAAGAAATATATCCAACTCCTTCTTGAATCTATTTAATGAATTGGCCTCTACTGCCTTCTGTGGCAGAGAATTCCACAGGTTCACCACTCTCTGGGTGAAGAAATTCCTCCTCATTTCTGTCCTAAATGGCTTACCCCTTATCCTTAGACTGTGACCCCTGGTTCTGGACTCCCCGACCATCAGGAACATCCTTCCTGCATCTAGTCTGTCCAGTCCTGTCAGAATTTTATAAGTTTCAATGAGATCCCCTCTCATTCTTCTAAACTCCAGCGAGTATAAGCTCAAATCGACCCAATCTCTCCTCATACGTCATTCCTGCCATCCCAGGTATCAGCCTGGTGAATTTTCGCTGAACTTCTTCCATGGCAAGAACCTCCTTCCTCAGATAAGGCGACCAAAACTGCACACAATAGTCAAGATGTGGTCTCACCAAGGCCCTGTACAACTGCAGCAAGACATCCTTGTTCCTGTACTCAAACCCTCTCGCTACGAAGGCTAACATACCATTTGCCTTCTTAACCGCCTGCTGCACCTGCATGCTTACCTTCAGCAACTGGTGCACAAGGACACCCAGGTCTCGTTGCACTTACCCTTCTCCCAATCTATTGCCGTTCAGATAATAATCTGCCTTCCTGTTTTTGACACCGAAGTGGATAACCTCGCATTTACCCACGTTATATTGCATCTGCCATGCTTCTGCCCAATCACCCAACCTGTCCCAATCATCCTGGAGTTTCTCGGCATCCTCCTCACAGCACACACGCCCACCCAGCTTTGTGTCGTCTGCAAACTTGGAGATATTACATCTAGTTCCCTCGTCTAGATCATTAATATATATTGTGAATAGCTGGGGTCCAAGGACCGATCCCTGCGGTACCCCACTAGCCACTGCCTGCCACTCGGAAAAAGACCCGTTTATTCCAACTCTTTGCTTTCTGTCTGCTAACCAGTTCGCTATCCAAGTCAATACCTTGCCCCAATCCCATGTGCCTTAACTTTACACGCTAATCTCTTATGCGGGACCTTATCGAAAGCCTTTTGAAAGTCCAAATACACCACATCCACTGGTTCTCCCTTATCTATTTTACCAGTTACATCCTCAAAAAATTCCAGTAGATTAGTCGAGCACGATTTACCTTTTGTAAATCCATGTTGACTTTGTCCGATCCTGTCACTGTTTTCCAAGTGCTCTGCTATTACATCTTATATAATGGACTCTAGCATTTTCCCCACGGCCGATGTCAGGCTTACTGGTCTGTAATTCCCCGTTTTCTCTCTACCACCTTTTTTGAATAGTGGGGTAATATTAGCTACCCTCCAATCGATGGGTATTGTTCCAGATTCCATTGAATGTTGGAAGATGATCAGCAATGCATCTACTATTTCTAGGGCCACTTCCTTAAGTACCCTAGGATGTAGATTATCAGGGAGGGGTGTAGTGCGGAAGGGGGTTACAGAGACGGGGAGGGGTGTCGCGTGGGAGGGGGTTACAGAGACGGGGAGGGGTGTAGGGCGGGAGGGGGTTACAGAGACGGGGAGGGGTGTCGGGTGGGAGGGGTGTCGGGCGGGAGGAGGTTACAGAGACAGGGAGGGGTGTAGGGCGGGAGGAGGTTACAGAGACAGGGAGGGGTGTAGGGCGGGAGGGAGTTACAGAGACGGGGAGGGGTGTGGGGCGGGAGGGGGTTACAGAGATGGGGAGGGGTGTGAGCCGGGGAGGGGTGTAGGGCGGGAGGGGGTTACAGGGATAGGGTGGGAGGGAGTTACAGAGATAGGGAGGGGTGTAGGGCAGGAGGGGGTTAGAGATAGGGAGGGGTGTAGGGCGGGAGGGGGTTACAGAGACGGGGAGGGGTGTCGCGCGGGAGGGGGTTACAGTGATAGTGTGGCGGATCGACACCTAAACGGGCATTAGCCACTTTTCCGTCCGTGGACAATATATCAATGCACCATCCCTTTAAGGCACCTTACCTTTAAGGCAGGAGTGGACGGGGCCTCAGGATTTTTCCTGAGAATTCTGGGAGCATTCTGTTCAGCCATTTTTGTGCCATGCAGTTAATTAAAAAGTCTCTTGTTTAAGACACATAGATTCAGCCTTAATTCGTGTTTCGCGGCAGCCTCAACATTGGTGACCCCGACGCTCAGAACGTATTCCGAGCACTGCAATGGCGGACACGAACGCAGTTTCCGTGAAACTGCCGGAGTTTTGGGAAAACCAGCCCGAAGCCTGGTTTCTCCAAGCTGAATCGCGCTTCCGGCTGCAACGCATCACCACAGATGGGACGGAGTACGACTATCTCGTCACATTACTCGGTAGCGCCACAGTTTCGAAGGTTTGGACAATGCTGCAGAACTCACCAGAGGAAGGCAAGTACGCACATCTCAAGACAGCGCTCCTTAAAAAATTTACGGCCTCGGCATATCAGCGAAACTGCCACCTCCTCGACCTTCCAGGCCTCGGTGATGCCTCACCGTCAGACCTCCTCTCCCACATGCTCTCCCTCACCGACGAGAGCCCACCCGGATCCCTCTTCCGCACGCTGTTCATCCGCCAGCTCCCTCTTAGCATCCGCCCAGCGATCGTGGCGTCCGGCCTCACGAACCTGGAAGCCCTGGCCGATGAGGCCGACAAGCTGCTGTCCGCTCACTCCAGCCGCGACGTCACTCTGGACCTGGCAGCCAATGCCTGGGCGCGCCCCTCACCGGCCAGCACGCGGCCACAAGGGCCTGCCACCAGGCCCACGGGGCCTTCACGCCCCACTAACCCGTGCCACTGTTACTACCACGCACGGTTCAGCACCAGGGCACAACGGTGCACATCTCCCTGCTCTTTCAAGACCGCCCCCGTACCAGCCCCCGTGATGGCCGGGGGCCACGCGGGCTCCCTGCTGTTCGTCACGGGTGACAAAACCGGCCGCCGGTTCCTGTGCGACACTGGGGCTCAGTACAGCATCATCCCGGCCTCCTCCCTCGACATCCAAAAGGACGAACGAGGACCGGCGCTGGCTGCTGCTAACGGCTCGGAAATCCGGACGTATGGCACCCGGACAGTCACCCTCGACCTCGCTGGTCACCGCTACCGATGGGAGTTCATCACTGCCAAGGTGCTCTCCCCCCTCATCGGCGCAGATTTCCTGTGCGCCCACGGCCTACTGGTAGACATCCCTCGTCACCGCCTCGTGGACATGAACACCATGTCCCCCATCCTGGGCGCCATGGCCCCCCGTCAACCCGCCGACATGGCGTCACAGTGCCACGCCCGGGCCACGGATGATTACTCGGCACTCCTGGCTGAATTCCCGGCCCTTACCAATCCGACCTTCTCCGCGGAGGCCGCCAAACATGGGGTGGAACACTTCATTGCCACCACAGGCCCCCCAGTGTACGCCCACGCCCGCAGGCTGGACCCGGCAAAACTGGAGATCGCGCGGACCGAGTTTGCCACCATGGAACAGCTCAGCATCATCCGCCGCTCCAACAGTCCTTGGGCCTCCCCACTCCACATCGCCCCCAAACCAGGCGGAGGTTGGCGCCCCTGCGGGGATTACCGCCGCCTCAATGACGCCACCACCCCTGATCAGTACCCCGTGCCGCACATTCAGGACTTCTCGGCTAGACTGGCCGGCCGCTCAGTCTGTTCCAAGGTCGACCTGGTGCGCGGCTACCACCAAGTCCCCGTCCACCCTGCGGACGTCCCCAAGACGGCTGTAATCACCCCCTTTGGGCTGTTCGAGTTCCTGCGGATGCCCTTCGGCCTCAAAAACGCGGCCCAGGCATTCCAACGGCTCATGGACTCGGTCCTTCGGGACCTGAAGTTCCTGTTCGTCTACCTGGACGACATCCTGGTAGCCAGTTCCTCCAAGCAGGAACACCTCGAACACCTTCGGATCCTGTTCGGGCGCCTCAGCGACCACGGGCTCATCCTCAGCCCAGCCAAATGCCAGTTCGGCCTGGACAAGATCGACTTCCTCGGCCACCACATCACCCATGCTGGGGCCATTCCCCTGCCCACCAAGGTGCAGGCCATCCAACAATTTCCCCGCCCCACCACCATCAAAGGCCTCCAGGAGTTCCTCGGGATGGTGAATTTCTATAACCGCTTCATCCCCAAAGCGGTGTCCCTCATGAGGCCCCTGTATGAAGCCCTCCGGGGCAGGAGCGGCAAGATGGCGGTCGAATGGACGGCAGACGCGTCAGCCGCCTTCGACTGCACCAAGACCGCGCTCGCCAATGCCACCCTGCTCGCGCACCCATGGCCCAATGCCAGAGTAGCGCTCACCATGGACGCCTCCGACCACGCGGTCGGCACCGTGTATGAGCAGTGGGTCGACGGCGCCTGGCAACCACTTGCCTTCTTCAGCCGCCAACTACGCCCTCCGGAGGTCAAGTGCAGCACCTTCGACCACAAGCTCCTCGCGCTGTTCCTGGCGGACCGCCATTTTCGGTTTTTGCTTGAGGGCCACCCCTTCACTGCGTTTGTCGACCACAAGCCCCTGACATTCGCAATGGCAAAGACAACCGACCCCTGGTCCGCCAGGCAGCAGCACCAGCTCACGGCAGTGTCCGAGTTCACCACGGACATCCAACATGTCTCCGGCCGAGAAAATGTGGTAGCCGACTGCCTCTCCCGCCCCGCCATCCACGCCGCACACCTGGCAGTCAACTACGCTCAACTCGCAGCAGACCAGATCACCGACCCTGATCTGCTCTCCGCACCCACCAACCTACCAGGGCTACGCCTGGCCGACGTCGCCTGTGGCCCGACCGCAGTCACGGTCAAGTGCGACATATCCCTATGTCAACCTCGGCCCGTCGTCCTAGCGCCGCCAGGTATTCGACATTCTCCACAACCTCTCCCACCCCGGCGCCCGCGCATCCATCAAATTGGTAGCCAACCGCTTCGTCTGGCGCGGCCTTCGCAAGGATGTGCGTACTTGGGCCAACTCCTGCCTAGCCTGCCAACGGGCCAAGGTACAGCAACACACGAAAGCACCCCTCGAGGAGTTTACCGTCCCCTCGCGGAGATTCGACCACATCCACGTGGACATTGTCGGGCCCCTGCCGCCGTCGCAAGGCCACACGCACTTGCTGACCATCGTTGACCGCACCACACGCTGGCCTATGGCAATTCCACTGACCTCTACCACCACCGCCGACAATCGCCAGAGCCTTCGTCAGCACCTGGGTCGCATGGTTCGGCGTCCCCTCCGACATGACGTCGGACAGAGGTCCGCAATTTACCTCTGAACTCTGGACCGCCGTCGCACGCAATCTCGGGGTGACCATTCACCGCACCACAGCGTACCACCCCCAAGCCAACGGACTGTGTGAGCGGTTCCACAGATCATTGAAGGCATCTCTTCGAGCCAGCCTCCAAGACGCTGCCTGGACCGACCGACTTCCGTGGGTCCTCCTCGGCCTGCGCACCGCGGTTAAAGTAGACCTCCACGCAGTGGCAGCAGAGCTCGTGTACGGTCAGCCGATGCGCGTACCCGGCGAGTTCCTGCCCACCGCCACGACACCCTGGTCAGCCGACCAGCAACGCCACGACTTCGCCTCACCGGCGCTGCAGTTCGCCCCGGTGCCAATTGCCCGACACGGTGAATCCACCTCACACGTCCCACGAAGCCTGCACCAGGCACGGTTTGTTTTCGTCCGGCACGACGCCCACCGCGGACCCCTTCAACCCCCGTACGACGGGCCCTACAAGGTGCTACAGGCTGGGGACAAATTTTTCACCCTGCAAGTGGGCGACAGGACCGAAAAAGTGTCGGTTGACCAACTCAAGCCAGCACACTCGGAGCCCGGTGAGCAGGTCCCTGTAGCTCGTCCACCTCCACGCGGCCGACCTGCCCTCAAGCCGGTTCACCCGGCTGCTCCACGCCCGGCCGTTCCACGTCCACTGGCGTCCTACAAGAGCTGCTCCGGCCGGCCCATCAGACCACCGCACCGTCTCGTCCACACCTCCTAAGCGGATTCTGGGGGGAGCTGTGTGGCGGATCGCCACCTAAAACGGGCATAATCCACTCTTCCGTCTGTGGACAATATATCAATGCACCTTCCCTTTAAGGCACCTTACCTTTAAGGCAGGAGTGGGCGGGGCCTCAGGTTTTTTCAGAGAATTCTGGGAGCATTCTGTTCAGCCATTTTTGTGCCATGCAGTTGATTAAAAAGTCTCTTGTTTAAGACACATGGATTCAGCCTTAATTCGTGTTTCGCGGCAGCCTCAACAATAGAAACATAGAAGATAGGAGCAGGAGCAGGCCATTCGGCCCCTCTAGCCTGCACCGCCATTCAATGCGATCATGGCTGATAATCCAAATTCAGAATCCTGTCCCTGCTTTCTCCCCATATCTCTTTATCCCTTTAGCCTTAAGAAATATATCCAACTCCTTCTTGAATCTATTTAATGAATTGACCTCTACTGCCTTCTGTGGCAGAGAATTCCACAGGTTCACCACTCTCTGGGTGAAGAAATTCCTCCTCATTTCTGTCCTAAATGGCTTACCCCTTATCCTTAGACTGTGACCCCTGGTTCTGGACTCCCCGACCATCAGGAACATCCTTCCTGCATCTAGTCTGTCCAGTCCTGTCAGAATTTTATAAGTTTCAATGAGATCCCCTCTCATTCTTCTAAACTCCAGCGAGTATAAGCCCAATCGACCCAATCTCTCCTCATACGTCATTCCTGCCATCCCAGGTATCAGCCTGGTGAATCTTCGCTGAACTCCTTCCATGGCAAGAACATCCTTCCTCAGATAAGGCGACCAAAACTGCACGCAATAGTCAAGATGTGGTCTCACCAAGGCCCTGTACAACTGCAGCAAGACATCCTTGTTCCTGTACTCAAACCCTCTCGCTACGAAGGCCAACATACCATTTGCCGCCTTAACCGCCTGCTGCACCTGCATGCTTACCTTCAGCGACTGGTGCACAAGGACACCCAGGTCTTGTTGCACTTCCCCTTCTCCCAATCTATTGCCATTCAGATAATAATCTGCCTTCCTGTTTTTGACACCAAAGTGGATAACCTCGCATTTATCCACGTTATATTGCATCTGCCATGCTTCTGCCCAATCACCCAACCTGTCCAAATCATCCTGGAGTTTCTCAGCATCCTCCTCACAGCACACACGCCCACCCAGCTTTGTGTCGTCTGCAAACTTGGAGATATTACATCCAGTTCCCTCGTCTAGATCATTAATATATATTGTGAATAGCTGGGGTCCAAGGACCGATCCCTGCGGTACCCCACTAGTCACTGCCTGCCACTCGGAAAAAGACCCGTTTATTCCAACTCTTTGCTTTCTGTCTGCCAACCAGTTCTCTATCCAAGTCAATACCTTGCCCCCAATCCCATGTGCCTTAACTTTACACGCTAATCTCTTATGCGGGACCTTATCGAAAGCCTTCTGAAAGTCCTAATACACCACATCCACTGGTTCTCCCTTATCTATTTTACCAGTTACATCCTCAAAAAATTCCAGTCGATTAGTCAAGCACGATTTACCTTTTGTAAATTCATGTTGACTTTGTCCGATCCTGTGACTGTTTTCCAAGTGCTCTGCTATTACACGGTGGCATAGTGGTTAGCACTGGTGCCTCACAGCGCCAGAGACCCGGGTTCGAATCTGACCTCGGGTGACTGTCTGTGTGGAGTTTGCACATTCTCCCCGTGTCTGCGTGGGTTTCCTCCGGGTGCTCCGGTTTCCTCCCACAGTCCAAAAATATGTGGGTTAGGTTGATTTGGCTATGATAAAAAAATTGACCCTTAGTGTTAGGGGGGGATTAAATATGTGGGGTTATGGGGATAGGATGGGATATGTTAGGGGGAATTAAATACGTGGGTAGGGTGGGATGTGTGTACTGTGGGGATTAAAGCAGGGACAGGGTACTGGATTTGGATGATCAGCCATGATCGTATTGAATGGTGGAGCAGGCTCGACGGGCCGAATGGCCTACTCCTGCTCCTAGATTCTATGTTTCTATGTTTACATCTTTTATAATGGACTCTAGCATTTTCCCCACTACCGATGTCAGGCTTACCGGTCTATAATTCCCCATTTTCTCTCTACCACCTTTTTTGAATAGTGGGGTAACATTAGCTACCCTCCAACTCCAACGGGCGGCGGCAATCCAGGTTTCCAAGCAGATTCAAGTGATAACAACTCCCGTGCCTGGTTTCTTGGTCCTTCCTAGGATTTCTTCCCCGACTCCCAGTGATATTTTATTGGGTAGGTTTTTTTTTGCAAATTAATCTTCATTTGCAAGTCTCATCTTTGGGAGGGGTTTTGATAGATTAGATCAGGACAAAGGTGTCCACTGGCGGGAGGGTCGGTAGCCAGAGGACACAGATTTAAGGTCATTTGCAAAAGAACCAGAGGGGAGATGAGTAGAATTTTTTTTTAATGCAGCGCGTTGTGATGATCTGGAATCCGCTGCATAACAGGGCGGTGGAAGCAGATTCAATAGTAACATAGGAACAGGAGGAGGCCATTCAGCCCCTCAAGCCTGCGCCGCCATTCAATTAGGAAATGGCTGATCTGTACCTCAACCCTCCTTAGCTCCATATTCCTTGATACCCTTACCCAACAAAAATCTACCAATCTCAAACTTGAAAGCTCCAGTTGACCCCCAGCATCCACAGACTTTTGGGGGAGAGTTTTCCAGATTTCCACTACCCTTTGTGTGAAAAAGTGCTTCATGATTTCACTGCTGAACGGCCTGGCTCTAATTTTAAGTCGATGTCCCCCTTTTTCTGAATTAATTTCTGATTTTCAGCCTGTTCCCATAGAATCAGAGAAATTTACAGCAAAGGAGGCCGCCATTCGGCCCATCGTGTCGGCGCCGGCCAAGAAAGCGCTATCCAGCCTAATCCCACTGTAGGCTTCGCAAAATCCCCCAGAAACTCGAACAGAGCCCTAAAGGGAGTGATTTTTGGACCTTTCATACAAACTTGGGATGATGGGACCTAAGTGAACTGATTTGATGTAAAAACCTCAGTTTTGGAAAGATCAGGGAAGAAAAACCCTGAGGAAACTGACTTTTAAATCTTACTGTTGGGAGAGACACCTTTCACAGACACAAGACAAGCTGCGGAGGGGCGTGGCCAGGCAGTGAACAGATTTGGGTATTGGGGCCCAATCAAGCTGTCTGGGAATTGTTTACACTGCAAATCCTACCAAGGTGGAAGAGACAAAGCAAAAACTCACACACACATCGAAATATGAATAATCCAAGACCCCCTTTTGAAATTCCCAGGCACAAACAGGATACCAGAAGCCTGAAATCAATAAAACATTTAGTACTTCATCAAAAACCAATCAACCAGGTAGCCACAGAACAGATTTAAAAGCCCGCCAAAAGACCTAGGACAATAGGGTTGAGATTTGGCGCGTAGATAAGGCTGTGTTAAATCGGAAAACGATCAAGACATGTTTAACACTGAGCTAAAGCCATCGGAACTGGCAAGCCCGCCAAAACTAGACAATGGACTGAGCAAGGTTCATTTGCAACCTAAAGGAATCCGTTTTAGTAAGGGGTTTTTTGGGCGCGAAAAAGAAACAGTATAATTGAAAGCCTGTCCCATAACTTCTCTCTCTTTCGGACTCGCTGACTACGCTGACACAGCTCTCTCCCTGCTCCAGCAAAAACCACCACAAGCCACGAGGAGGAAGGCCAGAAAACAGACCAGCACGCAAGAAGAAACCAGAGCGACTGCCTCAGTGACCATCGGACACCTCGCAGCAACAAGGGCCTTACGGAGTCTTTTAAACAAAAGACTCTAAAATCCTGTCAAGGATTCGTTGGTGAGCATTATCCCTGATCTCCTGAAACCAAAAACCTAGCTAGATAGTGGGATCTTTGGGAGGGATAAGGTTTTGTTTGATATATTGTCATTCTCCCTCGCTTGTACCGTGTGCTCCCCAATCTGTGTTTAAGTAATAAGTGTGTTTCAAGTTTGTTACCTTTTTCTTTTAATAAAGTAAAATTCTTTCATCAGAACCTGTCGTCTACTGCAATTTTGTTCACAACCCCTAAATAAGTCCAAAGTCTAGGAACCAGAGGGGTGTGGGAGCGATTCGAACCGCTCACTGAGTCAGAAAGCGAAGGCTGACCCCATTACCACCCCCCTACACCACTTTCCAGCTCTTGGTCCGTAACCTTGTAGATCACGGCACTTCAAGTGCATATCCATGTGGAAAACAAACTGTTTCTTTCCCTCAGCAACAGAAGTAGGCACCAACCTGTGGAGGTACGGGGAGATGAATAAAGAAATGTGGACTTAAAGCTTTGAATTTGTCACCGTGCAAGCCGTCCTCAATGACCTCCTCATCTGCAATGACAAAGTTGTCCAACGCTTTGAGAGGCCAGATGTTGTTGACGAGGTAATGCCGATACTTTGGTACGAGGCTTACTGGGGTGTCGAACAGGGTCAGAGCAACGAGGCTTGGGCAGAAATACAGGGGTTTGATACTGTTCAGGTCTCCAATTATGTTGTCATGGAGATATAGGACCTGCAGATACTTCATATTAGACCAAAAGTATTCATCCGGGAGATCTGTAATCTGATGATAAACAAAAACAAATGATATTCGTACATCATAGCCATTCGCAGGGCTGTGGGACTAATTGGGTAGCTCTTATAAAGAGCCGGCACAGGCACAATGGGCCGAATGGCCTCCTTCTGTGCTCTATCATTCTAACTATACATGATATTGCAGTAAAATGAACCTCATCTGAAGGCGTAATGCTGCTTGATTTGAAGAATCACTCAGCTATCAAGATTTATTTTCTCCACCTAGTTTCATAGGATTTTGGAGCACAGGAGGATGCCATTTGGCCCATTCTGCCTGTGCTAGCTCTCTGAAAGAGCTAACCACTTGGCAACACTTTTGCCTCGGAGTCAGAAGGTCATGGGGTCGAGCCCCACACCGGGAGTTGAGCGCGGACTCCAGGCTGACCCTCCAGTGTGGTACTGAGGGGGCGCTGATGTTCAAATGAGATGTTAAACTGAGGCCCCGACTGCCTGGTCAGGTGGTCGTAAAGGGCCCCTAGGGCACTATTCAGAGAAGAGCAAGGAGTTCTCCCGGTGTCCTGGTCAACATTCATCCCTCAACCAACAGATTAAATGGTCATTCATTCATTTGCTGTTTGTGGGACCTTGCTGTGCGCAAATTGGCTGGCGTGTTTATTGTGAAGCACTTTGAAACGGGACCGAGGGACATGAAAGGCACTACATTAATTCAAACTCTTTCTTTTTTTCCCTCACAGTCCGATTCCCCTACCCTTTCCTCATTCCCTTTTAAAACGTAACAGGAGTGAATCAGTAGAACAAGAAATCGGGCGCGATTCACTATCAGCCTGTTTCTGGCGAAGACCTAGAAATAAAAGCATTATTATCGATTGTGTTATTAAACAAGCATGACCCCAGTTCTCAAGCTGTTGTGGATTAAGGCAATGCAAAAGGAACCTCCCCACTCCATTATCTGCGCTGATTAAGAACTTGCATTTATAAAGCGCCTTTAAGGATAATTCTCATCCTTGTTTTCAAATCCCTCCACGGCCTCACCCCCCTCCCTATCTCTACAACCTCCTCCAGCCCTACAACCCTCCGAGATCTCTGCGCTCCTCCAATTCTGGCCTCCTGCACATCCCTGATTTTCATCGCCCCACCATTGGCGGCCGTGCCTTCAGCTGTCCTGATAGCTGTGTCTTTCCTGTAAGAGAAAATTAAAGGCGCTATATAAATGCAAGTTGTTGCTGTTGTTAACATAATAAAACATCCCAAGGCGCTTCACAGGAGCATTATCAAATAAAATTTGACACCAAGCCACATGAGGAGATACTGGGACAGGTCTTGGTCAAAGAGGTAGGTTTGAAGGAGCATCTTAAAGGAGGAGAGAGAGGTAGAGAGGCGTAGAGGTTTAGGGAGGGAATTCCAGAGCTTAGGGGCCCAGGCAGCTGAAGGCACAGCCGCCTATGGTGGAGCGATTAAAATCGGAGATGCGCAAGAGGCCAGAAAGACCACCAGAATTTATGCGGACCATTTGCCAAGACACAGGACTTGCTAACACAAGCTCCTCCTGTCTGACATGAAATCAACCTCATAGCGCAAGAAGAATTAAATTGAGTGCACATTACCGAGGTTGTTGCTGCATATCGATCAGGAACAAGAGCACAGGCACTGAGCACAGGCTGGGCCGGCTTAGATCAACAAACTCAGCAAAGACCAGGAACCAAAGCTGGGACGTCGGGTTTGCTGGCTTACCACCACGCCAGGTGGTGCGTGCTCCTTACCCACCTGGCACCTGAATACCACTCATGAGCCAGCTAGTAGGCAGAGGACAAGACCCCTTGCAAGGTGAGCTGCCATGTAATTCTCTCTTCCAGAAAAGACACAGCTATCAGGAAAGACTAAACAGGCTGGGGCTCTTTTCTCTAGAAAAGAGAAGACTGAGGGGATGATCTGATAGAGGTCTTTAAATTTTATCAAGGGGTTCGATATGGTAGACAGAGAAGATGTTTCCACTTGTAGGGGAGACCAGAAATATAAGACAGTCATTAATAAATCCAATGTGGAATTCAGGAGAAACTTCTTTACCCAGAGAGTGGTGAGAATGTGGAACTCGCTACCACAGGGAGTGGTTGAGGTGAATAGTATCGATGCATTTAAGGGGAGGCTTGATAAACACAGGAAGAAGAAAGGAATAGAAGGATATGCTGATAGGGTGAGATGAAGTAAATCGAGTAGGAGGAAGCTCGTGTGGAGCAAATGGTTTGTTTCTGTGCTGTAAATTCTATCTAATATTTATTGAGCACTGATGCACATTTTATGAGCCCTTTACACAAACACACACCAAAACAATTGGTCTCGATTATCCTTCCCACTAAGGTTATGGCCTCCACTCAACATGTGCCCAGATGAGACAGCTGAGAGCAGGGTTTACCATGTTGAATGCAATGGGTCCACACCATGCCCTTCTACTCTGTGGAGCACTGCGCTGTCTGGGACAGACTTTCTCCCTCCTGTTAACTCTGGAGTGACTGTCTGTAAATAGTAATGCATTGCCAGTCAAGCACTTTGGGACGTACAGAGGACAGGATGAGGCACGAGTTCTTTCGACAGCCCACGTACACAAGGAATGCAATGAGTCTCACTCAGTAGCTCTTACTGTGCACTGGTTAGTAGCTGTACTATTGCTGCAAACATTTAACATTCGGGACACAATCTGTCAGATTCTTAGATTTCCAATTGTGTGACATCGTTTTATTGAGCACACATCCTGCCTCACTTACATGGTTTCCATGGAGATCCAGCTTGATTAAATTTCGACAGTATGAGAGGGCATTAATATCAGTGATGTAATTCCTGGACAGGATGCAAATCCTCAGAGCCCGGCAATTGGTCAAGTAGCCCAGGTTTATCAGATAATGTCCGGACAAGTTTACTACCGCAATCTCCTCCAGTTTCTTCTCTTTGTACATGTGATCCATCTCTCCACGCAACAGGATTAAGGATTTTGAAGGCGACACAAGGTGACTGTTATCTACAAGACCTCTCTTAACTGCGGAGATCTGTGGAATACACAACACCAAAGAGTGAAAAAGCTGAAAAAATGTTAACCATGACCAGGACAAATGCAGAGGCTAGAGTGTATTTTCTGTAGAAAGTATGCCTCTCTTCCCCAACTCTTTTAAAAAAGCACATAATCTAGGCTGACACTTCAGTGCAACACTGAAGGAGCGCTGCATTGTTGGGAGGTGCCATCTTTTGAAAAGTCTAAACCGGGACCCCTCTGCCCGCTCAGGTGGACATAAAAGATCCCACTGCACTATTCAAAGTAGGTCATGATGTGGAGATGCCGGCGTTGGACTGGGGTGGACAAAACATGGACCCCCTGGGACACATCTCATTGTCTTGGCTGTACTCTTAGTGTGTCTTTGATGTAGGGAAAGATTTGAATAGATTTTGTCTGTGTTTAAATTGTGAATTCTGGGAGATTCTCTCACTGCTAACTTACCTGAGGAAGGAGCGAATAGCTCCGAAAGCTTGTAAAATTAAATAAATCTGTTGGACTATAACCTGGTGTTGTGCAACTTCTCATTTCTATTCAAAGTAGAGCAGGAGAGTTCTCCTGTGTGTTCTGGGGCCAATATTTATCCCTCAACCAACATCACTAAAATAGATGATCTGGTCATTACCTCATTGCTGTTTCTGGGACCTTGCATGCAAATTGGCTGCAACATTTGCCTACATTACAAGTGTCTACCCTTTGAAGTTTTATTGATTTACAGTGATTTGGTTTTGTGCCCTCATAAAAGAGTACAAGTGTCTACACTTCGGAAGTACTTCATTGACTGTGAAACAATTTTGGACATTCTGGGGATGTGAAATGTACGATATAAAGCTCTTACATTTTCAAACTTGTAAAATATTGAGAAAGAATTAGGAGGCATGGTAAGTAGTTTAGATCGGAGGAGCAAGTTACAAACAGACATAGATTAAGATTAAATGAGCGGGCAAAACTGTGGTAAATGGGGCTTAATGCGGAGAAGTGTGATGTCATCCAAGAAAGACAATTCGGATAATCTTAACGGCGAGGGACGAGGAATCGTGGAAGAGCAAAGGGATTTGAGTGTCCAGGCGCACAAATCACGAAAAGCTAGTTGTGCAGGTACAAAAAGGGTAAAGGAATGTAGGCCTTTATCTCAAGAGGTCAGCAAGTGATGCTTCAGTTGTACAGAGCTTTAATCAGACCCTATCTGGACACTGCATTCAGTTCTGGGCACGGCACCTCAGGAAGGATATATTGGCCTTGGAGGGGGAGCTGCGCAGATTCACCAGAATGATACCGGGGCTAAAAGGGTGAAATTTTAAGGTTGGGGGGGGGTGGTTGAGGGGCGAGGGGGGGTTGAGGTGCGGGGGGGGGGG